>JARBWK010000001.1:10954915-11265889 GCA_030556195.1 Anolis apletophallus
AGTGACCTCTTCTGAAGGCTTAACTGCCCATAATTTCTTCCCTGATGTGGAACAGGCTGTCTATTGTTGGCGCTCAACTAACTATAGCTATGGTATTGATGCTGCCAAAGTTCTAATGATCTTACTGTAGCCATGTCTCTTTCCTCCTTTCCCCCCCTTTTCTGTATTTTCTCCAAATTTTATAATATTTTTTAACAGGAAGTAGAGGGTAGATAAGGATTTCCACATCTATCATTGCAGTGCTTTTAAATGAATTTTAAATCAAATATTTCATTTTGCTAATGGAGCTAAAGGAAACCTTCCTTTCACTTAATGAAATTTCAAATGAACATGCCTTTTAGTGAATTGAAAGGTCACAGTGTTAATGCATTTCTTAGTGCACATTATTAGGCTAGAGTGTAACAAAGCACTCTTGGATCTTTACCAACACACGGGCTTAGCATGTCATTCACTTAAAACGGTCAGGATGTTTTTGTGCAAAATCACATGCTGGAAAGCTTGTGTTTTCTTTCACTGTCTGTCACTGTGAGAGCTCATGGCTTAGCCAAATAAAGAAAACATCCTATGAACGAACTAAAGGAATGCAATTCTCCAGGAACAACCCCCTAAACAAATTCTAGACATTCAAATGGGAAGAAGGGCAGAAAGCAGGCACATCATTAGAACTTTATTACGGGATGTAAGACGAAATTGGCCAAACAAGTAGGAACAACATTTGCACAAATCCCTTCCTTCACGATAGTGCTATGATTCCACTTTAAGTGTCATGGCCACATTCTCTGGAATCCAGGGATTTGTAGTTTGTTGAGCAAGGCTTTCAAGATAAATTTTTGCAAGGCAGGACAAGATGCTCTGAGATTAATTGGGGGGCAATCAAAATATATGGGCCCTTTCTTGGCTCTTCAGGCCCTGGAACAATGTATGAGCTAAACCCCACTCTTACAGAACTTGTTTGTTGGTGAAGCAATAGGGCTCTCTGACTGCAAGTTCTGAACACCTTCCAGACTTTGAATTGAAGATCTCAACATTCCATAGGATGAAATATGGGATTTAAAGTGGAATCACAGCACTAGAATTGTATAACGTGAAAAGGTCCCTACTTGTCCTGATTGTCAAAGTATCTGTACTATTCGTGATGTTTTAGAATCTGCTAGGATGATTGAAAATTTCAGCAACAGTAATCTTTCTTATAGTGAGTAGACTATTAGGTGACGCATATTTAAAAACATATTTAAAAACAGAGTTAAAATATTCAGATTAAAAGCAATTACTATCATATAGTTTGAAATATAAATAAGATATGCTAGATGTAACGACTCTCCAACACACGGTAGGGATCACACGTAGAGTTCGCTTTGGTCCAACACGATTTTATTGAAGGTACGACACCCGTGAAGCTAAAGCACCGACCCGCCACCCAAACACACTATTTATACCCCAGTAGCCCCTCCCCTACCCAGGCAATGTCCAAGCAGGGTTTCATCATGCTCCCATGAATCAGCAATCCCAGCAGTCCTCTGCAGCATGACCCCGGAGGTCACAGGATCAGTGTCACCAGTCCAATTGTCCAATGTCCAAGCCTGGAGGAGTTACCTCACTTCCTTCCCAGGCACCTGGAAGTTATCTCACTCCCAGTCTGACTCAGCAGTCTCATGAATGTAGGACAGAGGTCGCTCCAGGAACTAAGGCAAAGGTCGGTGTTGCCTCATGACAGGTTGGGAACCTGACCTTCACCCAAGCTGAGGGTTCCCAACCCTGACATAACGGTCTCCTCCACCTCGTCCTCCCCCTGAGGAAACAAAACACCATTCAATCCCTTGGAGGGAACGGATTCACATACTTCTTTAAAAAACTACAATGGAAAGTGGGGTGTACTTTCCCTAAACTCTTGGGCAACAGGAGAGTATAGGATACCTTATTCACCACCTTCTCAATCCTAAAAGGTCCTATATATTTCGGCCCTAATTTCTTTGATCTAAAACCCAGCTTTAAATTTTCTGTCGATAGCCATACAAGATCCCCTTCGGCATACTCCTCCCCTTCTTGCCGCTTGTGATCACCGAACAGTTTGTATGACTGCTGTGCCTTCTTTAAGGCCTCCGCCGCTTCCTTCCAAACCCCCCCGCTCTCACTCTCCATTCCACTCTCTCTCCTTCCCCCCCCCACATCCAAAAGCTGGGGCAAAGGAGCCACCTCCTGCCCGTAAACAATCTCGAAAGGGGACTTTCCAGTGGAGGAGTGCACTGAACTATTGTAAGCTACCTCAGCATACGGCAGGAGATCGGACCAATTATTCTGTTCCTGGTTGCTGAAAATCCGCAAATAAGCTCCTAAAGATTTCTGCACTCTCTCCACGGCACCATTACAGGAAGGATGATAAGCAGACGTCAAACGCCTCTGAGCCCCCAACACCTCTAAGAACTTGCTCCAAAACTGAGCCGTAAACTGGACACCACGGTCACTCAACACTTGCTCAGGACAACCATGCAACCTATACACATGCTGTACATACAACTCCGCCAATCGCTCTGCTGATGGCAAACCACGCAAGGGAATAAAATGGGCTTGTTTGGAAAACATATCTAACACCGTCCAAATATAACGGTAACCTCGGCTCGATGGCAACTCCCCCACGAAGTCCGTACTAATATGTGTCCACGGCCGTACTGGATCCGCCACCACTTGAATCAACCCTCGCGGCTTAGCAGAGGGAACCTTATTCTTAGCACACTTTTCACAACCTTCCACATATCGCCTCACTTCCAGCCTCATCCCAGGCCACCAATATCTCTTCTTAACAGCCAAAAGTGTCTTTGTGATCCCCCAGTGACCCGCCGCCTTATGGTCATGGTGCAACTCTAACACCTTCCCTCTCAACTTTTGGGGAACATAAACCTTACCTCCGACCATCCACAATCCCTTCAACATCTCACACTCCTTCTCATGCTCCTGCAACCATAAATCCTCTTCATAACCCCTCCGTAATTCCAAACTCCATTCATCCACCGCCTCCTCCTCTACTTTAACCTCTAACTTACTCTGGGACCGGGTCTGTACTGCACAACCCCATTGCTCTTGGGAAAAAACTTCCTCTTCCTTATGCAATCCATTCTCCCCCACACTGGGGTACCGAGAAAGGGCATCAGCCACAATATTCTCTTTACCTTTGATATGTTGTAATGTGAAATTAAACCTATTAAAAAACTGAGACCACCTCACTAACTTCGGGGACAATTTCTGAGGATTTCTCAGGTATCTCAAATTCTGATGATCGGTCATAACCACAAACGGGAGCGCAGCCCCCTCTAAGAACTGACGCCAAGTTATTAACGCATTCCGCACAGCAAACGCCTCCTTTTCCCACACTGGCCATTTACGTTCATGCTCACTAAACTTTTTTGAAAAATAAGCACAAGGTCTCAATCTCCCTTGGTCATCTTCTTGCATCAGAGCCCCACCATAAGCCCACGCCGAAGCGTCACATTGAACAACAAACGGCCGATCCACATCCGGATGTAACAACAAAGGTCCTCAGTAAAAGCCTTCTTCAATTTGACAAACGCCTCCTGGCAATCCTGGGTCCAATTTAACATTGCGCCTGGAGATCTAACTTTCTTTGACTCCCCCTTCCCCTTCGTCTTCAACAATTCCGTGAGCGGGAGGGCTATTGCGGCAAATCCAGGAATAAAAGTCCGGTAAAAGTTAGCTAACCCTAGAAACGCCTGTAATTGCCTGCGCGTACGTGGAGCCTCCCAGCTCAACACGTCATCCACCTTAGCCGGGTCCATGGCCACACCACTCTCACTGATCCTATAACCTAGAAAATCAATCTGATTTTTACCGAACTCACATTTACTCAACTTCACAAACAAACTAGCTTGCCTCAACCGCTCTAGCACCTCTCGCACCAACCTAACATGCTCTTCTTTACTACTCGTCGCTACCACGATATCATCCAGATAAACAAACACCCCTTTATATAAAAGGGGGTGCAACACCTCGTTTATTAGTTGCATGAACAGGCCTGGAGAGCCTGCTAAACCGAAGGGCATCACGGTCCACTCGTACAACCCTAGGGGGCATGAGAAAGCCGTCTTCCACTGGTCACTTTCTTTCACCCTAATCATATGAAACGCGTCAATCAAATCCAACTTCATAAACACCTTACAACCTCCTAATAAACCTAACAAATCTTTAATCAATGGTAGAGGATAACAATTTGTGGTACTGACAGCGTTCAGGCCCCTATAATCAATGCACAACCTTAACTTCCCGTCCTTCTTTTTGTCACAATCACCGACTTAGTACTGCCCCTTTAACACACACACGGAGACGTAGCAAAGGCTAACTAATTTTATTGAATATAAAAAGGTCCAAAAGACAATTCTCTTGAAGAGATCAAAGAATCAAGCAAACAGCAAAGCTGTAGTCCAATTACGAAAGCAAAGTTCCAAAGGATAGTTCCAAAAGCAAACGTGGCAAAAAACTAGGCAAATTCCCGGATTGCCTCCGGAACAAAGCAGGGTATCCGCAACAATGCGAATCAATATCAAGGCAAGGTCTTGGTCCAAGGCGAGCCAACCTAGGCTCCGTGGTTCACTCCGCTTTCACGCCCTTCAGATCAGACGTGGCCGGAGAACTGAGGATCAGTTCCCACGGGGCCGTTCTTAATCCTTCGGCCGGGCCCCTCGACGATCTAGGGCCCGGCGTCTCCAGTCTCTACTTTCCGAACGGTGACGGTCTAGGGACAGATGCCAGCTCCTCCTGCCCTGCTCTATGTCCCTGCGTCTGTTATGGGAACGGCCCCGCTCTTCCAGTTCAGTATCGCTATCTCCTTGAGAAGCAGCCTCCCCCGAACTTTCCCAGCCGCTGGCCTCCATCTGCTGCTCGGCCAGGTCCTGGGAACCTCGGCCGTTTGGGAATTCATAACTATCTCCGCTATCTGCTTCGCTGCCTTCCATCTCCACCTGGTCCGCTCCTTCCCCGGGAGAATGCTCCCACTCGAAATCCCAGGCTAAACTCTTTGCAGGTGAACTGGGCAAAGGCACTGCTGACCAATCTTGCTCTGGGCCTTCCAACTCGTCCTCCGAGTCCCCTTCAGCCTGTGCGGGTCCCAGTGGCATCGGGACCCCCGGCGCCTCACCCCCTCCCATTGGCACGAACGGGCCCATGGGTGCTACACTTTTCCCTAAATAGAACAGGTGCTGCTAGAGGAGACTCTGACCTCTTAATGAATCCCCTTCCTAGATAACTATCTATCTGCTCTCTCAAAGCAACCTTTTCTTTGACAGTCATTGCATAATTTTTTGGCTTAGGTAAAACGGCCCCCTCTTTAATCTCTATGCTACACTGCACATTTACCCCCCTCCATATTAGGCATACATTGTACAGTTCCAGCTTTCCAATCAATCTTGGGGTTCACTTGTTCTAACCATGGCATGCCTAACACCACCTCATGTCCCTTTATAGGCGCCATAACAAACTTAATATCCCCCTCCCAGGGTCCTACTCGTCCCTTCAAACCTTTCGTCCCTACAGAAAATGGTCCACCCTCAATAACTGACCCATCCAGCTGCTTAAACGTCACCAATGTTTTCAAGGGTTCTGTTTCACCACCCAACTCTTCTACTAACTGGGGGGCCATAATATTCTCCGAACACCCGCAGTCCACCAGAGCTTTCTTCTTCACCATCTGATCTCCCTTAATTAAACCCAAAGTACATTGAATATTATTCCTCACCCCAACACTTTTGCTTTCAACATTGTCCACACTAGCCGCTTTAGCCGCAGCCACTTTCACAGCTGGCTTCTGCCTGCATTGATAAGCAAAATGTCCTGGTTGGTTACAGGCATAGCAGAGGCCCCTCCCCAGCATCGTTTTTTTGCTGGCGTTAGAACGGTTATCACCAACTCGCTTGACCTCCATTCCACGAAACCGGCCTTCAGCCAACCCACGACTGGCTCCTCGAGATCTCATCGGTTGATTCCGCCGCCTCTGCACCTGTGCAAGAATTCCCTCTACGTTGCCAGCTAGTTGAATCCATCCGTCAACGTTTCCAGGATCATCTCGGTGAAGACACCACTCTAGAATGTCTTTGCGTAACCCATCTTTAAACAGCTCCAACAATGTAGCCGGGGACCATTCTGCAACCTTCCCGGCTAGGCCCATAAACTCTTCAGCGTATTCCGTTACTGATTTTGCACCTTGGGTCAAACATCTCAATGCCTCTTTCGCTTTGATCCTCTCTAAGGGATCCCGAAACCTATTTCGTATAGCTTGCAGGAATTCTCTTACTGAACCCAGACACTTGTCCCGCCGATCATGGCACTGCACATACCACTCTGCTGCGCGACCTTTAAACACTGCACCAACAGCTCTCACCTGGCTGCCCTCACTGGGATATAAATGTCCATAATCTTCTAAATGGTCCTGCACCGCTGCAATGAAGAACGCAACTTTAGAGGCTTCTCCCTCAAACTCTATTCGCAATGGCTCCTTCTTCATTCGGGCCCCAAACTCACTGGAAACCCCTCTCCGTCCTGGAAGGTAGCCTTGGCTGGAAATGCCTCTTCCCATTCCTGGCATCGGCGAAGCACGTCTCACCTCCGGTGCAGGACTTCCCCGGTATTCATCTCCCATCCTCACTCCCGAAAGAGATCTAGGACGCTCTGGAACGGGACTCCCCAGACATCTATCTTCGGTCCTCACTCCCGAAAGAGATCTAGGACTCTCTGGAACGGGACTCCCCAGACATTTGTTCCCAGTCCTCACTCCCGAAAGAGATCCAGGACGCTCAGCCGATGGCCCCTCCATCCAGGAGTAGTAAGTGAAGTCTCCACCTCCCGGGGCTCTCAGATCGATTCTCTCTGGTCTCTCCGAACATAACTTGGGACATCCGCTTCACCGTCTGCTCCACTGCTTCCATTTTGCAACTCAACACATCCAATTTGGACGGTGACTCAGGTTCTGGGGTCTCACTACCCCCCGCTGCCAGGTCCACCTGATCAACCCTGGCACTGGCTCCATGCACTTCCAGATCCTCTTGGATCTTCATCAGACGAGCACTCCTGTGCTCCACCGTCTGACTCTCCTCCAGACGAACGCTCTTGCGTTCCACCGCCTGGCCGGCGCTAATGCGCCCCTCCATCCGCCGAGCCGCCTCGCGTTCCATCTTCCGACTGGCAACCATCTCATCCACCTGAGCTTGCCACAACTGCTCCCCTTCACAGAGCCTTCTCTCCTGGGCTGGCATCGCGCGGGGTTCATCCGGGTTTCCCACTTGGTCAAGAGTGGACCACTCCCACTCCTCGGTTCTTCTGACCTCCTCCGGATCCAATATCCAACTATCAAGATACCTCTCCTCGTTCCACGCCAACCTCTCCATTTCTGGGATAGTTGGTTGGGGCTTTAGCTTCTGTAACGACTCTCCAACACACGGTAGGGATCACACGTAGAGTTCGCTTTGGTCCAACACGATTTTATTGAAGGTACGACACCCGTGAAGCTAAAGCACCGACCCGCCACCCAAACACACTATTTATACCCCAGTAGCCCCTCCCCTACCCAGGCAATGTCCAAGCAGGGTTTCATCATGCTCCCATGAATCAGCAATCCCAGCAGTCCTCTGCAGCATGACCCCGGAGGTCACAGGATCAGTGTCACCAGTCCAATTGTCCAATGTCCAAGCCTGGAGGAGTTACCTCACTTCCTTCCCAGGCACCTGGAAGTTATCTCACTCCCAGTCTGACTCAGCAGTCTCATGAATGTAGGACAGAGGTCGCTCCAGGAACTAAGGCAAAGGTCGGTGTTGCCTCATGACAGGTTGGGAACCTGACCTTCACCCAAGCTGAGGGTTCCCAACCCTGACACTAGATATATTCATTATTACAAAACTGCATGATATTAAAAACCAGAACTAAATATTTGTTTGGCCAATACCTTAGCAAATGTAGATAAGTTTAATTTCCTGTTTCATTATTATTATTATTATTATTTGATACATAGCAAGATTCGTACACAGCAAACAAAATCACTGTGCTGGCTTTTGTATTTGATCACATGTTGGACATTTCCCAGGTGTCTAGGACTGTGTGATGTATCAGCAAATAATGCATGCATATCTGAGTAGGGTGGCCTTTTGCAGCTGACACATAATAATTTTGTCAGCACCAATTATTTTTAAGTGCAGACCAAGGTCTTTAGGCACTGCACCCAGTGTGACGATCACCACAGGGAACACCTTTACTAGCTTGTGCCAGAGTCTTTGCAGTTCTATCTTTAAATCCTCATATTGTGTAAGCTTTTCCAGTTGCTTCAACCCCAATGTCACCTGGTATTGCAACATCAACGATCCATACTCAACAATTGTGAGGTCAGGAGTATTGTGCTCCAAAACTCTGTCAAACTACTGTCCCAAAGTAGTTTGACGTGATCTTTTTCCGTAACTTTTTCAGGCTTTTGATCCCACCAATTCTATGTTGCAGGCAGGTGGTATTTGTGGCACAAATTCCAGTGGATCATCTGAGCAACTGTGTTATTCCTCTGCTTGTAGTCCATCTGTGCAATCTTTTTGCAGCAGCTGAGTATGCGATCCATTGTTTTGTCTGCTTCCTTGCAGAGTCTACAGTTGGAATTTGTAGTCAACTTTTCAATTCTGGCTTTGATGGCATTGGTTTTAATTTCTTGTTCTTGGGCTGCAAGAATCAGGCACTCCATCTCCTTTTTCAAAGTTCCATTTGTGAGCCACATCCATGCTTCTCCTTGTCAGTTTTGTTCTCAATTTTTCCCAGAAACTGTTCATGGAGAACTATATATTTCATATTGTATGTAATATTACTAATAATATTACAGTATACTGGTGTAGTACAATACAGGAATGTATGCTACTAATATGTTGCTATGCTAATAATATAATATATTGTATTTACATAGAACTTGTAAGCCACTCTGAGTCCCCTTTGGGGTGAGAAGGATGGCATATAAATGTCATAAATAAATAAATATCTCACCCATCTGCACTGGCCAAATTTAGTATGTACAGACTTTTCTACTATGGAAAGAACCATTACAACTGCCTTGAAATATTTAAAGATGACAAACCTGTCGGAAAAAGAAGTGGCGACCTTAATTATGAATATGTATAAATACATGGTGACTCAAACTCTGACTTTTAAGAGCTTTTAAGAGCTAAATACTGAAATGTGTCATCCAAAATTTATAAATCTGTCAAATTTCATATTCTTTTGCATTCAGTTTAAAAAAACTCTCAAGTTTTTCCATCAAATTTATGGGGGAAAAATATCATTCTAAATATCATTCTAAATCTAATCTAAATCATTCTAATTTGATGTAATCACCTCTGCTTTACTAGAGTATTTTTTCCAGGAAATTCCTTTTAAGGGTCATATTTGTCTTTGTGGAGGCGGTTCTGCTGAATCTGTAATGCATCTTTTTTCCTTCATCTTTTATGAGGATGAGAGATTGAGACTAATTATACTTTCTCTATTTAAGTACCCAGGTAGATCTCTGAACTGGTACTTGGCACACTTGCTAGGAGATGTTGATAAAAACATAATGGAAACAGTTGTATTTTAAAACCTTTTGTTGCCAAAACTTGCAAAGTTATGACTCCTCATTCAAAACACTTAACTAACTTGTTATGGTGATTTCATAGTAATATTCTATATCACTTTTGAGCTGGTAGGATAGTGACTCTTGATGATGATGATGAACTGGACACAAGCAGAGCTGGATGATCTGGACAGAAAAGCAAGAAAACTGATGACAATCCACTGCTCATTATACCCACATATTTATTTATTTACTTTATTTATATTTTGCTCTTCTCACCCCGAAGGGGACTCAGAGCGGATTACAGTACACATACTTGCAGACAATCCCTGCAGTTCAACATATGACATATAGACGAACAGGGGCAAACTTTCTGGCCACCAGGGGGAGCTGACACACTTCTCATCTCTCAGCGGTTTCCGGCATCCCTTTGTTGTTCCTTCCGCATTCCTCAGCGATTCTGGAGTTCTTTTTTGTTTTTAATGGCCTCATAAATCAGTCAAAATTTGCCTCCCCACTTTAATGTGGTACCTTTATCTCCTACTTGACAAATGCAACTGTCCTTTGGGCTGCAAAGGTCGCCAGCAGGCTACACTTAAGGTCAAGCACCCCCTCGACCCGGGCAGGCCTTGAACTCATGACCTATTGGTCAGAGAGATCATATGCAGCTGACACTTAGCCAGCTGCACCACATTCCCGGTGGTGATGTCGAAAGACTTTACCTGCCCAGAAAATCAGGAAGCAGAGGGTTTCTGCAAGTGAAACAAATAGTAGAAGAAGAGAAACATGCACTGGCAGATTGTCTTCCAACCCCCCGAAATAACGAGACAGACACAAATATATATGGTTTCAAATTTGGGCAACTTTTATTTAAATAGTTACCTATTTAAATTGTAACTCAACTAACTTTTTGGTGTCAGTTCAACTTGGTGTGCGTAAGCTGAGGTAGCGTCACCTAACGTCTACCCCTCAGCTATTCAGGCGTACTGCCTGGGTCCCCTGTAGATTTCAACCGGGCAACCCATAAGGGAAACATCAGGAGAAATCTCTCTCAACTTTTGAGACTAGACTCTCCCGCTCCTGGGACATTCCTCATCACCTCACCCCTAAAATTAACTGTCTAGGTGAGTGTTTGCATAATGCCCCACACCCTTAAGGGGTGCCTTAAGTGTCTACAAACCTTTGAATAACTCAACTATTTACGCCACGGATTGGGAGCAAATGTCCTATTTAGCTCCCATCCCCCACCAAGCCATCCACTATAAACCGAACACCTATCATCATTATGCAGAAACAAAAATTGCCCATAGCAGACAGATTGATTCCATCCGATCTGTAAAGGTGAGGGCTGTCAAGCAAGATCTCCCCATGGGATGTGTAGGAGCCCCGAACTCTTGCAAGCACCGTGCGCATGGCCCGGTTCACCCGTTTCCTAGCCGATTCCATATATATATACTAGGCTTGGTTTAGAATCCTAAAATCGCAATTCTAAAATCAAATGGGGGGGGGGATATTTTTTTTTGATTAGTATATCAAATACTTACAAAAAATTTTTGCAAAAAGTGCTAAATGTAACTTAATTACTAACGAAATTCTAAATTGGTTCTAAAGTCAAAAACAGTCAAAAATCAATGGGGGAACATCCCCTTCAACTGTAGATGTATAACATAAATATAAGAGCTAGCTACTAGCTCTCAGTACAATTGTGACCTTCTCTACCCTCCTCTTTCATTCCTTCCTTAGCTCTTTGGTTCCACATCCCTTCTTTTCGCTTTCCTTCCTTCCCTCCCCCTTTCTCTACTTTTCCTTTGTCTCCTACGCTATCACTTTCTGTCCTTATCGTCTTCTCTCCTTCCTGTCAGTTCTCCCCTATCTTTATTCTATGTGTGTCTTTAATTTGTTATGGGTTTATGTCAGCTCCCTTCTATGCTAAAGCCAAAGAGCCGGTGCTGCCCATAGACACCTCCCAGGCCTTTTGGCCTGCTAGCCTGCACAGCTCACCTCTCTTCTCAAGCCCAAGAATGCCAATAATGCCTGTAATGCCTTCTCCTCCTTCAACATCTCCACTGGCTTTGCTGAAAGGGTTACCGGCAGACCAATCGCAGCCAAACACTCCTCCTCGAGACCAATTTCCACCAACAATGCCAATAATGCCCCCGGGATAACTTCGCCAGTTGGCCTGCCATTGGAAGGCCCACAGGAACTCCCACGCTTATCTGCCTTTGAATTCTCCACTGCCTTTGCTCCAAGGGTTCACGGAGGACCAATCACAGCCAAACACTTCTCCCCCTGAACAATCTCCACCAAGAATGGCAAGAAAGCCTGTAATGTCACTGGGAGAACAAGTTAACCCCCACGATTAATCAGCCTGTTGGCTTTGCATTGGAAGCCCCTAGGGCTTCCTTCCTACACCTGCACCTTTAATTTAAAGACCCTGGGGTCCCCCCCCCCCAAGGACAGAACGTCGGACTACGATTGGAATCCCCTCGGGCCTCCCTCTTCCTCCTGCTTTTCCTTCCCACGCTTTCTGCACCTTCAATATCTCCGGCCACCTTGCTGTAAGGGTTACTGGTGCCGGTGGACCAATCGCAGCCAAACACCCCTCCCCGTGAGCAATCTCCACCAAGGATGCCCCAAAGGCAGGCCAAGAGGATCAACCAGCCTCTTGGCCTGCCATTGAAAGCTTCGGCGGAACTCCAAGGACTCCCCAAACTGAACAAGCTGTTCTGTCATGGTTGCAAGGATTCCTGTAAAAGCAATCGCATTCCTGTAAAAGCAATCGCAGCCAAACGCTCCTCCCTGAGAGGCTTGTGTTGCTGCAGAGCAGAACTTCTAGAAATGGGTTACCAACAGTACTTTGTGAAGGAAGCAGTGAAGATCCTGAAGAAGAGAAATCATCATTGAAACCAGAAGGCCACAACCTCTCTGAGCAGCCAAGTAGAACTTGTAAAGTTTTTATCAAGAAGGGCTTCCCTAAGTTAGAGAAGGTCTAATTCATTTCCCTTCCTTAGAGGAATACTATAGCTCAGACAGGTACTGAGTAACGTGATTAACGAACGCCCTTAAACCGTCTCCACCTCAATGACAACATTATTTTCAACTATTTCACCTACATAACAAGGTATTTGCCCACATGAAGAGGAAAGACCATTTGAAGGCCCAGAGAAACTCCCACGCCTTTTCTTGCCTTTTAAATCTCTGCTGCCCTTGCTTCACGGGTTGCTGGCGGACGTATCGCAGCCAAAAACCCCTCCCCGTTAACAATCTCCACCAAGAATGCCAAGAAAGCCCCAGGGTGGAACAAGTTAACCCCCAGCATTAATCAGCCTGTTGCCTTGGCATCGGAAGCCCCTCGGGCTTCCTTAACACAACTGCATCTTTTACTCAAAGCCCCTGGTGGTCAGAGTGCACCCAGGACAGACCATGTGCCTGTGATAGGAAGCCCTACGGGCCCCCTTGGGCCTCCACGTGCACCTTCTCATGTGCACCTTTAACTGAAAGGGGCAGAGTGCACCCACAACAGACCGTGTGCCTGTGATAGGAAGCCCTACGGGCCCCCTTGGGCCTCCACGTGCACCTTCTCATGTGCACCTTTAACTGAAAGGGGCAGAGTGCACCCACAACAGACCATGTGCTTGTGATAGGGAGCCCTACGGGCACCCTTGGGCCTCCACGTGCACCTTCTCATGTGCACATTTAACTGAAAGGGGCAGAGTGCACCCACAACAGACCGTGTGCCTGTGATAGGAAGCCCTACGGGCACCCTTGGGCATCCGTTTCAACCTTCTCATGTGCACCTTTAACTGAAAGGGGCAGAGTGCACCCACGACAGACCGTTTGCCTGTGATAGGAAGCCCTACGGGCACCCTTGGGCATCCGTTTCAACCTTCTCATGTGCACATTTCAACCTTTTGTCTCCGCCGCGTGTGCGTTTGCGGGGAAGGAGAAAAGAATCAGTGAAGGAAGTGTAAGTGAAGGAATGAATGAAGGGCTTTCCTCCTCCTCCTCCTCCTCTGTTATCTCTTCTCTCCCTCCTTCCTTTCTTCGGCACTATTTCTGTCTAGACCTGAGGGGCCTGAGACTATGAGTTGTGGGAGTTGAAGTCCAAAACACCTAGAGGGAGGGAGGGAGGGAGGGCCCAAGTTTGCCCAGGCCGCGCTGCCTGTATTCGACCTCATTTGAACATTTTGGCTGTTTTTCTATTTACATTTCATTTCAACCTTCTCATGTGCACCTTTAACTTAAAGGCTCAGAGTGCACCCACGACAGACCGTTTGCCTGCGATTGGAAGCCCTACGGGCACCAGCAGACAGACACTCAATAGACTTGGGACTCTTGGCCTGGCATGACCAGGAATCCCCGAGGTAGAACGAACTAACTGTATGTATGCTGTATGTATGTGAAGGGAACACAACACACGCTTGTGGGCCCTTAACACGGAAGGGCAAGGCAAGGGCAGCTCTGCCCAACAGCAGACAGACACTCAATAGACTTGGGACTCTTGGCCTGGCGTGACCAGGAATCCCCGAGGTAGAACGAACTAACTGTATGTATGCTGTATGTATGTGAAGGGAACACAACACACGCTTGTGGGCCCTTGACAAGGAAGGGCACGGGCAGCTCTGCCCAACAGCAGACAGACACTGAATAGACTTGGGACTCTTGGCCTGGCGTGACCAGGAATCCCCGAGGTAGAACCAACTAACTGTATGTATGCTGTATGTATGTGAAGGGAACACAACACACGCTTGTGGGCCCTTAACACGGAAGGGCAAGGCAAGGGCAGCTCTGCACAACAGCAGACAGACACTGAATAGACTTGGGACTCTTGGCCTGGCGTGACCAGGAATCCCCGAGGTAGAACGAACTAACTGTATGTATGCTGTATGTATGTGAAGGGAACACAACACACGCTTGTGGGCCCTTAACACGGAAGGGCAAGGCAAGGGCAGCTCTGCACAACAGCAGACAGACACTGAATAGACTTGGGACTCTTGGCCTGGCGTGACCAGGAAGCCTGTGGAGGTAGAACTAACTGTATGTATGCTGTATGTATGTGAAGGGAACACAACACACGCTTGTGGGCCCTTAACACGGAAGGGCAAGGGCAGCTCTGCCCAACAGCAGACAGACACTGAATAGACTTGGGACTCTTGGCCTGGCGTGACCAGGAAGCCTGTGGAGGTAGAACCAACTGTATGTATGCTGTATGTATGTGAAGGGAACACAACACACGCTTGTGGGCCCTTAACACGGAAGGGCAAGCAAACAGCTCTTCCACTTCTGACAGCACAGAGGCAGCTCTGCCCAACAGCAGACAGACACTGAATAGACTTGGGACTCTTGGCCTGGCGTGACCAGGAATCCCCAACCGCGGTAGAACGAACGAACTGTATGTATGCTGTATGTATGCTGTATGTATGCAGGAACAACACACGCTTGTGGGCCCTTAACACGGAAGGGCAAGGCAAGGGCAGCTCTGCCCAACAGCAGACAGACACTGAATAGACTTGGGCCTCTTGATCTGGCGTGACCAGGAAGCCCCTAGAGATACAACTGTATGTTATGTAATATGTAAAGGCTGGCTAAGGATAGTATATTATTGTTAAGAAATGTTACAACTAAATGTTTGGCTTATGCCCAAGAATAAACAATACAAAAGAGTTACACCAACGCAGTAACAGCAGGGAAAAAAACCCTTTGCCACAAAAAATTGTCAATGGAGATTATTCAAGCATTGGATGAATGAATGAATTATTACTGTTAATAAATTTAATATGTTATATTATGTTACAATATTTGGCTTATGCACAAGAGTAACCATTAAAAGTAACACCAAAAAACGCCAAAAGCCTAACAGAAGGAAGAAAGCCTTTGCCAGAAAAATTGTCAATTAATATCCAGCATTGGGTGACTGAAGAATTAATAATGTAATATGTAATAACAAGGTAACAAGGTAATATTTGGCTTATGCCCTGGATTTACCAAAAGAAAAAATAAACCTATGGCAGGCAGCCAGCCTGCCAATGCAAACTTTAGCACTCAAAGTTTGCTGAATGAATGAATGGCTGTATAAATGAATGGCTGGATAAATTAATGGCTGAATTGGTTGAATGAATGAATGAATGGCTGAATGAATGAATGAATGAATGAATGGCTGAATGAATGAATGAATGAACGAATGAACGAACGAAGCAAGCTTTAAAGGGATGAAAAGAATAATCCTTCCCTCCTCCTCCTCCTCCTCTCCTCTCCTCCTCTATTTTTCCCCAGGGCCTGCTTCTAACAAGCGGCCAGGCAGGCAGGGTCTGGCAAGAACTTTCTCCGCGACCGCGATCTTCCCGTTCCCTCCCTGCTGCTGCGAAAGCGAAACCGCAATGAACTTGGCCGCGTGGTGCGCGGGTATTTAAAGGGTCTTGACCCCGCCCTCCAAGTGTTTGTTTGCCTCTGATTGGCTTAAGGGAAGGTGGAGTGATGGTGGGGTGATGGTACCACCTGGTATCCATCACCCAATGACAAAACACGCTTAAAAAGGGCAACGAAGCCATACGAATGCTTTACGGCCCAGATACAAAAATGGCGCCGCGAAGTGCCGTAAAGGAAGTCTACTTCGGGTTCACGACAGCGATCCGTAAAACAACCAAAAGTCCCATTAATAACGAATTTCTAACGACTCAATTAGATTTCCGTTTCAATTTTAGCATGCCTAATATCTTGTTACATGACACCAGAAGCGAGGATGATAGCCGACCAGGCGATGTGCACCCGCGACCATGCATGCCATATTTTACAGATGTCATTCCAAGCTTGCAAGAACAGGGCCCTACCCTTCAAGGGGCCTAGATCGTTGCCTCCAAGGTGTATAACCCAACGTCTGGAGGGGGCCCTCTCCTAGACTGCAACGAAAGCGGGAGCAAACCGTCCCAACGCATACCTCTGATCCCATGCTACTTCAACTGCAGCGACGGATCGAGGCCCAAATGCTGACCATAGTGAGACCTCATGGCCTGCCGGGACACCCAGTGTATGAAACTGTGTCCGCAGACGAGGATCCTCCATCTATGGTTCAGCAACGCAGGATCTGAAACGACAGATCCAACCTTAATTGTGACCACGGAGTACCCAGTCATTTCCTGAAGGCATTTGATTTCCATCTGCCCAGGGTTTCTTTTTTTTCTTTCTTTTTTTACTCCGAGTCACATCACATAGCATTGGCCACCGAAGCTTCTCCAATGCGGCAATAGGTGGTTGCAAACTTATATTGCCCCAGCTTGCTAACCATAATGAGTCCTCATGGTCTGCCGATCAGCCAGTAGATATAACTGTGCCCGCAGACGAGGATGCTCCCTCCCCGGTTCAGCCAAATGGATCTCAACGAGATCGCCACAATCAATTTGCTAAAACAGAGCACCACGCATTAACCGAAAGCATTTTATTTCCATCCGCTCGGGGTTTAACCCCTCGGAGTCTCGTCCGATAGCATTGGCCACCGAAGCGTCTCCAATGCAGCGAGCGTGGGTTGCCGACCTGAATTGCCCCCCAAAATGCGACCATGATGAGTCTTCCAGTCCTGCCTTGCAGCCAGTGAAAATAACTGTGCTCGCAGACCGGGTACTCTCCCCATGGTTCAGCAAAACGGATCTCATGGATTGGCACAAACAACTTATGACAATGGAGTACCACGTATTTCCTGCAGGCGTTTGATTTCCATCTGCCCAGGGTTTGGTCACCTCCGAGTCATGTCCCATAGCCTCGGCCACGAAGACTTCTCCCCTGCAGCCAAAGTGGGTTGCAAAACCCGTGCTGCTGCACAATCCATCATCCTTAGCACCTTACTGGTGCCTGCCTACCACTGTAAGTTGTTAGCTGTATGCCATCCGGCTTGCCCAACGGTAACCAGGCCCAATCTTGCTAGACTGTTTGCAGCACCCAAGCCTCAACTGGCCATAAAATGGGGTCACTACACTCCGCCAGTTTAATGACGTTGCCCCCAGACCCCACATAACATTTGGGTGACTGGATCATCCACTCTGTACCATTACGCATTATTGTCATGCCGAGCTCAACCAGGGCCGCATCAACCTGTCAGCTTTAGACACTAGGAGTATTCTCGCGGATCCCATAGGGCTGCAAAGAATCTGTCCTAGCGTCCGCATAAGTCAATTCGCTCCCACGTGCCTCGAGCTTCCGGCTTTTACAATTACAGGGAGCTCTGTTCTCTGTTCTCCGGAGTCTGGCCCTGACGGCCTGACCACCAGGTTAGCTTTTTGTGCCGCCAACCGTCCATGCAGTCTGAAATGCCCGGAAGAACTAAGCTGGCACAGCCCATTGCACCCTGCTCAAATTGCGGGTACCAACCCGCCTGATGAAAACACCCAAAACTGTGTTCTGCTCATGATGACGAAAGGGGGGTAAACTGAGACGGGTCGTATGCCCTTCCAAATTCCTCAAACTCATTGCCCGCCCCGTACCATATCACCTAAAGTTTGGGGCCAGCGCTAAGTGTGATACCCTTAAAGTTACGGTCGCGACCGGCGCAAATGGTCTGGTTAGGCCGGACTAAAGGCTGTGACTATGCCACTGCTAAAGCCCGCAATCGGACGGAACCAGACTGAAGTACCACCAAACCATCAAAAACCGGTGTAAAAGTCACCCCAAGTCCAACCCCACTAAATGTAGAGCGACCGCACCGAAACATAAAACCAACGTATACTTCCAAGCCTCAAGGCCCTGTAGCATAAGAGGCCACCCCTAAGGCATATCAACAGTCACTTCCAGTCCTGCAAATTGCCAAAAACCCCTGTTTTGATTCATCAGTATTACTCAATTTAACATTGCTGATGAGATTTGCCTGTTAAGGGGCACGTGTGTATAACGTGGCTTAAAATTGAGGCATTTAATGGCCCAACAGCCTTGCACTGAACTCGGAGGAACCCCTTGATGGGATCCCCCTCCGAGCCGAAGGGTTGACCAATAACCCAAGCCTCATTTGCCACGCCCCTACACCCGACTGCAATGAAAAATCGGTCAACTACTAGGATGAAATCAATCCCAGTGAATGGGGTCCCCTCTTGGGGTCCCATCCTAATAACAAGGAAGTAACCCAATGAATTAAGGAAGGTTATGCGAGGATGGAGGGTGCCTCGTATCAGTGCATCCCTCCTGGGAGCACTGTGAGAAAGGTTCGACCCATCTCCATCCCCGGTGAACTCCCCCAGCTCTGTGCGCCGGTGAACTACAAATCCCAGCAGCCACAACTCGCAATGTCAGTGTCCTTCAATGAATAAAACAACAGCCTACATATCCGTAGTCACTTTACCATTCATAACAGTAGCAATTACATTTATGAAGCAAACAATAACTCCATAGGCAGCCCTTGTAGCCTTGGAAATAGGGGATATCTTCAGCTGTCGCCCTTTCCCAACGCCTGGCTTTGAACGCATGACTTCATAGTCAGCAGGGATTTAATGCAGCTGGTTACAACCAGCAAATGCAACTATCTCTAAGGTTGCATAGGTCAACCATACACTAGAATATGAACAGGCGAAAGATATACTCCGCCCACAGGCTGGCTTCAAAGGCATGACCCCATGGACAGCAGTGATTTAATGCAACTAGGTACCAGTAGCCGGTGCCGCTGTACTTAAAATTGCATAGGCCAACAGCAAGCTAGCCCATTAACAGCAGGGAGTTCCTCTGCCCCCCGCTTGCTTTAAACCCATAACTTCTTGAGCAGTAGTGATTTAATGCAGCTGTCTCACCACTAGCAGATGCAACTATCCATTAAGGTTGCATAGGTCAGCAGCAAGCTAGGCTATTAACAGTCAGGAGCTCACTCTGCCCCCAGACTTGTTTTGAACACATGACTTCATGGTCATTAGAGATTTAATGCAGTTGACTCCCAACTCGCTGCTCCAACTTTCAATTAAAGTTGCATAGGTCAACAGCAAGCTGGGCTATTCACCGTGGGGAGCTCTCACTGCCCCCAAGCTTGCTTTGCACATGTGTCTGCTTGGTCAGCAATGATTTCGATGCAGTTGGCTCCCAACTTGCAATGCAACTATCGTTTAGGTTGCATAGGTCAACAGTAAGCTAGGCTATCACTGTTGGGAGCTCACTCTGCCCCCCAGCTTGCTTTGAACACATGGCTTCCTGATCAGTAATTATTCTATTGCAGTTGGCAACCACTTGCGGATGCCACTATTAAGTAAGGCTTCCTAGGTCAACAGCCAGCTGGACTATCAAAAGTCGGGAGCTCATTCTGCCGCTAGGCTTGCTCTGAACACAATGACCTCCTGGTCAGTCATGATTTTAATGCATTTGGCTACCCACTCGTGGATGCCACTATCCATTAGGGTTGTCTAGGTCAACAGCAAGCTGGACTATCCACAGTCGGGAGCTACCAACTCGTGGATGCCACTATACATTAGGGTTGTCTAGGTCAACAGCAAGCTGGACTATCCACAGTCGGGAGCTACACCCTGTCCCCAGTCTTACTTTAAAAACATGACTTCTTGGTCAGTAGTGCTTTACTGCAGCTGGCTGCCGACTCGCATATGCAACTATCCATTAAGGTTGCATAGGTCCACAGCAAGCTAGACTATTAACAGTCAGGAGCTCACTGGCCCCCGGCTTGCTTTGAATACATGACTTCTTGGTCAGTATTGATTTAATGCAGGTGGCTAGCATTTGAACACCTGACTTCTCTACGAGCTAGTTGCAATAAATGCCCTTCCGAACATCAAATCACTACAGCCCATAATCTCATTTATGTCTGACCTCAAGATTAACTCGTATTTAATATTTCATTTACATCATGTTAAATCCAAATCTTAGTAATATAGGTCAGTAGCAAGCTGCACCTCAAGTCGGGAGCTCCCTTGCTCCCTTTAATATTACTTTATTTTATTTTTCCAAAATCTTCATTGTCTTCGATATCACTTAAATGATTACTTGTTAAGGACTGTTAGTAATATTTAAATATTGTCACCTCCTCATTTTCTTTTTCTTTCTCTTCTTTTTTATTTTTATTTTTTATTTATTTATTATTTGTTGTATTTATGTATACACATATACATATGTAACTATTAAGTTGTTTCAATTTATACATATATACATATAGTCATTTCATTCTTTTTTCTCTTTTTTTAAATTATTATTATCTTTTAAATATATACTGTATATAAATCTTTTATATTTATTTCATTTATTTTTATTATTATAATTTATTTAATATATATATATATTATATTATTATATATTATTAATTTATATATATATCCACAGTGTATATATATATATATCCACAGTATATATATGTATATATTTTTATTATTATTTCATTTATTTATTTCATTTATTTATTTAATTATTTCGGCCAGCACAAAATGGCTGCCAAATTCAAGATGGCGTCCCCCTGGACGGGCCGCCATGCGGCCAAAATGGCGGCTCCCATCGGGGCCGGCATGTGCTCAAAATGGCGGCCCCCAGTGCCAGTTTTGCCGTACAGCATGGCGGCGCCCAGCCATGCTGTTGTACGGCAAACATGGTGACCCCCAAGGGAGCCGCCATGTTTTCAAGATGGCGGCCGCCCCGTAGTGGGCAAGGTGCCTGCGCACCCAGAAAGAAAGCCGCCCCAGTCCCCCGAGGCGCATGCGCGCCACAAACGTTGCAAAAGGGGGCCGCGCAGGCCTCCAAAGGCGCATTCGCGCCAGAAAAGGAGCTGCGCCACACCGCGCCACACGCCCGAGCGGTCCGACGGGCTCCCGCCAGCCCAGCTAAGCCGCTCCAACGAGGGCAAACAAAGAGCAGGGCCCGCCTGAGCCGGACCCCGCGGGGAGTGCTCCCATCACAGCGGGAGCCGGCCAAGCCCAAGAGGCCTCCCTCGACCCGGCACGGACCTGCAACCTGGGAGGGGGCCACGGGCAGCACCTCCCCCGCTCACGCCCATCCCGAAGGGCCAGGGCACCAAGAATGCCCCCAGAAGCGAGCATCTTATTGTGTTTAAATATTTATTTATATTATGCTCTGTGAGTGGCTGGGGCAGGCCGCGCCATGCCGTCCTGCAAAGGGAAGAGCCAGACCCACTCCCTCCGCTGACTCACCCCGTCCAATCATTCGTCCTAAGAAGGGGCCCAAACAAGAGCAGCCCCTCAGGTCCTCCAGTAAGGCAGGGCAGTAAGCGGAAAGGACCACCCAGGCCTAACTTCACCCTCCTTAAAGTCCCAGGACCAATGGACTCCAAGGGCACAAACGTGGGTGCCCTTGCCCTAAAAGCATCTGCAGTCCCAAGGGGGCAAGGAGGCTACCTCAGGGGGCTATGCCCGCCATGAGTCCGTTCCTCGCCCCCATACCGGCCCCAAACCAACCTTCAATACAATTTGGGGCCTCGTTCTGCAGACTGCCTTCCTCCTCGATGTCTTGATGCAGACTGAGGGGGAAGGGGCTGGCACCACTATGCCAGCCCCTCCTCCCTTCCAGCAGATTCTGCAAAATCAACCAATCTCTTCTTCGAGGGGAGGAGACAAAATTGCTCCACCAGCCAACAAGTTGGATGTTTTTATGTTTTAACCTGTGGCGTTGTGCCACTGGCTCTGTGAGCCGCCGCGAGCCCCCGGGAGTCGGCGGCGAAGAAGCTCCAATAAATAAATAAATAAATGGTGAAGTGTATTATGTGAAAGGCAGTCATGAACCAACATTGATGGAAGTAAATAGTAGAAAACTACTTAAAGTGCAAAAGACAGAGAGAATGATAGGTGTTGAGGGAGCCGCAATGGAGGACGATTCTGAATGCAGCTGGTGGTGATGGTACGGCCAAGAGTAGGTGTAAAGTGGTTATAGGGATCCTAATCAAATTCAGTTTGGTAAGTACTTGGTAATTTCTCCATAAATGTAACTGAAAGCACTTGGAATTATAAAACAAAAAACAAATAATGGTAGAGATCTTACAGTGAAGAAATAGAGTATAATGTTATACTCAAGGAATTTAATGTTAGATAATGTTGCCTTGTTAGTGAACTATGATCTTGTATGACTGAATGTAGTTCGAAATGTTTATGTATTCTCAGTGTGCTCCTGTTGCAATTCTGCTTCCACCACCTTGAGCTGAATATGGCAATTGTGCATCAGACAAACATTTTTATTATTGTTATTATATTTATTCATATACCAGGTGTCAAATGGCTTTCAGAGAGGACCTCAACGCATGCATAAAACAACATCAAGAGGTGAAACTGCCAGATTTCTCTGTCCCTGTTATCTGCACTCTGCCTACTTAACAATAGCATTGCACAGATTTGGGGTAAGCAATGCATTTTTCCCTGTACAACCCCTAGGCCATTCAAGATCACACACAAGCAACATCAAAAGCACCAATTATTTTGTATTACTAAGGTCAGCATCGCTATTGCTCATCAAGGTCAGCCATGAGTGCATGCTCAGTAGCAGCTAGAGATGTTGCTTATTTTAACATAGCTATCATTCCCTGTCAAAAATCTGCTACCTGGCATAAAGTAAAAAGCCAGGGCTGAGGGAAGGCAGAGGGACTGTTGGACAAGGATCCACGATTTTGCTAGGCTTTCCAAAAGAGATGCTGACAGTGAAAGTGTGCCAATGAAAGAGGGAAGTTTCTGTTCACTTGTCCAGAATGACTCCTGACAAGTCTTTCAAGGGAGAGGGGAAGTTGAAGACAGGTGTCAGAAGCTTCACATCACTTACATTTTGTTCTTTGAAGCTAAGCATAACACATATAGCATCAAGACATTCACTCCCAAAACAAGTTGAAGAAAAGACCAATGGCTACTTTAGATCTGTTTTCACTTACTGAGCCAGAAATGGTAGACAAGAATCAATCCCAACCAGACCATGCAAATTCCCACTTTTGTTTTTGACTACAGGCAGTTACAAACATCCAACTTATATATGACTCATAGTTAAGAACAGAGGTGAGACAACAGGAAGTGGGAGAAATCTGTCCCTAGGGAGGGAAACTCACTGCTGAAAGAGTTATTGTGTGGGGAAAGGTGTTTCCACTGAATCTTTATCACCAATCTTTGTTTGTTTGTTTATTTATTTACTACATTTATATACTGCACCTATCAGCCTGAAGGCGACTTGGAGTCGTTTACAATTGGCAATAATTCAATGCCACACAATTATAACAAATAAAGCCATCATAAAATACTGTTAATAACAGTAGCATACAATATGCAATATAAAATCCATACAGAACCATAAAACATTATTGTGAGTGTCTCTACGTGAAGTCATCATTCAGTTGTGTAATCTGGTAATTCCATGAATTCGTATAACTATGCTGTATTTGGGAAGGCCTGCTCAAAAAGCCAGGTTTTCACCCTTCTTCAAAATGACAGGAGGGAGGGGGCCAATCCTATCTCTCTAGGCAGGCCGTTCCACAGTCAAGGGGGCACCACTGAGAAGGCCCTGTCTCTCATCCCCACCAGACAACAATCCACATTTTTCAAAACCAAATTATCACAGGGACAGAAAGTGAGGTTAAATCCTCTGAACAGGGGCACACCACAGGAATGTTAACCCTTCCCTATGCTATCCAAAACTCCCTCCTCTCCCCTCTGTGTGTGTGTGTGTGTGTGTGAAGAGTTACACTTACAGATGTGCCTGTTCCAACTTCCATAAAAATTCAATTTAAGAACAAATCTACAGAAGCTATTTTTTTCATAACTTGGGGAGTGCCTGTATAGCAACGTTATCACATAAGCCAGGTTAAGCATCCTGCTTTGCCAAAGAAACATAGGGGCAGTGGGTCGACTCGGACACCCCCCACACACACACACATACAGCAACATCTAGGAAGTGTTACGCAAGCGGCAAGGATCCATGCTGACACCATTGGAGCCAGCACAATACAGACAGGCTCCCATGTTGGAAGGGAAGCATTGCGCAATGATTCCACTCCAATTGTGGGTGAGGCTTCCACTGGAAGTTTAGCGACACTGTGGGATGGGCAATGTGTCCATCCATTGCTATACTAGTGGGGAAGCAGCCTAGGAAGCTTCCCAATCCCCATTCGATGAGCTTCTTACTATTGTTGCTATTAACTGCTCTCCAGTTAAGTTTGACTTCTGCTGTTCCTATGAATAAGAGAACTCCAAGTGCCCTATCACCAACAGCCCTGCTCAGGCCTTACAGACTCAGAGCTAAAGCTTCTTTGAACGAGCCTATCTATCTGTAATGTGGTCCTTCTCTTTCCTACTGCCATCTACTTTACCAAGGATTATTGCTTTTTCTAGTGAGTCATGTCATCTGATGTGATAAAATATGGCCGTCTTTGTTTAGTCATCTTGAGTCTTTATTTGCTCTAGGACCCATTGATTGATCTTTTGAAGAGGCCAAACTATAGAACTCTTCCCCAGCTCACTATCTTCCCTCTCCAACTTTTACAACCACTTATAGACATGGAAAATAGGATGGCATGAACAATCCTAACCTTAATATTCAGTGTTAGCATGATGAAATATAAAGATTGTTATTGTGACTTGTGCTGGTAAAATGTTCTGTTGCACCAATGCAGGACACTTTTGGTCCCATATACAGCAATGCCAAGAGGATGGAGGAGGAAGCCATCTTTACTGTTCGAGAAAGCTCTTTTGCTGGTTCACTCTGTTCTAGTGCTACCCTTTCCTTCCTCACAGTGTCTCCAGCTATTTTACACTTGATGCAACACCACCAACAATGCCATTGCTGCAACCTAGAAGCCCCTAGTGGCAGAGTGGGCTAAACTGCTGAGATTCTAAACTTGTTGACTGAAAGGTTGCAGGTTCGAATCTGGGGAGTGGCGTGAGCTTCCACTTTCAGCCCCAGCTTTTGTCAACCTAGCAGTTCAGAAACATGCAAATGTGAGTAGATGAATAGGCACCTCTCTGATGGGAAGGTAATGATGCTCCATGCAGTCATGACAGCCATGTGACTTTGGAAGTGTCAATGGACAACATCAGCTCTTTGGCTTAGAAATGGAGATGAGCACCAATCCCCAGAGTTGGACACGACTGGGCTTAATGTCTGGGGAATACCTTTACTATAGTGGCCAATTCTTTCACACTAGAAGTGACTTGCAGTTTCTCAAGTCGCTCCTGACATGAAAAAAAAATTAACAGAAGTGTGAGCAATGACTGTTTTCTGATACCATTCTCCTGGCTACATCTACACCAGGAGTCCTCACATTTTTAAAGTAGAGGACTGGTTCACTGTCCCTCAGATTGTTGGGGGCTCAGACTATAGTTTTTTGTGTTTTTTAAAATGAATTTCTATGCACACTGCACATATGTTATCTGTAGTGCAAAAAAAAATCAATGAAGGAACACTACAAAATTTAAAATGAAGAACAATTTTAACCAACATAAACTTAACAGTATTTCAATAGGAAGTGTGGGTTCGCTTTTGGCTGATGAGATAATTGAGTTAATTAGGATTATTGTTTTTGTGTTCCTTCAAGTTGTTTCAGATTTAGGAGGACCCTAAGGCTAAAGTTTTGGGTGGGGCTGGGTAAAGGACCTTGGAGGGCCTCAACCAGCTCTACAGGCCTTTAGCTTTCTCTGCCAAATAGTGCTGGTGCCTTGTCAAACTACAGATCCCAGGATTCCATAGCATTCATC
Organism: Anolis apletophallus; assembly: GCA_030556195.1. Classification (NCBI taxonomy): domain Eukaryota; kingdom Metazoa; phylum Chordata; class Lepidosauria; order Squamata; family Anolidae; genus Anolis; species Anolis apletophallus. The sequence continues at coordinate 10,981,118 of JARBWK010000001.1, forward strand.
CTTGACAGTTAAACTGGTGTTATGCTGAATTAACTCTACAGTGCAGATGCAGCCTTGCTCTGCTTAATGGTTCAGTGTATTTTTAAGGGTAAAAGCCATTCTAAACGTTCACTCTTACGTAGGCTTCTCCAATTCAGATATCCTTTACCTATTAAATAGCCTCTCTGATATTTAATTTTTGCATGTCATGAGAATACTTTGTGGTGGAATGAAAATCATGCATATTTCACATCTATACCAATCCACACACTATCTTGCTACAGAAAAGATATGCCACACAGATGATCAGTAAAGAATAAGGTGTTTACTCTTTGTTATGCAGAGCAACATATATACAGTCACGAGCAGTTGCATTGACTCACACAATGTCCTTTGAGAGAGATTCAAATGGTCCTTATGTGTCCATGTGAAAAATCTTTCATCAGCTCAGAAGCATAAATATAAACTGGCTTCGTAAGCTTCCTGCACAGAAAACCTAAATGTGTAACTGTTGCCAAAACTCCCAGGCTCAGCTAGCCTCTCAGGTGTGGCCCAACCAATGAGCTTCGTGCTTTGCATTTTTCAGTTAACACACTCACCAACTGATTTTTACATGATCCAACATACTTCACTTGTCACAATTATATAAACATTTTGTATGAAGCAGACCAAAACAGAAACAGCTTTTCAGGCCCCAGTCAAGTAGGAATAAATCCCATTAAACATGGTGGAAATTACATCTCAGTAAGTATACACAGAATTAAACCATTAGGCATATTTGTCATATAAATGCTATTTTATTTCTAAAGGTCTTGTGTTGCTGCTGGTTTGATTCAAGGATATGGAACAATGATGGCTGAGTGCTAGGTTATTGCAAAGAGAACTAAAGCGAACAATCCACTTAGTTAAATGGACAATTGAAATAAACTGGGGACAAAAGGAGATAATGGAGGAGAAGAGAAAAACTAGGACATATTGAAAGTAGCTGAAAAAAGTAAAAGAAAAGGAAATCACTTGAGGGAAGCCTCACACAAGGATATTAAACATCAAAACATCTGGGCGTCCCCTGGACAACATCCTTGCAGACAGCCAATTCTCTCACACCAGAAGCGACTTGTGGTTTTTCAAGTCACTCCTGACATAAAAGAAAAAAACTTACTTTCTATTTTTCATTCAATAATCAGGACTATTTTTAAAATCAAATTGCAATAGCTTAAAAAAGGGGGATGAAGTGAGAGAAGAAATGATTTGCGGAATTTCATATAGGGAACTTCAGGATCTTAGCCAATGTCTTCTATGGATTGTAAAGGAGAATCATTCTCTGTAACTCAATAGGTTCTCACCAACATACTCTTGCAAATGCAGGGGTTTTCTTCAGCTGTACATAATTGCAGATTAATTAATTAATTAATTACAGGCTCAGTAAAGGTGCAGCTGTGAAAATCAGCCACAACTGCCCCAAAAGCCAGGCTCTCGTTTTAATACTTGTGGTCTCTGGAAGAGTTAAAAACAATGCAGGTGACTTTCTGCTAAGTTTCTCCGTGGATCCCATCTCTCTCACAAGGCATTAGATTAATTGCTAACTTCCCAGTCAAGATGTTGTGCAATGATTGATTAAGCAGCAAGGAAGTCTAATTAATTTGCCAGCTCCCCACCAGCTCCCCAGCAACATAATGAAGGAGCTACACGGTTTGAGATGTTTCAGAACCAGTGTGGGTGGGACAGTGGCAGATGGCTGGATATTTTCATGCTGCAGAGAACACAACTTGTTTTCTCTTGGGTTCAGTGGCTTCTGGACCAGGGATGGGTGGATCTGCTCTGGGTTATCTTCCAGGCATTAAAACAGTGATAATCTACATTGGAGAATTAACATAGTTCGACACCACTACTACTGCTATGAAATCATGGCAGTAGTAGGTTTACAAGGGCTTTTGTTTTTTTTGCCAAAGGCTGCTGGTGCCTCACCAAACTACAAATTCACAGGATTCCATAGTAATGAGCCTTGGCAGTTAAAGTTGTGCCAAACTGCATTAATTCTACAGTGTAGATACTCCTCAGGGCTTCTTCAAACCTGTCCTTAGTTTAGTTTGATGCAGAGCTATAGATAGTTGGAGCACCCAAAGAGACTCTTGGTTTGATAAATTATATTCCCATTACTTTTTGAACTAGATCTGACCTGTAATGCCAGCAGAATCTGTTTACCAAAGCTGTTCAGCATTCTGCTCTGCATTTCCTTTGACCTGAGTCAATCTCCTAACTAGTGAGCCCTATAAAATTAATGACATATTCCCACTTTTCCTCTAATTGCATGCCAATACTATTTAAAGATGCCCCTGAATGGTTTGCAGCAAGAATCACCATTAGAACAATTAGCATACACAAAGAAAAAGAAGGGAGAAATGAGAAAACATGGCAAAATCTTTGGAAAATTAATGCATACTAGCATTTAGCAGTAAAATAGAGACTCCTGTTCAGGCATGTGGTCTTGAATTTTATATATATGTTAGCTGCATCTGTGCTTAACAAGCTATTCAGTTATTTTACATAATTTCCACACTACTAGTTAAGGTGGGCAATGTTGTGCAAGTGCATCAGTTTACCCATTCCAGGAATCTGCAGTAGGTTGAAAACAATACAGACCCTTATCTATATACATAAAAATGTAATGCTTGTTTGTGGGATTAACATAACTTAAAAAACCACTGGACACCAAATTTGGTCACTACACCCCTAACAGACCAACAAGTGACCATCACTCATAAACCCTCCCCCCAAAAAAGAAGGAAAGAAGGAAAGACTTAAACCCCCCCCCCCAAGTTAAACGATGATACAGGAATGAAGGGGGGAAGGGGGAAGGAGAGAAGGAGGGAGAGAAAGAGGGAAAGAAGGAAGAAGGGAAGGAAACAAAGAAGGAAAAAAGAAGTAGAGACGGAAGGAATGAAGGAAAGAGGTATAGAAGGAAGGAAACAAGGAAAGGAAAGGAAAATGGAGGGGAAGGAAGGAAACAGAGAAGGAAGGATGGAACCAAAGAGCAAAGGAAGGAAGGAAGGAAAGAAAGAGGTAGAGAAGAAAGAAAGGAGAGAAAGAGGAAGGTAAAGAAAAGAGGAATGAAGGAAAGAAGGAGGGAAGGAAGAAGAGAAAGAGAGAGGAAAGGTTGGCCATGGCCACAGCAACGTATGGCGGGTACAGCTAGTGGACCTATAAAGAGAATGCATTTTGAAAGAGATGTGCTGAATGTTTTAACTGCTTAATTTTTAACAGGATGATTTTTTTCAACATGTTTTAATAGGATAATCAGTGTAATTTGTATTTTGATATGTATAAATGTATTCTGTTTTTCTATTGTAAGCTACCTTGGAGCATGCTGCGATGTAAATCAAATCAATTAGGTGAACTTACATATAACACCATCCAGAGTTCTTTCAGGATTTAATACAGTTCCTCATGTTGTGGTGACCCCCAACCATTAAATTATTTTTGTGGATACTTTATAACTAATTTTGCTACTGTTATGAATCATAATGTAAATATCTGATATGCAGGATGTATTTTCATTCAGTGGATCAAATTTGGCACAAATACCTATATGCCCAAATTTAAATACTGGTGGGGTTGAGGGGTTGATTTTATCATTTGGGAGTTGTAGTTGCTAGTTACAATCAAAGAGCATTCTGAGCTCCACCAATGATGGAATTGAACTAAACTTGGCACACAGAACTGCCATGATCAACAAAATATACTGGAAGGGTTTGGTGGGCATTGACCTTGAGTTTTGGAGTGTTAGTTCACCTACATCCAAAGAGCAGGAGAAGAGGTTTTAGTGGGAGGGTTCTCCATCTGTTTCCAAAAAGGAAGAGAAGGACAGGCAGAGAGATCTTCAGCCTTCTCTGTCAAATGTCTTCCTGAGACCATCAGAAATATGTGTTTTCTGATGGCCTTTGGTGACCCCTCTGAAACCCCCTTGCAATCCCCCAGGGGTCCCAACCCCCAGCTTGAGAAACACTGTTTTAGGACTTCAAAGCATTGGAGAAGTTCTTTTGTGCTGTGGCATCCAAGGAAGAAGAAGAAGTTTATTTCTTACCAGGGTCTCCTCATGGCTCAAAGTGGCTAAAACCCATAATAATTCTATAAGATACTCATATTAAAAGATATTTCTACAAAATATATTAAATATAGTGGACACAAGATGCAAGTTTAAAATCCATGATTAAAACTGGCTGGGTAGGCCTGCTAGAAGACATAGGTCTTCAAATGTGTTTTAAATTCTGACAGCTCATTTAGACACCAGAGTTCTTCTGGCTGGTCATTCCATAGTCTTGGTGAGTGAATGAAAAGGTTCTTTGGGTGATGGTTGTCAGTCAGGTTTTGGCAGTCTGGAGTAGCCATCCTCCAGAAGACCTCAGTGTTCGGGGTGGATTGTACAGGAGAAGGCGACCCTGTACGTAACCTGGACCCAAACCATGTAAGGCATTAAAGGTCAAATTTATTTATTATTTATTTATGTTATTTCTACCCCACTCTTCTCACCCCCGCAGGGGGACTCAGAACGGCTTACATGGCAACAATTTGATGCCGTAGGGATACAATATAAAAAGATAAAAACATATACAAAGCACAGATTAAAATACATTAATTACAATAACATTATCTACACAATCCAGAACGCCTTTCCATATTGACAATCATAAGGTCCGTTTCAATGTTCAGTGCCATTATATTCATTGCCCATATGCCTGGTTCCACAGCCACGTCTTTTAATTTCTTTCTGAAAGAAAGGAGGGATGATGCCGATCTAATTTTGCCGGGGAGCGAGTTCCATATGTGGGGGGTCACAACCAAGAAGGCCCTGTCCCTTGTCCCCGCCAGTCATGTTTGTGAAGCTGGCGGGACCGTGAGCAAGGCCTCGCCAGTGGATCTTAAGTTACAAGGCGGGACGTAGAGGGAGATGTTTTCGGACAAGTAGGCCAAGACCAGCACTTTGAATTGTGCTCGGAAATGACCGGCAGCCAGTGGAGCTGACGTAACACCAACACTTCATATTTTGTCCAAAAACTAATTGGCAGCCAGTGGAGTGACTTTATTATAGGCATAATATGCTCACTCCTCGTTGTTCCTGTAATTAAAACCTCCCTCCATTTGAGGCCCAGTTGGTGCTTTTGTTTAAGCTTCAACTCAAAATATGGCCTTGTTAATAACTCCTTTAATCTTTTTTTCAAACATATTAAATTGTTTGGTATGTTTTTGGTATGGTTTTAACTTTTCAAAATGGTGTTTCTTATTTACATTGGGTTTTTCTTTACTGTACACCATCATGGGTTGATAGAGGGCAATATATAAATATTTAATAATTAATTAAAGACATATAAATAAAGTCAAAGTGAATAACAGGACCTCAGGAAATGGCTTGGTGACTCATCAGCAGCAAGTTGTCACAGTCAGGGCTCTGTGAGAACATGGAGAGTTCAAATTAGAAGAACATTTGAACTGGACTCAGCCTAAGGCCTCTTTACTCCGGAGACTACGATTGAAATCTAATTGCTAGAAATAGTGGAATAGACCTGAAGAATCAGTAGAACATGCAGAAATGTTAACCTGCCAAGTTCTCTTTGAGTCAATGGCTTTGGGTGGAATGTATGTCTAAAAGCCAAATTGGATATGGTATTAAATATTATTTCTTTCTTATATGGTATCACACTCTTATCTACAGGGGATAAGTTCCTGTACTTTGTGGATACAAAAAGCCACAAATAGTGCATGTGGATACACAAAAACAGCTCCTGGACTATGACTTTGGATTTGTGTGGTTTAATAATTGGTTTTTAATACATAAATGCTATGTCTTAACTTTTATGATTTTTAATGTATATGCTTATTGTTTTTACATGTTTATTTATGCAGCATTTAATTTTTGCCAATTTGTAAGCCGCTCTGAGTCCCCTTCATGGTGAGAAAGGGTGGGGAATAAATATAGTAAATAAATAAATAATCCTACTGAACAAATGGACCTCTCACCCAAGAATATTATGGGATCAAACTGGAGGACCTAAAAAATGCCTAGAAAGAACATATTTTAGTAGACATAAAGATACCAATCCCATGGATACATGAGCCATGCTGTATTATGTAGACATGCAAATAGCTGTTGTTGGCAGGGAATTTCTTTCTGGTTGGGAAAGAAAGTTTATATCTTTCTTTTTTGGGGCACAAGTTTGACAAAAATGGTTCTCTGGAAGCTACTATTGCATTGGAAAGGAATTCCATTATAACATTATAATTCCATTATAAAAAAGATGCCTTTTTTTGTCTTTGGGCAAATGCCAGCTTCAAACAATCATATTAGGGTTTTTTTTCATGTCAGGAGCAACTTTGAGAAACTGAAAGTTGGTTCTGGTGTAAGAGAATTAGCTATCTGCAAGGACATTGCTCAGGGGACACCCGGATGTTTTTGATGTTTTACCATCCTTGTGGAAGAATTCACTCATGTCCCTGCTTGGGGAGCTAAAGCTGACAGAGGGAGCTCATCGCACTTTCCCCAGATTTGAACCTCTGACCTGTCGGTCTTCAGTCCTCCTGGCACAAGTGTTCAACCCATTGCATCACCGGGGGCTCCAGGATTATATTCATAGAAGGAAAGGCTAAATTTGCCTTGTCCCATCTCTTTTAATTCCGAAAATGTTCACACATACAATCACACTATCTTCAAGAAGAAACCCATTTTGCTTATTTAAATCAGTCTATTTCATCCATCACATTAATAAAATCCAAGACCGAATTCTGGACAACTAGTTCTGATTTAATGCCATTTTTTACTGTTGTAGGAGTATTCTTCCATTCATCCTTCCTTTTCCTCTGTCAGTTTTGTATTAAATTGCTGATAGCTAACTTTTAGCAATAAACCACTGACTTTTTTCTCAATTTGAAAAGTAGGCTATAACCTAGATGTGTCACATGAAAGAAGATAATTTGTTTATGTGTTCCTTCATCTTGGGGTGTGGGGCGCTAGCTGGATGAAACTGTACTGTACGCTACAGTTATAAACCCTAGAAGACAGTTTTCTGCATAGGGATTTGACTAGTAGGCATTCGTTTCCTTCCTCGCTCCTTCTTAGAAATGTTTCATATTTCAAGATGTGTGTCTTTTAAAGAAAAGATGTGTACAGTGTAGACAGCAATTTAAAAGTATAAATCATGGTGTACAGAGGGAGGGATCTTCAGTAGCGGGATCTTTCTTTCTCCTTCCCCTTTCATTTCACCATGCTGGCCAGAAACAAAGCTTGACAATAAGAATTTGTTGTCTCCAATTTGTTAAAAATGTTCAAATATTAAATGCCAACAATTTTTTTTAGTAATGAGCAGCATATTAATTTTTTTGCTGTGTGTCTGCACAAAAGCATGTTTTCCAGAATCTTAGGGCGGTTCCACATAGTCCTTTAACTCGGGAGCAATTGGGTTTCTTATACGTGATTGTGCTCGGATTAAAGTCCACACACATCCCCCAACATCCGCACCACCTGGGTGTGTGTGTGTGTGTGTGTGTGTGTGTGTGTGTGGTTGTGTCCAGATGTGCTGCCAGGCGTTCCGGCAGGACACCTAGACACAAAACAAAGCCCCCCAGAAAATCCTTAAAACACACTTTTAAAAACCCCTTATCTGGCTACCATTAGACTTTGTAGCACACTAATTGGTACATTCCAGCCAGGAAGTGTGCTGCAAGGCCTAATGGTGGCCAGGTAAGTTATTTTTTCCCTTTTAGGGCAGGGGGGGTGAGAGGGGGGCATTTCACACCTTCTAAGCTTCAGGTGCCCAAAAATGTGAGGTGGGTGTATGGACCGACCCTAGAGAAGTCCCAGGACTCCCTGGGGCCCTGTCCACACAGGGCCCATAGCCCATTAGACCTGGGCCTTTAACAAAGAACCACCCTGAGTCCCCTTTGGGGTTGAAAAGGGTGGTATACAATGCAATTAAATAAATAAAAATATAAAGATATGGGTCTATTGTGCTAAATCATTAATTTGGGATAAAGTAGGCTCAACCCACTCTCCCCAGATTCAAACCGCTGACCTGTTGGTCAGCAGTCCTGGCAGCACAAAGGTTTAACCCGTTGCACCACCACAATTCACGCCTTTAGTTATTTGTGCAGATACGTACTGGGGAAAAGTGCTCAATGCACATTGTTGCCTCATGAGCATTGACCCTATTGTGCATTGATCTCATTCTGCATCAGACACTTTGCTATTCATTACATGCAGTAATGTAATAGCATCCCTGAATTTGCATGTTTTGACACTGCCCAATTCCAATTTTCATATATGTAAGCCCTCTTACTAAGATGTAACATCCTTATTACTAGTTAGTATCTCTAGTTTAGCAATATGTCAGATTTATCAACTAATTAATTGACAAATTTTCTTTAAACATTAATATGTTAGCACAAAACTGAATGTACACTATGAGCATATACTTACTGTCCTATGTTATTGCAAGATAATTTCATTTTGGTTGTAATGACTGTCCTCATTTGAGTATAACTACTGTTTTCCTTTATTCTTTATTTTTAATGCTTTTTGATATTTTTATCCTTACTTTTATTTACTATGTTTGCAAATATTTTATTTGTAAATTTGATTTTTCCAGAGGCTTTGAAATGGGCAGAAATATTTGATTTAGGACTTTTTCCCTCCCACCCCACTCCTCCCCCACCCCATTTAAGCACTTTGAATCAATTGAAGGTGCTGTTTATGACAGTGCCCTTCCCATGATGTAGTGTAGGGGAACTACTTGCCCTGGTATCACTGGGTTGTTGTAGGTTTTTGTGGGCTGTATGGCCATGCTCTGGAAATGTTCTACTTTTTATTCTTGCACAAAATTGCTTGTAAATACATGTACAGTGCCTGGTGGTTTCAGAGGTTTTTGCAGCACTTTCTTCTTCCTGGTACCTGTGAGAAACAGACTGAACCATAAATTAGATGCAAATTGTTTTAGTTTGCATAATTAGATTGCACTGGAAAAATTTGTTTTGCACAGTTTAGAAAGAGCCCCTGTCAAAAATTAGAGGTGGAAGGAGGGTTGTTAGTCAGCAAAGTCATTATCGTTCCTGATGTCCATGAATAATAATGGGACCTTGGAAATCTAGGCTTCCATCTTTCATTTGAACAACTAAAGATGTTTGCCACCCAATACATGTACACCTTGCTCTCTGTATTCACAGATTCTATGATATTGTGTCCACAGATTCAACCACTAGTGTTATGTGCTTGATCTAGTGTGGTTTTATTGTAGGGGGTGGGGATTTTTAACGGTTTTATGATGTTGTATTTCTATGTGTTTTAACTTGGTATGTTTTATGTGCTGTAAACCACCCTGAGCTTCGGATAGGGTGGTCTATCAAGCCGAAATAATAAATAAATAAATAAATAAACCATTCACAGCTTAAAAATATTTTTAAATACTCTAAATGCAAACCTTGATATATTCATTTTATATAGTGAATGTTATGTTATTACCCCATTATATAACTTGACTACAGATTTTGGTATCCACAGGTGTCCTAGAACCAACCCCCAGTGTTTACTAAGGATCTAATATATACAGAATATGTATTGCATATCCAGAATTCCAAAATCTGAAACACTCCAAAATGTCAACTATAGATCCATATAGGTGGCAGAGATAGAGACACCTTTGCTTTCTAATGGTTCATTGTGCATAAACTTTGTTTCATGCATAAAACTATTTAAAATACTATTTGTAAAATTATTAACAGGATATAAGCATGAGGTGTACATGAAACATTGATGAATTTTGTGTTGGGAGATGGGATCCAAAAGCTTGCTGGCATGCTTTTGGGTCTATTCTCAAAAATATCTCATCTCATTATGTTTATATATACAAGTATAGACATTCCAAAATATGAAGAAAAAATCCAGGAATGTGGAGCAGCTAGCTAAGTGTCAGCTGCATAAGATCTCTCTGGCCAGTAGGTCATGTGTTTGAGGCCTGCCTGGGTCGAAGTGGATGCTTGACCTTTAAGTGTAGCCTGCTGTCGACTTTTGCAGCCCGAAAGACAGTTGCATCTGTCAAGTAGGTGATAAAGATACCACATTAATTGGGGAGGCAAATTTTGACTGAATTATGAGGTCATTAAAGAACTCCAGGAACGCTGAAGGAATGCGGAAGAACAACAAGGGACGCTGGAAATGCTGAGAGATGAGGAGTGTATCAGCTCCCCCTGGTGGCCAGAGTTTGCCTCTGTTCGTTTATATGTGTATTTGTGAAACAGCAGGAATTGTCTGCTAAAGTGTGTGTACCTGTAATCCGCTCTGAGTCCCCTTCGGGGTGAGAAGAGCGTAATAGAAATAAAGTAAATAATAAATAAATAAATAAATTATGGCTGCTCTCAAGCATTTTGGATAATTGATGCTCACTGTGCATACTAAAATGAAAAAAGAGATATTTACATCAACACTGATGGAGAGGGAAGGATCTGTAAATTCAATGATGATTTGATTTTTGAAGATTATCTATCTCTGCCTTGTTTTAGTCAGATCCTGTGAGAGGTCAGGTACATTTTAAGTACTAGCAGAAGACTGCAGTAACTTTTCTCTACAAACCCTCCATCAGCAAATGAAGCATGTTTGAGGAAGGGTGGAGGAAAACACCAACTAACTGGAGCATTTTCACTCTTTGGAGATTTCCAAATGGTTCTGACAGTAATGAAAAGGAACCCAAGACGCTGTTAGTCATTTTCTGTTCTTGTGAAATCTCCTAGGGCACTAGATGTGGGAGAAGACATTAAAAATGACATTTATTTTTTATGTTACAGTCTATCATTTCTCATTTAATTGGAATCTGTTATTCAGATATCCAACTTGGAGGCTATCTGTCCAGTTGCAGATACAAGTTTTGCTTTGGGACATGAAGACAGCAAAGGGGCGAACTTAATATTTAATGCCGAATAGCAGCCTGGGAAGATGCAGAGTAATTACTTCCTCCCCTCTGGTATCTTGCTTGGAACACTCCAAAAACAGAACTGAGAAAGCATGAATCATTGTTTTTGTATATTAACAAAGTATAGATATTGACATTGATTTTTAACTCCATAACACATACACACATATTTTCCTGGCAGTAAAACAATTTAACCTAATGGGATTGACTTTTATAGAGACATATACATAGCAGCGATGACAATTGTGTTTGCTTGTTAGTGGATCCATTTTGGCCCTTTGGGATTCCCACTAGCTCTCTGGCATTCTCACGTTTTTCAGGCTGAAACTGAGACTGAAACCGCATATGTAAAGTTTTTGTGCTTGTTGGCATACTTTTGGGCTTGTTCTCTATTTTGTCCTCCCAACAGCTGAAGAGTTTATCAGAAATGATGCATATCAGCTCTAATCACACCAAATAAGGCTTCCTGGTGTTGTATTAGGGCAGGGTGACCATCTAGGTTCCCGAGAGTCACCAAAAGCAATGGAGGCCCCTGCTAAGAATGTGGTGGACGTTTGCTTCAAACAAAATGAAAACAAACATAGGTTTTCTTAGAAGATCCAGAATGCTAGAGTTTGAGATGGACTTCAGATCAGGGCCTTAATTATAAAAACCTAGGTTATTGGCATCTATGAGTATGTTTAAATATGACAGCTATTCCTTTAATTTAACATCTCACATAGTGCATAAAAGCCATAAAATGCCTATCATTCTTCTGTTGTACAATTACACTGCTATAAACTGGAGCTTTTGTTCACTTGATTCCCCCTACCTCGTATATGTATTGTTTTAGAATATAGCAAACCCAACCTTCTCCTGCCCTCTTCTCCTTTCTGAAAATATATATGCAGGCAGACAGACGTAGATCCAATTTGCATTTCTATGCACATTCCAGGCTGAATCAACCTCACAAAAACACTGGGTGCACATTTGACAGGTCTGCCAAGGCTACTCATTAGGCATTTCTGAATCTTCCTCATTTGGATACACCTTTGCCTCAAAAGAAATTCTTTTATCTTCACCTGGATAACCAAGAGAGGCATCATCAGCCAAATGACTCTGTGAAGGACGCTCAGGGCTATCTTTCTCCTGAAGTCTGAGGATTTATTCCTATATAGGATCCCAATAAACAGCTTATAGTTTCTTTCTTCATTTTATTTTAAGAGCTGTTTACAAACTTCTCTCTGCTTAGATCTGTAATAGATATATTGAATTTCCAATTGCAGTTGATGTGGAATTGTATCTGTAATGAGCTTTGCTAAGATTGCACAGCAGAAACATATTGTTGAAGAATGGAAAGAGGGTGCTGGTCAATTGACATATCTTTCTCCATAACTGGGTATGCCAGAGGCAGCTGGTGGTTTTAATGTCAGAGAGGTGGTTAATCAATTCTGGGTCTTACTCAGAAAATTAAAGGAGCCATCCAAATTGCTGAATGTATTTTGAGGAGCTGGTTCAATAGGTCTTTTAATATTCCTACTAAAATTCATCCCACTGAATTATTATTATTATTTACTGATATGAGGGCTACCAGCAACTATGGGCATAACCTTGGTGTAATCACTACCCAGATCATGACAGTTATTGAAAATCAGGATAATGGCAGTCTGTGTCTCAGAAATCTGGACAAAGATTGCCGGGCAGGTTGTCTTAGATCAGTGGTACCTAAAATGATTGTCCATGATTGTCCACGAACCAGGGCATTTGCATAAACCATAGGCTGGCTGTTTACAGCAAGATTATAAGAAAGAAAGAAATAGTTGTAGGCAATGGAGAAAAAATACCAGTACTCCACATCAGCCAGCAAAGCATTGACTTATATCACATAAGAATAGCATATGGAATTGTGAAAACAACTAGTATTTCTTCAGGTCATGAATTGTTAGTCACAGTTAAATGTGTGTAGATCAGTGCACAGCTGGTCTTCACAGAGTGAGGTCCCATCTAATGGCATGGTTAACATGATGATGGTGGCTTCTCAATCTGTTGCAGCCTTCTTCCGCCTTCACAGCTGTTGTAGCATGTAGCATGCTATCCTCCGCCTGCTCCGCCATTGAGGTCTTTGGGTCTTTGGATTGTACTTTGTCTGGAACCTCCCCTGTGGCCCCTCCTGGGAGTGCATGACTCCAGTCATTGCACCCACAGGTTCATTGGATCATGCAAGCACCTTCAGCATGACAAGGTGACAATCCATGAACTCACGTACAGGCATCTTCCAAGAAAAATAAAAACAAAGCAACAAAAAGTCCCATGGCAATCAGTGAGTGGCGACAGGAGCAGGACTGTCAAAGCTGGAAGTCACAGACTGGCACATAGGTTTCAAGGTCCGAAGCAGTTAAGTAGTTCGGCAGCTGTATCCATGACTGAGCACCCCCTTTTAAGGATCCACTCTGCTCACCCCACATGGGGAAGGGGCTAAAAAATGCCCTAAACATAGTCTGTCTCTCCTATCCTTGACTGGACTGTCACGTCCAGTGGGGACACCCACCCTGCAGCCAAAAAAGAAAAATGTACTTCAGAATATGGAACGTACGGACACTGATTGACAACACTGACAGTGAATGCCCCAAACACAGAACTGCTATCATTGCAAGGGAGCTAGGATGCTCTAACATCAACATAGCATCACTTCAGGTGGGAGAAGAATCGGAGCCATGCTCCATTTTGCCACTCCTTTCTAGCATGGAGCCCCCATTACACTTCTGGTGAGGCTTCATGCTTAAAGAGGTGGCAAACAGGAGCATGCTGCCACAGCGACAACATGAGAGATACAAGGGAAGCCAGACTGTCAATACTCCCCCTCCCCCCTGTGGGAAGATCAGCTGGGTGAGTTGGGCAATGTGGGCCACAAGGCAATGGGTTCCCAACGCCCTGGCCCCCCAAAAGCAGCCTTTATTATGAGGTTGTAAATTCCTTGCAAAGCACCCATCAGTTAAATCTTACCAAAACTGGTGGTGGGAATAATGACAAAATGTACCTGCTGTGTTCAACAGTTGAAAAACAACAACTTAGAAGGTGGGGAAACAGTTGGGAGACTGCCTGTATTGCCTAAAAATGTCTGTGAACCAAGATGATTACTTGTTTCTTTTAATGGCAGTAACATCAATGGTATTTTCATGAAAAAGTATGCATGTCAGACTAAAAGGTTGCTTGATTTGAAAATAGGTGGTTGTGTTGACATTCCAATATACTTCACTTGATCTATACATTTGAGTCTCCAACCAGCAACCAGGTGGAACACAGATGACCCTTTGAATCAAGGATATAATGTGTGATTCAGTTGGTGTAATTTTTCAAGGGAGGATAATACCCTATGAATCCTCAGATAATGAATGACATAAATATCCAGAGGGTGAGATGATTAACTGCAAGCCATGTGCTGTTTTTCTTAGGAGATGACAGAAATTATTGAGAGAAGGTAGTGAGCAAAGAGAGTTTGGGATACAAAGAAGCTACTTTGCTAGCCTCTGAGCTCTTGAGGCATCTGAAAAGAAGTCAAAGGACTTTAGGAAAGAGAAAGCAAATAGTCCAAAGTGGGAAAAACAGTCAAATGATGCAGTCTCTTGCATTTCTGTCTTTGGAAAATTAGAAGCAAGAACAAAGAAGTTTATATATAGATGAAAGGGTGCAGTTTTGACTTAGTAGACAATGCTACTGATACTATTTGAACATGGAATTCAGCACCAAGGACAGCTTATTTAGCATTTGGACTTAAACCCACAGTACCTCACCACTGGCATACTGACGTGAGTCAAAGGCTGCCAAGGATCTGTTGGGATGAAGTGGTCAAATAAACTAATCTTAGCCTTCTTCTATTGGTGATGTGGCCTTCAAACCAAATTCATGGAAAATCTGCAGGAATATCTCCAATTAACATATTTTGGTAGGAGGCAATGCTTTGTATGACACTCCAGAGCACTGCTACCAGTTTAACAGAAAATATGGGCAAATAGTTTGACCTGATAAAAGGTAGCTGTAAATGTCTTTATGTAACCAGTGACAGTTCAGCACTAATCCATGGTACTTTCTGGGAGGTGTGGAGTATAGTAGTGGTGGAGGTATGGATGGCAGATCAGGAATATGGCCTCCTTCCTTTTAAGATGCCCTGGATTTCTGCTCCTTTTGAGGTCACTGCTCTTATTACTGCTTTTCCTTTGCCCACCCAACTGCAACAGAGGAGAGGACTCTAACTAATTTAGGAACCAGGCATTTAGTTAAATACAGATGTACAGTGTTCCCTCACTTATTGTTGGGGTTAGGTTCCAGGACCTCCCACAATAAATGAAAAACTGCGAAGTAGGGATATTCTATTTATTTTAATATTTATACATTGTTTTAGTAGTTATACACTATTTTAAGTCTTTATAAACTTAAAATAAAGTGAAGGAAAGGAAAGGAAGGAAAGGTCCTTCAAGGCTGGAGGAAGGGAGGACTGAGGAGGGAAAGTGCCTTGGAGAGCGGTGGCAGCAAACCCCCACTAAACAGCGAAAATACCATGATATATATTTTAAATTAATATTTTTTAAAATCTGTGAAACAGCAAGTCTGCAGTAAGTGAACCGTGAAGTAGCAAGGGAACACTGTACCTCACTTAAAGTAGATATGTCCCTGGGCATAACATATTTAATCAAAATTTGGTACTTGAGGCAGAAATAACAAGTAAATAATTAGTATGAGTTCTTATATGACAAAAGAAGAGCAACAAAAACAACAGGTTCCTGCAGTACAAAAATATTCTGCAACATACTATAGCAAATGTTTTATCCAAAACTAACAATATGCCCCTGTCAAATGAAGCAACCAGGTCAGGTAAGCCATGCATAAAACCAAGTATAAATAAACAAACACATTTTGAACATCTTAGACAGACCTTTTAAAAAATCAAAATGCATTTGGTGTTTTTCCCCCTCTTTTTGACAGACTGAACTTTCTTTATGTTATCGATTTTAGTGGCCAAACTAATAGATCTATTCTTTGTTAACATTCTGGGAATAGCTGGTGAAGCGCACATAACTGCTCTCTTCCTTTTTGTCTGTTTTATTCTTCCCATATGCTCAGTAAGTGATTCTAGAGGAAACTGCTGTTTACGTTGCCTGTTGTAATCAGGCAAACATTCAAAAAGCCAAAGTAGTATCCCATTCCTTCTCATCTCACGCTTTGTACATTGGTTACTGCAGGCCCAAAACATCACTGAGAGTCTGTCTTCTTACAGTCCACCTTCACCCATCCCCAAAATACCAGTGTTGCATTAAAAGTCCACTTAGAAGATAAAAAGGAAAGGGGTCTAGGTTGACATGGAAAGACACTGTAAACGGGAACTTATTTGTTAGAGGACTTGTTGACTGCAATATGTCATAATCTCAATCAAGAGACAAAAGTAAAATTAATAAAAATAATATTTTAAAAATATGCTTCTGAATCACTTCTTTATTCATAGCATCTTAAGTAAACCCCCCTTTCTCACATGAAAACATAACTAAACAGGGCTCTAAAGCACGAAGTCCCACATTTCTGCCATCCTCAGAATTCTGGGAAATGTAGTCTAAGGTGAGGCCTTTTGAATTTTCAGCTATAAAGATCCTCGACTTCCCAAACTACATTTCCCAGAATTCTGCAGATGGCAGAAATGTGTGGCTGCCCACTTTAAAGCCCTGGTGTAATAATGTGGTTAAAATAGCTAGATATTCTTCTACCACTGTAGAACACCAGTTCTCGTTTGTGCCTGGGGGGCAGGGGACAGCACCGGGGGGCCCACTAGCATTAGAGCCAGTTGGTTCGGAAGAGGATTTGGAGGGGCTAGAAGAAGGGGAGTTTGAGAAAGCTGGGCATTCTTCTCCCACAGAATGCCTAGCCTGGGATGACGGATGGCCTGACCCTTACGAGCAGCAGGAAGGCCAGTTGGAATTCGAAAGCACTGATAGTGAAGATTACGAACGGCCGGGGGGGCAGGCTCGCAAGAGAGGATGGGGAAACAACCAAAGGAGAGGCCCGGGAAGCAGATGGGGAGTTTGACTCTCACGAAGATAGGGAAGCAGGTGCTGGGAGGCAAGGTCGAACCTTTGATAGGAGACGGAGCATTGAGGCGAGCAGGAGGGGTTGGTTCCACAGCCTAGACCGACCGAGGGCTCACAGCACAGATTGGAGGAGGAGAAGCCTAGAGCGTCGGGGGCCTCACCAAGGGGATTAAGTATAGGATCCGTGGGAAAAGATCCTTAGTACTTCGGCCACGTCTTACCTATACAGATGTGTAGCGAAGCCAAGACCACGTAGCTAAGTTTGGGGCTAGTGGCCTGCCAAGAGGAGTTTTACCTTGTAACCTTGCTTTGTTCCTGATCTGCTAGTTAAGCGGAACCTTGCCAAGTTTTTGGATATACTGCCAAGTTTGCCTTTTGGACTATTCGTTTACTTTTGGATTACTTGATATTCTTATGGACAATTACCTTTTCAACTGTTTTTATCCTTCAATAAAGTAATTAGCTGATTATTGTCTCTGTGTGTGTGATTACGGGCCGGCCTAGGACTTGCATCGTGACAACCACCTCTTTATATATTCTAGGCTGCACCATTGTATTTTCATTGGATGTAACACTGGGAAAAGATTGAGACAAGGATTGTGCTTTATCTCTGTCCCCTGGCAGCATTTTAATGCTTTCTCTGCATAGTGATTGTATTGTTTGCTTGAAATACAGCCCAAGCCCCTATTTTATTACTGTTTTTCACATTTATAACGAGCCTGAGCCCAGTCTGTATTTTAGTTTTTCTGTCTGGTGATTTTCCCCTTTCTTCTGGTTTTTTTTAATATATATACAGCTTCATTAAACTTTAGCTCATCTGAAAGTTCTTTGTAAATACCACTTTTCTTCCTCACTATAACTGTTTGCAATTGTGTTTTCAATATCTCACCTTTCTAAAAATTGCATTTATCCTGAACTCTCTTTCCATGGGGTATTTCATATATGGGACTAACTTCTCCCCTAAGCTACCTGAAATCAGCTTTCTTAAAATCCAGATTGTGTGTCTATGTTTGGCTTTTCCTTACACTGTATATCAAATTCCAGTTCCAGGACATTGTAACTATCCCCACCCAAAGATCAGACTATTTCCATGTTATGTGCACTTACATAAAGTTGTAGCCAATTTGAGACTGCTGTATCTTCACTTGAAGGAATGAAGAGGCAACTTTGTAGACCTCCATATGTTCTTTACTTCCATGCTATTGACTAACTCATTTAAATCTAACTTGACTTGAATCTAATTAGCTCATAGACAAAGGATACCCTGGAAATTCTGTAAATACTATTTTCAATTCTATGATTGGAAAAAAGAGGAGGATATAAATGTAGTATAGGTAGAATATCCCTTGTTTGAAATGCTTGGGATCAGAACTGTTTTGGATTTCAGGCTTTTCTGTATTTTGGAATACCCATATTTGCATATACATACATAATGAGATATCTTGGAGATAAGACCCAGTTCTAAACATACAATTTATTTACATTTCATAACCTGAAGGCATTTTTAAACAATATTTTAAAATAATTTTGCACATGCTCTGATTTTGTTTTTCAGCCATGCTTTGTTTTTATGATGTTGTTGCTTGTGTCTGTTAATGTTTTTGTTGATTGATTTTAATGCTGCTGTTTTTATCTATGATTGAGATAGTCCCCATGTAAGCCGCCCCAAGTCCCCTTTGGGGAGATGGTGGTGGGGTATAAAAATAAAGTTGTTGTTGTTGTTATTGTTATTACATGAGGCAAAGTTTGTGTCCACTGAATCATCAGAAAGCAAGGGTGTTGCTATCCCAGCCACCCATATGGAAAAATTCAGATTTTGGAATACTGTGGGTTTTGAAATTCTAGACAAGGAACGCTCAGTCTGTATATAAATAAATTTGGCACTCTATTTAAATAATGCCTTGATGAAATATAGAAAGTGTAAAAAAATGGTTTCTGCAGTGTGATGAGTAAAAAAAAATCAGAAACAGTAAGTAAATAATGTGAGTTATACAAAGGCTATATATTATGTGATTACATACAAAGTGCAGTGTGTGGGGCACAGAACTGAACATCTTGGAATATTTAATTTAATGGGTTTTTTCTCTCTCCTGAGCTTAGAAAATATGTTGGCAATTCTAGGAGGACTCAGAAACCAGAATTCAAACTGCTGAATGAGATTTTTCAAGACTCATTGCACTTTAACATGAATAACGAATAAATTATGCAAATAAAGAAGAGAAGTTGCCCTAAGGATCGTTTCTGACAGCAGCAAATTCTGCCTTCAAGCTTAACACTTCAGTTTGGCTTTTCCCAACTCCTCCTCAAACATTTGCTGGCTGCCACTCCCTGCTGGGTTGTGCAGCCTTGAAAAGCTGGGATAAAGCAAGATGTAAGCAAGCTGTCATCCTTGTATCCAGTGGTATGAAGGAGGCAAAGGAATGCCCTTCTTCACTTTTCTCCTTTGGGAGGAATATGTTTTTGTTTTCTTACAGGAATACTGCTGAATACATACTTCTTGGGAAGTCCCACTGCAAGAAGCAATTTGAATGGCATAAACAACAGGCATGGTTGTAAACAAAGGTATAGCTCTCAAGAGAGCCACAATGGAGCACTGCTTTATGTGTTGGGCTATGACTCTGGAGACCAGGGTTTGAATCTCTGTTTGGCCATGAAAACCCACAGGGCAGCTCCTGGTAAATCCAAAACTCCTTGCCCCAGAAAACACTGTGAGAGGGTTTTTGTTGCCATAAGTTAAAAAAATGACTTGAAAACACACAAGAAGCATTCTCCAAATGCCACAATTTGTTGTCATTATTTGTATTATGCCAGGCATGGCCAAACCTTCTAACTTGGGTGTCACAGGGCGAGCCAGAGCAGGGTGGGCAGGCCAGGAAGGAGAGAAGCCCCTTCCCTGTCCTTTCCTCCACTTCCTCTTCTCTTTGAAAGGCAGAAAGTGAAGGAAAGACAGGAAATGCTTGGATCCCAAAAGGATTAGCCTTGGTCAGGATGAGATGGTGAATTGGAGAGAAAAAGTGTATCCATGAGACCCCTTATTGCCTATTTCTGATATAGAATCATAGAGCTGAAAGAGTCCCTCAAGGGCCATCCAGTCCAGCCCCCTGCCATGCAAGAAGGCACAATCAAAGCATTCCTGATAGTCAGTCTCTGATGAAAGCCTCCACCACATGCCCAGGCGGCCTATGCCACTCTCCAAAAGGTCTTACTCTCAGGAAGTTCTTCCTAATCTTTTCAGTCAAATCTCTTTCCCTGCCATTTGTAACCATTGCTCCCTTGTGCCCTAGTCTCTAGAACAGCAGAAAGTCATTTTCCCCTCCTCCTCAATGGGACATCCTTTTAAATCTTGAAACATGGTTCTCATGTTCCCTCTCTACCTTCTCTTCTCCCAGCTAAACATCCCCCAAGTGGAAAGGAGGAAGAAAAAAGAGAAAGAAGGAAGAAAGGGAGGAAGAGAAGGATGGAAGGAAGGAAATGTGGAAGGGAGGGAGGGAGTGAAGAGAGATGGAAGGAAAGACAGAAGGGAAGGAATGGAAGAAGGAAGGAAGGGAAGGAGGAGGGAAAGAGAGAAGGAAGGAAGGATAGGATGGTGTGAGAGGGGAGGGTCTGAGAAATAAGCCCAAGGGTCCGCATCTGGCCCCTGGGCCTGGATTTGCCCATACCTGTATTATGTTGTGTTGCTTTAAGGTATTTGCACTTGCTTGGGCATTGAATGTTTGCCTTTTTGTGCATAAACCGCCCTGAGTCTCCTCAGGAAGATAGGGTGGTCTGTAAATAAATTGTTGTTGTTGTTGTTATTATTATTATTTTAATAGTATTTTGTTATTGTCTTATTTCCTGCTCCTGGCCTCAAGATTAGTGCCTACTACTCAGAATTATGCTTACTCATATTGCTCTCTGCTATCAAGTCAAAAATTGGACTACAGTCCCACAAAATGAGTTTCATGTTCCCACAATATTTTAGTTATTACTTTTAATTGTTGAAAGCCACATTGAGTCCCAAACTGGAATAAAGCAGGATAATAATAATATTAATACATTGTTGCTACTGCTAGTGTAACAGGCCATTACCAGGATGTACAGCACAAACGGGAGTTTAGTCACTTTTTTTTTCGTTTTCAAACAAGACAAACAGAAAATGTTACAGCCTCACAAGTCATATCACAGATTTACCTGGGATCACAAATAATTATAACTATTTCAACTATAAATCAAACAAAAAACTTCAAACTGGCTGTATACATTCAGATTTTTATACCTTTTCCTTCGTAGGGAGCTTTTCCTCCAATTTGGAAGTTCTGGAGAGTGATTCTAAATACCATTTCCTCTTTTGAAGTTTAACTGCAAACTATGGCTGTATCACAAGCTTGGATAATGGTGTAGGACTGTAGGAGAAACTGCAGAAATGTACATTCAAATAAATTGCTTTCCTAGCAAAATAAATAAATAATTGAATAGATTGGGAATAACTATGCTGGCCCAGAGATTTTGAATTCCCACAAGTAATATTATCTACTCACATAGCTGTTGAATAATAAAAGAATAGCAATGTTCTCATTATTATTTGTTCAAATATCTTTTCAAAAATGAAGGATTTAATCTGTTAGTGATCACTAGCAATTCATGTCAGAGCTCATCTTGTAGGTACATGTGCTACCCAGGTTAAGGCTGGGATGACAAATTTGAATTTCCATTTAACCATAAGATCTCTGGGTAGCATTTGTACTTTTGTCTCTCTCTCTCTCATTCAGGGATTTAGTGCCCATTCTTAAGGAAAAGGAAGATAAAATTGAGAGAAGAAAACATAAATTGAGAGTTGTTTTTAAGATGGGCAGTTTAAGATTGGTAGGGAGGTCATTATCAAATTTTCCTTATTACAGATGCATTTACCAAATACAGGAGGAAGAGGAGATGCCAATTTATCCCTTTTTAGATATGTACCTCTATGTGTTGAGGAGACTTGAATATGTCAGAGACGCTGAGAATAATACTGTCAAGATACTATACTCCACTAAGAAACTATAATTCTAACAGTGTCTCTCAAGTAACAATGTTCAAAACAGACATCAAGGTTAATCTAACTTCTCCTGGGAGTAAAAGCCATATAAGCAAAAGATAACTTACACTTCCAGTTGTGAGATCAGGTTTGCATGACTTGTGGCCCTCCAGATGTTTGGGACTCCAACTTCCAGAAATCCTAGCCAGCTTGTCAAATGGCCAGGAATTCTGGGAGCTGAATTCCAAAACACCTGGAGGGCCACAGATTGTGCAGGCCTGCTCTAGAATTTACTTTGGCTATAAACTGAGAAGGCAATAATGTTTAGTAAGGTTGAAGACAGTAGGAAAACAAGAAGATTCCTTTACAGATAGATAGATTCAATCCAGATAGCTGTAGCCCTGAGTTTGCACGAACTGAGCAGGACTGTTGATTAGAGGGTGACCTGGAAATCTCTCATTAACTATAAGTCCAAGCCAACATGATAGCAATTAACACTTCAAGGCACAAAACAATGTTGGAATTAGCAAACTTTGCAGCCTATTCTCACTTGTAGTTAAATTACATTTCACTCACTGAGACAGCATTTCTCAACCTGAGGGTTGGGACCCCTAGGGGGGTCGCAAGGGAGGTTTCAGAGGGGTCACCAAAGACCACCAGAAATTACACATTTCTGAACGTCTTAGAAACCCCTTTGGCAGAAAAGGCTGTCCTTCTCTTCCTTTATGGAAACAGATGGCAAATCCTCCCATCAAAAGCCCTCCTCCTATTGTGATTGGCCAGCCTCTCAGCTGGCCTCTCAGCAAAAGGAATGGTTGTTTCTGAGACTCCAAGTGGGGAGGACAGACATGTTCAGTGCATGGCAGCATGATGCACATGCTAGGGAGAGCGTGCGAGGCTGGAGGGAGGCTCACGCCAGCAAGTCCCTTCAAATGCATAAGGATGTGGGAGAACTACAACTCCCAAAATCGTGGGTCAATCCTCCCCAAATCTTACCAGTATTCACAGTTGGCCATATTGGGTATGTGTGCCAAATTTGGTCCAGATCCGTCATCAGCTAAGTTCAGTGCTATTTGGATTTAGGTGAACTACTACTCCCATATGCCAAGGTCAGTCATGCCCAAACCCCACCTCTATTCACAGTTGACCATGTTGGGTCTGTGTGCCCAGTTTGGTTCAGATCCATCATTCGTGAGGGTCACAGAGTACTCTGCATGCAGGGAGAACTACAATTACCATCAGGTTGGGTCAGCCCCCCAATATTCAAAATTGGTCATATTGGCTATTTGTGCCAAGTTTGGTCCAGATCCATCAGTTGGGTGCATATTGCTCTGTCAGTGTAGGTGAACTATAACTCCCAACCTCTGACGTCAGTCCCCTTGAAACCCCACCAGTATTTAAAGTTTGGCATGTTGGGCATGTGTCGCAAGTTTACTGGTTCCATCAATTTGGACATATCAGGTATTTGTGCCAAATTTGGTACAGATCCATACTCGTTTGGGTTCACTGGGCTCTCCGGAGGTAGGTGAACTACATCTCCCCTAAATCACCGTCAATTCCTCCCAAATCTTCCATGATTTTCTGTTGGTCATGGGGGTTTTGTGTGGGAAGTTTGGCCCAATTCTGTCATTGGTGGGGTTCAAGGGGCTCTTTATTTGTAGGGGAGCTATAAATCCCAGCAACTACAACTCCAAAATGTTAAGGTTTATTTTCCTCAAATTCCACCAGTCTTCACATGTGGGCATATTGAGTATTCATGCCAAGTTTGGTCCAGGTCAATCATTGTTTGAGTTCACAGTGCTCTTTGGATGTATGTGAACTACAACTCCAAACTCAAGGTAAATGCCCACCAAACCCTTCCAGTATTTTCTGTTGGACATGGGAGTTCCGTGTGCTACAACTCCAAACTCAAGGTAAATGCCCACCAAACCCTTCCAGTATTTTCTGTTGGACATGGGAGTTCCGTGTGCTACAACTCCAAACTCAAGGTCAATGCCCACCAAACCCTTCCAGTATTTTCTGTTGGACATGGGAGTTCCGTGTGCTACAACTCCAAACTCAAGGTCAATGCCCACCAAACCCTTCCAGTATTTTCTGTTGGTCATGGGAGTTTCATGTGCCAAGTTTGGTTCAATTCCATCATTGGTGGAGCTCAGAATGCTCTTCGATTGTAGGTTAACTATAAATCCCAGCAACTACAACTCTCAAATGACAAAATAACCCCCCCCCCCTCCAGCCCTACAACTATTTAAATTTGAGTGTATCAGGTATTTTTGCCACAGTTGGTCCAGTGAATGAAAATACATCCTGCATATCCGATATTTACACTACGATTCATAACAGTAGCAAAATTACAGTTATGAAGTATCAACAAAATAATTTCATGGTTGGGGGGTCACCATAACATGTATTAAGGGGTTGCAGCATTAGGAATATTGAGAACCACTGATTGAGTTTAGGCACATCATATTTATA
Organism: Anolis apletophallus; assembly: GCA_030556195.1. Classification (NCBI taxonomy): domain Eukaryota; kingdom Metazoa; phylum Chordata; class Lepidosauria; order Squamata; family Anolidae; genus Anolis; species Anolis apletophallus. The sequence continues at coordinate 11,005,564 of JARBWK010000001.1, forward strand.
GGAACTTGCTGTTTATTTGGTTTGTCCACACTCGTTCTATTCCTGCATCAGGTAGTCTTCATTTCTTCTGGAGTCTCTCATCTGTTCTTACCTCTCTTTCTCCTGCCTCTTTTTCATGAAGTACATGAAAAGAGTGTGTTTAGGTGAAATGCTCCAACTTTCTTGACACCGTCTTGTCTGATTATGCAAAAGTATTGATGAGTGAATTGTTTTGATAACCTTATAAGGAAGACTGTTTTCTTTCTCAGTTAGATCCTCTGTGTGTTGAGAACGGAGTAATTATTAATTACGCTACTTGAGAGATCCATATTAATTACTCTGCTTGAGAGATCCCGTTCTATGTTTCATAATAAATTGAGCATTCTGAGTAATATAAAATTTGAACAATTATGATACATTTTAAAATTATGAATGAGTTCCCAGTTCCTTAGTTTAAAAAAGTTTGAAACAATGTGCATGGTGACAACATTCCAAGTTGCCTTCAACCATTTCCCGAAGAACACCAGTTCAGGATTCTGATAATCCACAATGATAGATAATTTTTTCAATGTCCACATTCAGCAGAGGGTTGTTTATCATTAGTGCCACGAACATGAGCTCTCTTCAAACAAAAATCTGGCATTTTCCATACAGCTGCATTAGGAAGGGGTGATATTGTGACCACTTATAGGCTCCACATAAGCATCTGTTTGGACACTGTGATAAAATAATGCTAGATAAAAAAGGGCAAGCATAGTTAATTCTAAATAATCCAAAATAATCGTGTATGAAGTCAAAATTATAGTGCAATATGCCAAAACAGGGACTCTCTATTTATAGACCAAAATTCCCATTCTTCTGTGTATCAAGAATCTTGTGATGAGTAGAAACTACACAACAAAAGTTTGGATGGAACTATTACTAAGATTGCCACCAATGGATATTATTTGGAGGATACGTGTAGTAAGTAATATTTTTGTTCATGAACTTGCTTTAGTTTGTAGAACGGAGGACAACAATCAAACGGTTGCTGTTACATAGCTGCTACATCTGTTGTTATTATTTCATCAGAAAAAATATCAAAGCAAACTACTTTCACCTTCCTTCATTTTTAGTGGAGCTTAAAAGTGGTTACCATTTACAGTGGACCCTTGTTATCCACTGAGGTTTGGTTTCAAGACCTCGGTGGATACCAAATCTAGCACCAAAATAGGCAAGGGTTCTTTCTTTCTCCCAACCTGGACTGCATTGCATAATACTGTACGTTAGATTTGCGAAGGTTGGATAAGCAAGACTCTACTGTATCTAGGAAAGTCAGCCTTCCATATCCATGCATACTGAAGTTCTATTGTATACAATGGCATAGTATACCAATGTCCCTTGAATAAAATGGCAGAGTAAAGGTTTGCCCATTTGGATTTTTGTGCAGTATTTTCAAGCCTTGGATTGCAGAATGCATGGATATGGAAGGCTGACTTTACTAGATACACTAGAGTCTTGCTCTTTCAATCTTCACTTATCTAATGTTCTGTATTATCCAACGCAGTCCAGGTTGGGAGAAAGAAAGATCCCTTGCCTGTTTTGGTGCTAAATTTGTAAATACAGTAATTACTACATAACATTACTGTATATTGAACTGCTTTTTCTGTCAATTTGTTGTAAAACATGATGTTTTTGGTGCTTAATTTGTAAAATCATAATGTACGGTAATCATAAAGTAACTTGACATTCAATAGGCTTTTCCTTAATCTATCCTTATTATCCAACATTTTCACTTATCCAACATTTTGCTGGCCCATTTATGTTGGATAAGCAAGATTTTACTATCATGTCAAAAATGAATATACTCTCAGTGTAAATTTAGTTCATCCGGCAATTCTCAGCTAAAAAAATTGCTGCTCTCCAGATCCTAAGCACAAACTAACGAGGCAAGTTATGATTCCTCTTTTGAACTTTAGATGTAAGAACTTGCCATGGCTGCCTTGGGTCTTTGAAGTGGTGAGCACAGCCTACTTAAATATATATCTTGTGAATGGCACAGTGTAACCTTGGAACTGAAGTATCGACATGTTGAGTTAATTTTAACATTTCCAATACCTTTACTTCCAGAATTTTGTTAGGTTGTGCTGTTTCTTGACAAAGACCATGCACTTAGACAGCATGCTTTATTATACATTAATTGTAATAATTATGATTAATTATTGAAGAACCACTTTATTATCGTAGAAAGCCCAACAGAACATTCTCTCCTGATTATAGTCTCAGTAAGACTGCCCCAGAGCTACAATTATGTGCATTGTTTCAAACTTTTTAAACTCAGGAACTGGGAACTCATCTATTTTAAATGTACGCCTTCTTTGTTCTGTATTTTATCTTCGCTTACTTTCCTAGTTATGACCCAATTATCTCCCCACCTTCAGCCCCATGAGAATGATGTATGGAAAAAGAGGTTTCAGACTTTAAGAGATAACAAACTTTCTGCTTTGATATTAAGGGATGTAAATCTTTACTTCTTTTCTTCTCCTACCCACAAATAAACAAATTCAGAAATTTCTTCCCTGCTGGGAAGGAATATGCATGTTTGTGCTATTTTTTAAAACTCTACATTTTGTGAAGTTGTGAAGTTTTTTGTTTATGTGCTCTAAGTATCCGGATTGAGCAACCACCTCCCCCATGCAAGGGCGCCGAACAGATTTTAGTTCGCCCAAGGAGACTTATGGAACCCGAAAGGTTCCTGAATGCTCTAAGGGATCTGGAGTCTATCAGCGTCTCAGTCGAAGAGCTAGTCCAGACCTGGAACACCTCATTGACAAGAGCTCTCGACGAGATTGCTCCCAGGCGCCCTCTCCGGCCCGCAATCATCGGTCTCCTTGGTATACTGGAGACCTTAGGACCATGAAGCGGGAAAGGAGACGGCTAGAGCGCGAGTGGCGGAAACTCCGTGACGGAGCCTCACTATCAGCTTATAAGCTATTCAAAGAGTCTTATGAGCATGCTGTCAAGGCAGCCAAAAATGTATACGTCTCTGCCTTGATAGCGTCTGCCAGCTCACGCCCGGCCCAATCGTTTCAGGTAATTCGATCGTGGACGACGGTCCCTACCGTCCCAAAAAATAGTGATCAGGCCCTCACCGCCGGTGCTTTTCAGAGCTTTTTTACAGACAAGATACTGAACCTCCGCGGGACCTTCCGGCCACAGTTGATACAGTAAGAGAGCTAGAGACTCCGTGGCCCTCCGCCGGGCCCACCTCGACCGGTTTCGCCACTGGACGCAGATGCTGTTGATAAGATAGTGACTGCAGTTCGTCCTACCACCTGCTCCCTCGACCCGTGCCCCTCCTGGCTTGTTAGATCTTGCCGGGAGGGGTTACGTGGGCCTCTGTTGAATATCATTAACAGCTCCCTTGAGCAAGGAGTCTTTCCAGAGTGCTTAAAAGAGGCGGTGGTAGCTCCATTACTGAAGAAACCATCATTGGACCCTGCGGTTCCTCCACCCACCGCCCGGAGTCGAATCTTCCGTACCTGGGCAAGGTAGTTGAGAGGGCAGTAATTGAGCAACTGAAGTCCTTCTTAGATGACACAGCATGGCTAGACCCCTTCCAGTCCGGCTTCCGTTCGGGGCACGGGACGGAGACGGTTCTGGTCTCTATCACAGATCAACTCCGCTGCCAGCTTGACCAAGGCGGGTCTGCGCTGCTCGTGTTATTGGACCTCACGGCAGCGTTTGACACGGTCGACCACAATCTTTTGATCCACCGCCTGGCCATGGCTGGAGTGAGGGGGACAGTCCTTAAATGGCTGGCCTCCTTCCTCCACCAGCGGTCTCAGCGTGTGAGGAGGGGCGGGTGGTCTCCGAGGGCTCCCCACTAGTGTGTGGAGTCCCCCAGGGGGCCATTCTCTCCCCTCTATTATTTAACATCTACATGCAGCCGCTTGCACAGCTGGTGCGGAGTTATGGGCTGGTCTGTCACCAGTACGCTGATGACACCCAGCTCATTCTGAGGGTGGAGGGCAGGCCGGAGTCCGTCCCCGATAATTTCCAACACTGCCTCGAAGCCGTTACTGGATGGCTGCGAGCCAGTAGGTTGAGGGTGAATCCGGCGAAGACGGAGATCTTGTGGCTGGGCCGCCCGGGCGGGGTGGGTGGCCGGCTTCCGACCCTGGACGGGCGGCGCTGCACCCAGCGCCGTCAGTGAAGAGCCTGGGTGTCCATTTGGACTCCCAGCTGACCATGGAGGCCCAGGTCTCCATGGCCAGCAAGGCTGCCTTCTTCCACCTCCGCCAGGCAAGGAGGCTTGCCCCCTACCTATCCCGGAACGATCTAGCCACGGTGATCCAAGCCACGGTCATCTCGAGGCTAGATTACTGTAACGCGCTTTACGTTGGCCTGCCTATGTCGTCGATCCGAAGCTCAAGCTGGTGCAGAACACTGCCGCCCGGCTCCTGTCTGGGACTCCAGCAGGCTGCCATATAACACCAATTTTGCAGGATCTGCACTGGCTGCCTATTGAGCACCGGGTCGCCTTCAAAGTGCTGGTTCTTACCTTCAAGGCCATTCACGGCCTGGGGCCAGCGTACCTGAGGGACCGCCTCACCCCATATTGCCCAGCGAGATCACTGCGGTCTGAAGAGGCCAACCTTCTAGTAGTTCCACCCTTAAGGCTGGCCCACCTAACATCTACTCGCCGGAGGGCGTTCTCAGTAATAGCTCCTACGCTATGGAACGCCTCCCGGCTGAAACCAGAGCCTTGCGCGACCTACTCCCGTTCAGGCGGGCCTGTAAAACTCACCTGTTTAGACAGGCCTTCGGAGAGTTGGCCGGCGTAGATTCCACCTGGCTGTTTAGTTCTGCTGCTGCTTTTAATCTGTACTGCCTGTTTTAATCTGTGTTTTTAACTGTTTTATGTTATTGTTCTCAACCCATGGCACTGTGCCACTGGCTCTGTGAGCCGCCGCGAGCCCCCCCGGGAGTCGGCGGCCGAGAAGTCCCACAAATAAATAAATAAAATAAAATAAAAAGTGTTCTCTGCAACACACATTGGCTGACACCTCAGCTCAAGGATTTTGGAGGCACTGCTGTGCTCTCTTGTGTTATCAAAAACATTTTCCCAGTTGCAAGGCATGCCAACAAGAATAGATGTAGGAAACCCCTTTCCACACAGATAACAAGCTCAGTACCATCTGAGACTTAAGAACACTATCACATACACGTGGGAAAATGGCTTTTAAGTAGTCAATCCATTGTTTAAGAAGGCTTGATGAGGACATAACACATACATTGATTCCTTGACTTATTTGTTCTGTGATTGAGCTCTTAACTCAAATTGCTCTGCTCTCAAAGCAAATTTCCCCATTGAGATGTTATTAATCCATTCCATCCCCACAAAAACCAACACAAATTCCCCCTTTGTCCTGCCCTTTAGAACAGTTGCTGGTTTGGGATGGCATTTCTAAACATACTTTCTTATCTTATAGGATAATGTTAGAACTGATTCAAAATGCCATTGAATTTAGTACCATTGACTCATAAAATCACTACACGCCAGCACCCCTCCTTCCCTCTCTGGAGGCCGGTACATGTTGGAGGCTGAATTTGAGGCCTCTCTGTGGTGCTTGGTGGAAGAGGAGGCCCCACAGCTCTTCTCCATCAGCTGTTTCATCAAGGGCCATGAGCTGTGCCCTCCTGCTTCCCAGTCTCATGAGGGAAGAGTAGAGGGAGGAAAGTCATCCACTGGGTTTTAAAAAGCTTCCCAGGCTTAAGCCAAGGCCAGGGACCAGACGTGGGGAAATGCTGAATCCTTTCCGACTCATTGCTTCGTAACGGAAATGGTGGAAAAAGCTTCGGAAGGGCAAAGGGACTTTGCGTTTCCTTAAAAACTTTGAAATTGCTTCAAAAAGCAAATCTTTCCGAATTTATTCTGAATTACAAAGATTTCAACTGAACCTAACCATGCCTTCTGTGTATAGCCTCAAATCTCCAATTTCCATGGGTCATCTCCAGGCAGGAGACAAAGGTGTCAATTCTCCAGCTTTGTTTGTTACTGTTTTGCCACAGTTTGTCATTTGTTGCTCCAGCTTTTAAAGACTCTCAAGGGGGTCTCTGTGTTTTCTTACCAACCTCTTGCTTCTTTTGCTATCATTGTGGCACCAGAGCTCACTTTCTGGACAGCATCCACTTTTTGGATAGAGGGTTGATTAAATGCTGCTCTACATGCTATCTCCTTAAGTAAGTGAGAAGGAATAATCTCCTCATTTCTCATTGAATAGCCCCCTCAGCTATCACTTTGGCTTTATTTCGAATCAGGAAAATATGTTCAGTGTTTTTGTATGTATTTGAATGACTAATAGTGAGAAACTATAGTTAGCACTTAAGGCATAATGTTTAATGATTTCAGCAGGGGTTGAGCTTATATCTAAAGTTTCGATGAAGAGACCTCAAGGCCTGGGAAGATCTTGAACTGAAAGCCATAATTAGAGGGGGGGTTTTCTCTGTGCTTTCAGTAGCCATAAAATGAAGCATACATTTTTAAACATCAAAACAGAGAGTGTTCCTTATATAAATGAATGGTACTCCCACCATGACTAATACCTTGTGATACAACAGTCAGCAGTTACGCATGTCACCAATTATCTTTATATGTTGGCAAGATCATGCTGTTTAATAAGGGGGAAAGCTGACATTTCATTTCTGATTTTGATTAGATGAATCAAAATAATTCCTTGTTTCAGCCATCCCTTCTAGTTGAGGTTCCTTGAAAATGCCATTTTTCCTTACCTGATTTGTTTTCCCAGACACCCCATGGCATTGAAATGATGCCTGCATTGTAATATGCATTGCATGCCATTGCTTCCTCTCCTTTTTTGTGGTCGAAAGGGACCAAGACAAAAGCTGAAGTTGCATCTCTGCTTCTATGAATAATTGAGGTTTTGAGTTTTGCATTTTATATTTGGACACTTATAATAACAATATGTTGGATAGCTTAAAGTTTTACCAGCCTATGTCATGAACAGGATCTCAAAGGGAGAATGCATATCACTGAGTACCTGCATGAAAAGCATACTTTCATGTTGTCTCTACTCTTGTTTAGCAAACTGTTATCTTAACCCATCTATGGCCTCAAATGACAATGCTGATAATTTTGGTTCATAACTCTAGAGGTGTATTGAACTGAAATGGTTATATAAAGATGATGGAAATCATATCTGTGATTCATGCCAGCTGGAACTATTCTTGTAAATGTTATAGGAATAGGCTAGGGGACTTGTAGATTCATCAGCCATAGGGTTCCAGTTAGGATTGATGGTGGAAACATTGGTTCAGGCTTCAGCAAATGGAGTGGTAATCTGCCTACTGAGTCATTGTAGCATATGATGACTCAATTCAGAGCATTCAGCATAGGTCCAGTGTATTAAACGTTTGAGGGAAAGGAAGTCTAGTATTATGTTTCATTAAATTCTTCAGTCACTATCTGCTTTAGAGGTTCACCTACTCAGGGGCTAAAATTATTCCCTGTAATCCCTAGCTGCTTTGGAATACTATCCCCATGGTTCACTTATATGAGGCCATACTTCATCAATGGGCTCAAAAATGAAATATGGATCCGCTCGTGGAATATGGTATAAGTTGTTATTTTCTGAAATATACTCTTGTTGGAAGGCCTTGAGATGTGCATTAGATCTTTGACATCCAAATGCTCTACGGTTGCCCTTGTTTCATAGATAAACAGACCCTTGCTGCCAGAATCTCTAGGTTTAGGCCTCAAAGGAGATGGGAACCTATGGACACAACAGGACTTTTCAACCTGATTACATACATCCCTGAGGTCTCTGAACTGCATCTGGTTCTGCTAGATTGTTTTAAACTTCTGTAATGCCGAGTGGGGAGGTATATTGACTACGAAAACGGCCAATACTGCACTTGAAATCTCTGATGATATAATTGCTCATCCTGGGCAATTTTTGCTCCTGGACACTTTTTAATAGAGGAAGAGACCACCATGTTTTGAAAAATAATTGCACACTATATTTATTTATTTATTTATTTATTAAAAAAATTACCCTGACCTTCTCACCTCCAAGGAGGAACTCAGACCGGCTTACAGCAAAATTCAATGCCATACAAATTTAAAACATCTAAAAACAGCATATTAAAATACATAAAAATAGAGATACATAAAAACCACATTGCCATTAAAACCACATTCAACTCGGTCTATAAAAGTGGTCACCCATTTCAGATTGAAATCAATCTCAGCTTATTCAAGGTCTTCACATCCGTCTTCACCCGCCTCCTGAAGGACAACAGGGAGGAGGCAGATATAACATCGCTTAGGAGGGAGTTCCACAGTCGAGGGGCCACAACAGAGAAGGCCCTGTCTCTTGTTTCCACCAGATGCGCTTGCGAAGATGGCGGGATCGAGAGCAGGGCCTTTCAGGAGGATCTTAATGTCCTTGATGGTTCATAGGGGAGAATTTGTTCAGACATGTAAACTGGGCTGGAACCGTATAGGGTTTTGTAGGTTAAAACCAGCACTTTGAATTGTGCTCGGAAACTAATTGGCAGCCAGTGGAGCTGGCGCAACAAGGGAGTTGTATGCTCCCTGTACCCTGCTCCTGTTAGTAACCGGGCTGCCGAGCATTGTACTAATTGCAGTTTCCGAACAGTCTTCAGAGGCAACCCCACATAGAGCGCGTTGCAGTAGCCTATTCGAGATGTAAACAGAGCGTGGACCACCGTGGCCAAGTCAGACTTTCCAAGGTATGGGCACAGCTGGCGCACAAGCTTTAACTGTGCAAAAGCTCTCCCGGCCACCGCCAAGACCTGGGGCTCCAGGTTCAGCGATGAGTCCAGGATCACTACCAAACTGCAAACCTGCGTCTTCAGGGGGAGTGTAACCCCGTCAAGCACAGTCTGTAACCCTATGCCCTGTTCTATAGCCCCTGACTTCTGAAAGTTTTTCTTTACATTGAACACATTTAAAAATATTTTTGTGTTTTTAATATCTTTTAATATTTGTACGTATGTGTGTGTGTATGTATGTATGTATGAGTGTTGACTTAGAAATACTAGTAGGGAAAGTCAAGGCAGAAAGTACAAGAGGTGATGAAAAAAGTTGAACACTAAGAAAGCAAAAATAACAGCAGGTGATGTGCGCAAGTTTTACAGGGAATGATAGAGGCATCAAAATAGTTAAAGATTTTATCTCTCTCTTTTCAGTTATGAATCAAAATGGAATTTGTAGTCAATAAATCAGAAAAAGACTATGGCTTTGAGATGGAGCAATGAAGGAATTCAATAAGATCTTCATCTGTAAAGGCATATCACTGAATACCAAAGTCAGAATTGTCCATACCATAATATTTTTGATTTCTATACTGTATATCATTTTTGAGAATGACGAAATGTGATAGGAAGAGAATCAACTCCTTTGAAATATAGTTCTGGATAAGACTTCAACATGAAATGCAAAAAAAAAGCAAAACAAAACAAAACAAAGCAAAACAAAACCCCAAAACAAATAAATAGACCCAAAAGCTCATCAGGCTTGAATGTTCCCCAAGTGCCAAAATGACTAAACTGAGACTACGCACTTTGGACATTTAATGCATCAACATGACTCAGAGAAAAAGATAATAAGCCCTGATTAGGTGAAACAACATGACTCATAAGAAAAGAAAATAATCATTGATAAACTGGAAGGCAGCAGGAAAAATGGAAGCCTTCATTCAAAGTGAATAGACTTAGGTAGGAGAGATGCAGTTCTGAGATTGAAAGACCTCAGAAGAGCCATTAATAGTAGAGCCTCTTGGAGGTTTCTCATTCAAAGGGTTTCCACAAATTTAAGCTGACTTCATGACAATTATAAATATTTATTTATAGAATTTAGATAATGACAAGAGAGAGAGATATTTAACATGACATATCCTCTTGCAGTTTGCACTATACTCCAATCTCAAGGTTTCTGCTAGTTCTGTTGCATGTGTAGACTAAAGAGATAAAATGTTGCTGTATGAGACTTGTTATATTTTAAAATTGTTGCCCTCAATTGTAATTTGCCAATATTTAATACAATGGACACAATTTGATAAATAGCTAACGTTTACTATTTGGTATCCCCATTGTACAGCTGGATCACTGTCTTACATTTAATTCAACTGTGGTCTTCTTTCTGCTGAGGGAATTCTTTTCATTTTGCTGTAACTGACCCAGCATACTTCTCTCTCTTGCCAAGTTCCCTAGCAGTCTGATGATGGCAGAAAATCAATGTTAACTCTCATGTTCAGAGACTAGGTTGCAACCTCGTCTTTGCCAGGCAGTGGTTGAACTCTAAGAAAAAGCTACCTACAAAAGTTATTGTGGTTGGTTACCTTTAAGTTATTCTATAGAGTCAGCAGTCTGAGTTGACGCCTCTGCTGTCACAGTCACACAAAAGCAATATATAAGAAAGGATTTCAGTGGAATTGAAATGCTTCTCAGCAGGTAAGCATTTAACCTATAGAGCAATCTGGAGCAGAAATGTTGCCTCCTCTTAACATAGTGGTGGTGAAAAGCGATCTCCGGGTCAGTCATTTCTAAGATACATCTATTCTCCTTTTTCAATTCACTATTCTCCTTTTTCAGTTCACTTCCTTTGCGGAAAAAAGTGTAATAAGACATATATGTTCAATATTTCCTACATAAAATTATGGACGTAAGTCAGAGCTGAGGAAATTTATAGGGGACAAAGGAACTATCATTGCAAAATGTCCCATGTATATAGCGGAATGGTAAAATCACAATGGGTGGTGGCCACCCACTCCTATGTTCAAGCTGTCTTTGAACTTGAAGGGATTCTCCTCAATAATTCTAATAGCTAGTTCTTCCTTTTTGATCTTTTTTAAAAAGCCAACCAAAAGAACATGAACCTCTCTTCAAGCATATCTGCTTGTTTTTAAGGACATCACATTTTTCAAGGAACCTGTAGGAGCTTAGTCTTGTACTGACTGAGAAAGTGTTAACATTTTGATCTTGAAGGAGCCCTCAGAGCAAGGTATTTGGAACAAAATAAGTGACCAAAGGATAAGTCTGTGTGGAAGAGTGGTTAAATCAGTAGAGGAGTTGGTAAGGTTGTATGTCCTACTTTTCCAAGTTGTGGGATTTTGTACTACCTCTGGTTTTCTGCACTGTTGCAGTAAAATATGAAGCAGTTCTAGGATGTGATGAGCAGTATAGTATTTGCTCATTATCTTGTTTGAAGGATCCTGAAAAATTAACATATAGAGGGATATATGTGGAATGCAGGCTGAACATCCCTTACATAGAATTCCAAAATATTCCAAAATGCAAAATTATCAATATGTGTAGCTGAGCCAGTTTACCTTTGTTTTCTCAGCATCCAATGTACATGGGCATTGAATGGTCAGACTGTGTGTATAAAGTATTTTTTATTTATTTATTTAAAACTTTTATATCCCGATCTTCTCTACCTCCGTAGAGGGACTCAGACTGGCTAACACCAAAAATTCAATGCTAACAATAAAAACATTTTAAAACATCATACATAAACAATCAGTTTAAAGTACATATCAGATATGTACTTTAAATGCATATAAGCCATTCACCAAGACAAAATCATGTCCAACTCAGTCTGGACATTGTGGTCAATAACTTCAGTCAATAGCCGGTCTCAGCTGTCACTCTGCAAATGCCACGATCCACAACCAGGATTTCACTAGCTTCCTAAAGGTCAGGAGGGAGGGGCAGATCTAATTTCATTTGGGAGAGTGTTCCATAGCCGGGGGGGCACCACAGAAATGCCCTGTCTCTCATCCCCACCAAACGCGATTGTGAAAATGGTGGAACTGAGAGCAAGGAATCTCCGGAAGATCTTAACGCTCTTGATGGTTCATAGGGAAGAATACTTTTGGACAGGTAAACTGGGTACAGCTTTCTAGGTTAAAACCAGCACTTTGAATTGTGCTCGGAAGGTAATTGGCAGTCAGTGGAGCTGGCACAACAAGGGAGTTGTGTGTTCTCTGTACCCTGCTCCTGTGAATAACCTGGTTGCCGCACATTGGACTAGCTGCAGCTTCTGGGCAGTCTTCAGAGGCAACCCCACGTAGAGAGCATTGCAGTAGACTATACGGGATGTAACCAGAATGTGGACCACCGTGGCCAAGTCAGACTTCCCAAGGTATGGGCACGCTGGCACACAAGCTTTAACTGTGCAAAAGCTCCCCTGGCCACCGCCAAATCCTGGGGTTTCATGCTCAGCTATGAGTCCAGGATCACTCCCAAGTTGCGAACCTGCTCCTTTTGGGGAAGTGTAACCCCGTCCAGTACAGGTTGTAACCCTATGCCCTGTTCGGCCTTTCAACTGCCTGGATTCAGTTTCAATTTGTTTGCCCTCATCCAGTCCATTGCAGTGGCCAAGCACCGGTTCAAGACTTGAACAGCCTCCTTAGTAGCAAATGGAAAGGAGTGACAGAATTGGACATCACCTGCGTACAGATGACTCCGTACCCTGAAACTCCGGGTGATCTCCCCCAATGGCTTCATGCATATGTTGCATAACATAGAGGACAATACTGAACCCTGCGGGACCCCACAGTACAATGGCTGTGGGCCGAGCAGGAGTCTCCTAACAACACCTTCTGGATACGACCCTTGAGGAAGGACTGGAGCCACTGCAAGGCAGTACCTCCAAGGCCCATTGCTGCGAGGCGTCCTAGAAGGATACGATGGCCAACGGTATGGAAGGCTGATGAGACACACTGCCCCTGTTGAGCTTCCGGTGAAGATCATCAACTAAGGCGACCAAGGCTGACTCAGTACCATGTCCCGGCCTAAAGCCAGACTATGTGGTATCTAAATAATCAGTGTCTACCAAGAATTCCTGGAGTTTCGAGGCCACCACACATTCCAGGACTTTGCCCAAATAGGGGAGATTGGAAACTGGCTGATAGTTAACAAATTGAGTGGAATCCAGTGATGGTTCTTTCAACAGCAATTTTATAACAGCTTGTTTTAAGCTGGCTGGAATGTTGCTCTCCTGAAGTATGCATGTTTAGGCTAGGGTCCTGTGATAAAGTGAGAAATCGCAATATGCTTTTATTTTAGGAAATGTGTTCTTTACTTTTTGAAATGTGTAAATGTTGAGTTTTTGTGTATATGATATGCTGTGATGAACTGGTTTGTAACTGCTTATTTATAGATGAATGTATATGGTTTAATATTCTGGTAGTGTAGCAGAATCTGGAGTCCCGAAACTCCGATGCAATACCTTTGATTCAGGCTGCGTCTACGTGCGAGCGCATGGACGAAGACGACGCGACAACTTGGCTGCGATTCAGGAAATCAGTTTATTCAATTACAACAGCTGAGGGGTCTGTTCTATAGCAAAACAGGTTCAAAGAACAGCACATTCTCTCTTCCGGTAAACAGGTCTTATACAGCAATGGAGGCAATCCTTAGTCCCACCTCCCTCATGCATTTCCACTGGCTAGACATCTGTAAGCTGATCTGACATCAACCAATCAATTAAAGCATTGTGTCACTTCTCTCCTACTGGCCTACAACCATTGCGCAGTTTTAATTACCATTCATTGTTAATGCTATCTCTGTGTGTGCAAGCTGTTCCCAAAAGTGAAACATTTCTACAGCGTTCCCACAGGGGAGCCAGCCAAGTGGGAAAGCTAACTTGTAAACAAACGCACATGGCACTGCTCTAAGCCAATCAAGGCTGTCTCTTATCTAAAGCACATGGTGTTCTTTGAACTAATCACAGCTGTGCTTTTGCGAACCAATGGTAGCTGTATCTTTTGTAAGCCAATCACAGTCGCCAATTCTCGTGCTGCTACTAACAAGCTGACTCCGTTACTCTATGTCTATGTTAAGTAGCACTTTCTCCTGGCGTTTCTTCTGCAAAATCAACAATTCTACTTTAGTAGGTATAAAGTTAGATAAGACCAATATTGGTCAGAAGAAGGGCATGAGCTTTAAAGTGTTGCTATGGAAACCTAGCTCCGAGCTAAGATAGGGGCAAAGCCAACTGTCACTGGCAAGGAAAGGGTTTGATTTTTAAAAAGCAGTCAGTTGGTTAGAGTCTGCCAGTCGGAGCAGAAGCAAGGTTAGCTGTAGTCTGAGGGAACTGGGGTTAAGTAGTTAGTTGAACTCAGTTAGACAACTAGCTAAGGCCAGGACCTCTTTGTCAAGTTACCTGGTGCTCTTATTCTGAAACCTTGTTTGGTAACACCTTCTTAAGTGAACACACACATTTTGTAATCACCACGCTTTTGTAACCTTGAAACCATTATGCATTTGATACAAGAATGACACAAATAACCCAAATTACAATTTATTTTGAAAACAAGCCTCTCTGTCTCATTTTGGAAGTCTCTTGGTAAATGGTGGCAGTGATAAGGACCTAAAGGTCAGAAGGAAATGAAGATTTAATAAAGGAAGCAAGATCATCACAAGTGGTGGCAGTGGTGAGATGAAATAGGAAGGTCTACCCTGCCCAATTGGTCAACGGGTCAAGTCATCACAGGTCCAATCTCCAATACAACTGATTGATTATGTACAAATACAAATATTACAAAATCTGGGAAACAATCCTGAATCTGAAATACTTCTGGTCCTCAAAATTAGCTGGGATCCTACATCAGGAGACATAATTTAGCAACTAACTGCATCTTAAGAGTTATGTTTCCCAGTTTTTAAGTGATACCACCCCACATCCCACTCCAACATTGTTATTTCTGTGTTTTTTTTTGAAATGGAGAGCATTAGTACAGATGTGCCAAGCTACTTTCTTTTATGCACCGTAGCAGACATGAGCAGACATCTTTGGGAATCCTCAGGAGGACTCTACAATTGACACCCTTGAGGTACATATAACTATTGATGGATTCATCTTTACTGATGGCCCTGTTCTTCAACAACACAAAAACGACCTTGTGAGGGCTGTACATAAAAGTTGGATTTTGTGGGAATAGTTTGATCATTGCATAGGAGAAATATAATTCCTTACTAATTTTCTTCTTGATGGAAGCAATTAGTGATTTTAGCAGTTTGCCTTGGAAAAACTGCAGGTTTCCTCTGAGAAAAACTGCAGGTTTCCTCTGAGAAAAACTTTTTAAAAACCACAATATTTCTAACTTAGTCATAATTTGGATGATATCCTGTGCAAAACTTGCAAATGGGTGTTTGTCATACAAATTTTTTTCTGTGCAGAAAAAGCTTTTTCTGTGCGGGGGGGCAACATGTGCAAGTTTTGTGTTGAAGAAGTCCTAACCTGTGAAAATTCTCATCAATTCAGCATTTTTCTCAAGCTTCTCAATAATTGAAAAACATATTTTCCAATGATTTTAAAAATATCTTCTAAGATTTTTTCCATCCCTTATTGCATGATCAGTAAAAAAAACAACCAACCTCTCCAACAACCAGATCTGTTGATTTTGAGAATCTACTTTGTAAAAGTTGGCATCTTGTTAGTTTATTCAAAATTATATTATTTGCTGAGATCTGCAAGACTACTATGGGATATTGCTGACAGTATCATCCTTATAGAAAAAAACCCACACACCATGCCCTGTTAACTCAATGGTTTAGTTCAAGCACAACATCTATATTGGATGACACTGAAGATGTACTCCACTTTTCATAATGTGGTTCAGAAACTTCTAATTTCAAAATAAAGGCACCCAGCAGTGGGAAATTCCATAGTTCAGACGTATTCCTGCCTAGGATTTACGAAAGATATCCAGCAGGATTATACTCCTTATGTTGTCCGATTTCAGCTCCTATTTACATATAATCAAAACTTTCCACTTATTAGCTAGATTATTTATTTAGCATCGGTGCTGTGCAGCAGTGGTAACTGGGAAATTCTTTTCAAGCAAAAGACCGCTTGGAGCAGTTTCTGAAAAATAAATGACTGGAAAGGCATAATGGCTTTGAAAGTTATATAACTGGAAATGAATAGTTACTGACACTACAAGAAAACTTGGCAGCAGAGATTTCTTACAATTTCAGGAGCCTGCCTTCAATACATTGTTGATTGATTGATTGATTGATTGATTGAAGACATGCTATTCATGGCAATTAACAAGCTAACAAAGACCATTAAAATAGCAAAAAATAAAAAGCACACTGTATTTCAGAAGACCACAATTAAAGAGAAGCAGCAAAAATGCCCGACAAATGTCCTTAATACCATTAGAAACACAGAAACTTAAAATCAATCACCAGTAACAGTAAATAAATTGCCCAAAATGAAAGAAGAGCAAACGTTGACTAGTGTTTATGACAAACTTATGAGCCACAATAGTTCTCCAGAACAAAATCTGAATTGTTCAGAAGTATGTCTCCCTTCCTTCCTTCCTTCCTTCCTTCCTTCCTTCCTTCCTTCCTTCCTTCCTTCCTTCCTTCCTTCCTTCCTTTCAAAAAGGTTTAGGTTGTTGGTAGGACATACCAAGGAAGTTACATCTTTATGGAGGATCATGCTCCTGGAGGATAAATGGAGACCCTTAAAATAACATTATAGGGATTCATGTGACCACATAAAAAATAAGTAAGAAGATGGGTGGAAATCCCTTCAGAGCGAATTGCTATAAGATGCTAGCGCACAAAAGGTCCTCTCACATGATCTCAGTTGGCTAATCATAAGAAGTGAGTGCACTCACAAACAATTCCAGTTAGGATATCTATTATATAAAGGAGGTCCCGTCATGGAACGACCGTCCTAGGCAGAGAAACCTTACAAGGCAGAGACACCAAACTTGGCAACAAATATAGGCCTCAGGCAAGATAGGTTTTTAGCAAATAAACTTTCCCCCAAAACCTAGAAGGCCCCCAAAACAACGATACAAAAAAACTACATTTTCCAGCGTCCTCCGCGGCTGCCAATGAATCTCCCGGCCTCTACATTCTGACAACATGATTGGCTGCCAATGAGGGAGTATTTGCATAACCCCTCTATTGGCCAGCCAACATGGACATTCCGACCCATAATAAACTGGCAGAGGAGGATAAGGCAAAGGGCTGAGGCAGTCGCCAACACAAACACCCAATTCACTTCCCACAGAATATTTAAACCCCTACAAATCACAGCCCACGCACAAAATTGACAGTAAGGCTTCATTAACTTGATTTCCCTGACTAGGCCTCACTTAATGGGATGCTGTTTATGCTCTGAATTGACAGTAAGGCTTCATTAACTTGATTTTCCCGACTAGGCCTCAGCTCATGGGACATTGTGTATGGCCTGAATTGACAGTAAGGCTTCATTAACTTGATTTTCCTGAATAGGCCTCAGCTCATGGGACATTGTGTATGGCCTGAATTTACAGTAACCTACCTTGGCACACAGAGCCCCTATGACCCACGCTACATTCTATTGCAGTTTGGAGGAGGGTGGACCATGGATGATGGGATTTGATGTACCTCCATGGATTATGGGATTTGTAGTACTTTCAAACCCTTCATTCCCCACAGACCACTGTGGCCCAGAACCAAGACTGATAAAGACCCAACTTGGCACTCAGTGCCCCCATGACCCACACTCCATCCAACTGCAGTTTAGAGGCGGGCACACCATGGATGATGAGATTTCAAGTACCTCCACTCACTTCCAAAGTACCCTACCCACACAAGCATCAACCTCTACATCAACACAGCAGACAGAAAGACAAAAAGCATTGTATATCCACAAGCTATGCAGAACGCCAGCAACACCACACACCAACAACTCCACAGGACTTCAACATCCCACCCACCAGAACAACCCACAACGACACAGCCATGACCCCACCAAGACCATAACTAACATCAATTTCAACCCTTACATACTCAGACTTTCTCGCATCTCCTAAATAGGGCACAGCAACGCCTGCCGGGTACAGCTAGTTAACTATATTCCAGACAGGAATTGAATCTGAGCTCTGCCTTGTTGCTGGCTGAAGGTCTGGGTGCTAAGGTTGTCAGGATGCCCTGTTATGAATTCCTTCCTTCCTTGCCTCCCTATCCATTATCCCATTGACTAAAACACAGATGGCACTGGAATCTAGGTCATCATTTTACTTCTATTCAAATTCCTGCTTGACCACTGGATGATCTTCGGCAAGTCACACTCTTTCAGCCTCAAAAAAAAGGAATGGTAAACCTATTCCGACCAAATTTTTCCAAGAAAACCCTGTGACAAGTTCACCTTACGGTTCCCATAGATTGGGGGTGAGTTCAAGATATACAATAACACTACTAAAAGCCAATAGTAGAAAATGTTTAAAATACATTAAATTGTAATTTAAAGCATCAAAGATAAACACACATCACTTTCAGGGAGAATAATTTAGATAGTCTTCACCTTTCCTCATCTCTGATGGTAGGGATACAGTAGACATCATAACTGAAGAACCCATATCCATGATTCACATACCCACACCTAAAGAAAATGGTATCCTTAGGAATTTTCCAGGTCCAGGAATTTTCCAGATTTGTTTCCTCTGGAAGTTACTATAGAGCAGGGGTGCTCACACGTTTTCAGCATGGGAGCTACTGATTGTATACCAAGTCCCAAAGATCACCTACCCAGAAATGTAAAATGTATAACTATTTTCTTATTTATTTATTTATATTTATTATTCATTTTTATGTACCGCTCCTTCCAGCAGGCTTGGGGCAGTTTACATAAAATGAAGTTATAAAACATCAACATTTCAATTTAATAACAACAATATAAAACAGAGCATAAAATACATCCAACCACCCCATTTCTCCCACACTGCCGTATTACCACACATATCATCAGCCAGAAAGTAAGAAGAGAGGCTGTTAAACTGCAAGGCCATTTAATACGCAGCAAGGTAAACAAAGGGGCATGCAAAAATACATCCAACCACCCCATTTCTCCCACATTTCCATATTCCCAAACATATATTTCTCAAGGAACAAAGCAAGCAGAGAGGCTTTGGACCTAAAAGGCCATTTAAAAACAATAAAAGGAAACAAAGAGACATGCCACAGTACAATCAAGCACCCACCCCATTTCTCCCACATTTCCATATTCCCCAACATATATTTCTCAAGGAACAAAGCAAGCAGAAAGGCTTTTGAGCTAAAAGGCCATTTTTAAACATTAAAAATAAACAAAGAGACATGCCACAGAACAATTAAACACCCACCCCAAAGTAAAAAGACCAACCTTTGAGATGCGGTAAGGAAATGACCCCAAAGTGTCCTTCTTCTTCTCCGTCGTTGCTCCTATTTCCACTCCGCCAGCATGCATGCCGCCTCCAAGAGCTCATGAGAAGAGAGGCAGAATGGGCGCTTCTGCACATGCACACGGGGCCAGCCATGCATCGCGTCATCCGGGCCCACCCCCTTTGGTCTCCTACGACTCTGAGTGGCTGGAGAAGGACGGAGGGAGGAGGAGGAATCCAAAAGGGGGGGCATTCTGCCTCTTAGACTCTGGAGCTTTTGGAGGCAGCGCGCGAGCAGGGAGCGGGGAGGAGCAACGACGGAGGACTTATTTGCAGCATGCAGGGGCGCGTGAAGAGGACCAACAGCAAAAAACCTGGTCAGGGGCCTGAAGATCACCAGGACGAGGCCCGAAGATCACCCTGGTGATCCCGATCACCATTCTGAGCACCCTGCTATAGAGTCATGCTGGAGAGGACATAGCAAATTTTGAGAGAAGGTATTTGTCTAGGAATCTCCAGCACAATTGTATGCTAGGAGTAGAAGTAAGGTAATTTAGTAGTGTTTGGTTGTAATTACAATTTCAGGTAATAATGTATTAAAATGAAATACCTCAATTCCAGGTCTTTGAGTAAGGCAGCTTCTTCTGCCTAATATCTGTAGTTTCCTTCACATCCAAGATATGTCTAGCCTCTTGAATGACATAGGTCTTCAAATAAGTAAAATTGTTTTCCTCTCAGTTGTCAAGTTTGCCTAAACCTATACTTTGGGGCTTGACTGACAGGAGGCCTTAATATGTGATTTATAGAAATCAGCACTAAAGAAAACAAGAAATGATACAAAACTAGTTTTCATGGGAAATGTGGAGTCATCATGTAGTGAGAGGCAATGGAGCCAAAGTGATGGTTCAATGTTAAGAACAAAGTGCATTTATCTATTTTGTTGAACATGATCTGCTACAAGCAAAGCATCACCTGAATGAAGTTCTGGCTTAATATGCATGCTAATGCTGTCTTTAGAATATGCCATGGGCTATTTACTGTTGAAAATTATCTGGTCCTTGTTACTAAGGGAAGATGGTTACCATCAAATGGAACTATACTAAAGGTTTAGTGGGTATTGGGAACCTGTCAGTAAAGCAAGTTCTGAAATAAAAAAAATATCCTCCAGCAGCAGCAGTTCTTATTTCTTTGGCTACAATTGTTTGTAAAGACGAATAATCTGCAAAGCCGCACACTGTTCTCCTGACTAATCATGCATCATTCAGGGGCAATATAATGTGAAAGCAATGCCATTGGGTTAGCATAAAATAAGCAGTTGCTTGCTGTGCAAAGCGATGCAGGGTTGTTGAACCCAAGAGTCACAAACAATCTATGAGATTTCTGAGAGTGATTTATGGCAATATTGGCTAAACACAGCTTGAGTGTCATCATCTTTGACATACTCAATATTGCCCAATCTGGAAGTGTGGCATATGGTAAATGGTCAGTGCCACTGAGTAATGGCTGAAAAGAGTGGACTCCACAACCTCACCAGGGGAAGGGAAAGAGCTAAAGACAAGAAAACCATAACGTCGGACCATACTGCATAATCCCTGTTTATTTTTTGTAGAAACTCAATATTTTTGAAGAAAAGAAGTTATATGCAGTGGCAGAAGAGTGGAGTGGTGAAGAGACATCAGCTTTTAGACTGGACTTTAAAGACAATATCTAAGTCACTAAGTTTTATCTTCACAAAAGATTCAGTACCTAAAAAGCAGGAATCAGTTCACTACTCTATTGACATAGAAATCACCAAAAACTACTACTGATGTTGGTCTATGTGCTCAGGATTGTCATCTCTGACTGGCAGCAGTTCTTTACCATTTCAAGCAGGACGATTTCCTAATAACCCTATCTTGGTAATACTTAGTATTCACCAGTGGTCTCTTGACCAACTATCTATCAAGCTGATTGCATTGGTATGTATTTCCAAGTTATTTCCAGAGAAGAAATTATCAGGAACAGCTAATTGTTTATTTGTGTCAAGGAAAACTGGATGTTAAAATATCCACTCAAGTGAAGGGGCTAGAGGTTGGCTATGTTGCCACACCCATTGCAATGGTCCAGGCTGGTGTGGCACTTCTGAAGGACAAGAATTCACTTCCTTAAAAAGGAGGTGTCTATTCTCCTGGGGCTGTTTTCTCCAAAACAAAACCGATTGACAGACTCAACAAGCATGGGATTGAGTTCTCTGTTATTAGCAAGCCCAAAGTCTGAAAAATCTTCTGAAGAGACAGGAGGACCAGGAAACATTTGTGTAGTACTTGTAGACTAAAAATAACAATAAAAACTTAAAATTGTTGCTAAGTTTAATAAAATATTTGCATTTTTAAAATGTTAATTTGTGTTAATTCTATGAACATAATGTTGTAAGTAAACTTTTGGTTTGCAAGGTAACTCTTTTATTCACTTCTACCTTCTACCTTTTATTTTTTTAGTGATTGGTTTTTTGGGGGGGAGGGGGGGGTGCCAAAATACTATTTGCTTACACTTGAAAATTACCTAGGGCTCACCCTGCTAACAACTAACATTTCAGGCTACACAGAGAAGCCATTGAAATCCTCAAGCATGTGGACAATTTCAACAGAAAGGAAGAAACCATGAAAATGAACAAAATCTGGCAACCAGTATTAAAAAGACCCTCTACAATTATAACAGAAAAAAAGACCTCAAAAACAGGGGAACT
The DNA here is from genome assembly GCA_030556195.1 of Anolis apletophallus. Classification (NCBI taxonomy): domain Eukaryota; kingdom Metazoa; phylum Chordata; class Lepidosauria; order Squamata; family Anolidae; genus Anolis; species Anolis apletophallus. Next base: position 11,027,446 of record JARBWK010000001.1, read on the forward strand.
CCAGAGGAACAACTAATCACCTCTCAATAAAGAATTATCCCAGGTATGAATAAGACACATGTTCCTCCAGGATCAAAAATCCTGTTTTAAAGAATTCTGGATTGATGATAATGTTCACACATATGGACTTAAGCTGTAATTATATAATATTGTGGGTTGTTGTTTTTGCACAATCCCATGGATAAAAATATGTTCCAATTTAGAGAATTTTCTGTGAAAAAAATCTTTCAGCACACACAAAGAAATCTTCACAGATATGCCATTTTCCCCCAACCTCGTGTAATAAATTTTGTTCAGAATAAGTTTCCATCTGCAGTATTTGCTATGCAGTAATATTCATTTCCTTTTTCCTCTTGAGTTCAGTGCACTCAACATTTACAAGTAGCTCTACAATTCAGAAGAAAGTCAGTAGTGGGAGATACACTATTTCACAAAGTTTTCTAGGGGAGAGCCTGAAAGCCACTGAAAGATGATGTAAGATGGCAAGCATGCAATCTCAGTTACTCATGTTGGTAAATAATATTGGCAGTGCTAGATAGCTAACGCATAATGCCTTTTTATATGACACTTGTTGACAAATAACCCACTAATAGCTTTTGAGAGCATGGTAAGGGAGTTTGTATTTGATATTTAACACCATATGAAATTTTATATTTTCAAGCCTGCATAACATGAGATCTAAATAATATGTCAGCACCATGAAACAGGCCTTGTAATTACCTATCCATGTTAATAATACTCATTATCCTCCTCCTGTAAAATTAAATGACACAGAGATGATATTTTGATATCTATCAGAAGCAACTGTTTTTCTAGTGAATTTATTTCTAGCTACATCAAGGCCAGAGATAACAAGAATAATTGCTAACATCTGAGACATTTCTAAATCTGTGATAAAATTTGAAAACATTTTAAACCCTAAGAAAATCTTTCTTTGTTTTGACCTGTTAATAAGCCTTCCTTAAAGTTGCATCTTCCATATGAACTAGATTACAGAGTCCAATACACAGGCTTCATGGCAAAATGCATGTGAGGTAGGGATGGTTGGTCATGTGCTCCAATACTGATTCCCTAGAAAGTATTAGACTGGGGTAGGCTATGTGAAATCACAAAGATCTTCCAGTGAGAATCTTCTAGTTATAATTTGTGGTTTGTTAGCAACTGGTTTTTAAAAGGCGGCTAGATGGGCATCTGTTGGAAATGCCTTGATTGGGTGTTTCTGCATGGCAAAGGATTGGATTGGATGGCTCTTGGGGTGTCTGTGATGCTATGTTTCTAAGTGTGGATGTGAGAGGTGGCCTTCTTGATGTTGGGATCTACTTTTGAAATGCTCCTCCCACACTATAAAGGAGATGCCAGTATCCATATACTTATGACTCCTGCTATAATTGCATTGTTGTGTACAGACTGACTCAATTCAGGAAATAAAGTTCTGAAAGCATAAAAACTTCATTTAATATCACAGAGTTGCTAACCATGCAGTGGATGTTATTAGCTCTGAGAAATAAGTGATTGCACAATATAGTTATAGGTAAAGCAATTCAAATATTCCACAGTCTTTCATCCTATTTGTCATTAAACAACATCAATCCCTTTTGCATAGGCTCCCCCCCCCCTTCTCATTGGCTTTTAAACCAAAACATTTTGTAATACCATCCTCACTTGGCACTCGCATGAAAAGGGTGTCAAGGCTGGTTTCTCAATACTTTCCCCTGATACAGTTGCACAATAAATTTGCCAGACCTGGGGCCTTTCCAGACAGGGCTTTATCCCAGGAGTACCTGTGTTGAAAAAAACACAGAAGTTTCTGGGGCCCTGTCCACACTAACCCCAGAAAGCGTGCACTTTCTGGGGTAGGTGTCCAGATGTCCACATAGGTTTGGTTAACATGATAAACTAGTTAGCCTAGAAGCTTTTGCTTGCTTTCTAACTGTAGAGGAAACAAGAAAATGTGTGTATCTTAAAGAGTGTCTACATCTGTTATTGTAACATTAAACCGTAGTCTACCACTGCATTGAAATACTATGAAACAAAATTAGCCTATTTTTCCTCTTCAGTAAGGAGCTCCAGATTCTGGAAGCAGACAATAAAAATGTTGAGTGCTACTACTAGGACTTTAGGTTCACAGGACTTTAGGCAATGTGCAATGTATCACAATAATCCACAAACAATATGGTGAGCACTTCTGTAGGATACCGAATTGGGAAAGGATGCTTTGGCATACAAATTCTGTAGCCCATCAAGACTTTGAAAATAACTTGTACACATAAAATATCTGAGATCCTTTTTCTCTTGGTTTACTGTCTCACAGTAACATTACTTCTGTGAGCAGGCGAAGCTGTCTGCAAAAGCACCTTTGGATCTTATCTGGTGTCCTATGGCCTTTAAAGCCTTACTGTTTTCGTAAGACATGCACTTTATTAAGCAAGTGCTGTCCTTATCGGATACATGGAGTACACATCCAATGTGGGTTGAAGTACACAGAGGAAAACCATATTTCCAGTCCACTTCTTGCGCTGAATGAGGAAGGCTGTTGTTTATGGAAGATCATACCACAATAAAAATTAGTCTTCAGGGTGCATCTGGATTTAGTTAAGAATTGAGCTATTACTCTATGCAATATTATTTAAGTCTGACTAAAGTATGTACACTGTGCTCTATCAAGTCCAGATCCTCTCCAAAAGTTGAGCCTGTCATGAATTACTTTTCGATAACTTTAAAGCATTGGTTCTTTTTATTGCAATTTCCAGTGTGAGAGGGTATATCAGATTACAGAAAAACATTTAGACATACAAACATACAGATTCTATGCAACTATATTGGATGTACAAGGCTTTGGGGGGGGCTTACAGTGTGGCTTTAGATCAACTACACTGCAGATTGACACCACTAACTGCAATGGCCCATGCATTGTACTTTGGTGAGGCAACTTTTGCCCAAATATGGCCCTTAATTTTCCATGTATTATGGTTTGGGGGGAGACTATAGCTCTCAATATGTGCTTATGGCTCATTTTGTTTGCTGACTCATTCTTCTCTTTGACTTGATTGTACTTTTGGCTCATAGCTGTTTGTGCTATCTCTCAAAATAGTAGCTGTGCCATATAGTCTGGGGGATTCTGGGACCTATAGTTCAAAAAAGTAACAGCATAAAGTTTTTGATTCTGCTTTTCTTCATTACGTGGATACATGGAAGAAAATGTAAACCATTTGGGAAACTAAGGTTTAAAATGAAACAACACTGAATCTCTCTTAGGTGCAGCAGTTCCACTAGAAATAGAATTTGTATGGCAAAGCAAAGAAACATAATTGAAACTCAGTCGGGTTTTTTGCATCGATTTGTATGAAGTTTTTTTAATTATTAAAGTTGCAGTTCACAGGGTCTCTCTCACAATCTAAAAAGATATTTTGCATTTCCAAAAACATTTCCTAACTGTCAAACTTCTTTCATCTTATTTTCATCTTACTTTAAGAATGAGCCAAATGAACTTCAAGAATTTTTTTCCCCCAAAAAAATTAATCTTGCCTCGCCAGAGACTGGAAATGTCAAGCCTGAGCCTGGAGTATATTTTCCACAGTCAAAGTTTTAAAACCTCTCTCCTCGGAAAACAGGATTTAATAATGGTAATCCTGACAAAAAAATCTAAGCAGTAGGGAAAACTTGTGGTCTCCACCATAACATACCTATATCACAGCCAGACCAACAAAACACATACTGGGGAAATAATTTATTGTTAGGCTACACACTGCAGTTATTTTCAAAAGGTATTTTCATTTGATGGTATGTGTCTTTTTTTCCTTTGAGTCTAGCTCATAAGACAGATTGATGACTGTTATTTCTTCATTGGAGTTATTTTATTCGAACATGCTGGGGAAATTATGACAGGCTTTGTTAATGGAAATCTCAGACCTAATTCCCCCTGAAATGCACTCAAGATTTATTTCACTGTGCCCACCAAAATGACTGTGCTGTAAAAGTTGTTTTTTCTGTGTTAGTTAAAGTCAAAAAAGATGTGACAAGGAAGTCAAGCTCCTGGCTTCTAATGGCCAATTTGTCTGATACACCAACTCTGAAAATTTTAATGCTGCTTCTGTGCAGGGCCGTAGCCAGGATTTTGGTTCGGGGGGGGGCTGAGACTGGGTGGAAGAGGGTCTACCCTAGCAAACCTTTTGTATTGTTATCCCAATAACCCCATTAATGTGGGATATAATGAGCATGGTGATCAGATCATGATATAAATGTACATAACAGTTTAAATAATGTACCAGTAAGGCCTTCTCGCGGACCACCCTGAGAATTTCGGGGGGGGGGGGCTGAAGCCCCCTTAGCCCCCCCCTGGCTACATGCCTGCTTCTGTGCAATTCAATCAGAAGATAAGTTAGGTAACGAAAGGCCACAGCTTTGAAACATTCATATCTTTTTGGACTATAACATCCAGACTCCCCAGCCAGCCACAGGGATGTAAAGAATATTCATATTTTTGTTCATCCTTGAGGGAAAAGTGTTACCAGTATATTGATACATCCATTCAATTCAAGTCAACTCAAGCATGGGAGCAAAAAAACCCCAAATTCACCAACAGCAGTTGATACCACCCTCAATACAAGTTGAAATTGTGCTGCAAAAAATATTGAATTCATAACTATTGTCTTATTTCATAAAGAAAAAAATATTTCTGGCTGGGGAAGCAGCATGAGGTCCCATCATGCAAACCATTATTGAAGAACAAGCAAAGATACAGCTGTGTTACTACAGATCAAAATACAAAGAGATCTTGTACCATCTTTGAGACTAAATGAGAGAAACAAAGTGGTGACATAAGCTTTCATAGACTTATACCAACTTCTCTTTCTCAATTAGTCTCAAACGTGCCACAAGATCACTTTGCATACATGGAAAATACACAGAAACTGTCATCTTACCCAAAGGAAAGCAAGATAGCATTGTACAGTTAGTAACTAGAGAATAAAAGAGCAATTCTGCTAGAGATCCCTGTGTACAACTAGTGGGCCACTGTGTGACACAGAATGCTGAACTAGATGGGCTGAGGCCCGATTCAGCATGGCTCTTCTTATGTTCTTATGTTCTAATTCTTTCTGATGATTTCTCAAAATTTCCCTTTCTTGTAATTTGGCCACATTGGTTTTAGCTCTCTAGAGTCTCTAGAGCAACTATTTTCTACATTACATCCCTCTATATATTTAAATATAAGTATTGTGCCACTTCTCAGTCCTGTTATCAAGAAATCACTCAGACCTCCCACCCGCAACATTATGAATTATATAAAATATATGAATTGTAAGCTGTAGCTCCATAGGAAAATATAACCAGCCACACGATCATTTCTAATTGCCCTAAAAAGTAAACTTTATATGAGATTCTTGGATATGTGAACTTACCTCACCCCCTCCTTAATCTTACCTAGAAAAAAAATCACCATAATCCCCAAACAATACCTCCACACACCTAACTATTTATTTATTTATTTATTTGTCACGTTTCTATACCGCCCCTCTCAGCCCGAAGGCGACTCGGGATGGTTTACACAGGCAGTCTCTGCCCTCAATACAACATAGCAACAAGTCAACCCCCCCCCCCTGAGAAAAAACATATAACAATTTAACAATTAAAAACATACAATTGCAGCCTCAGCGCCATGTTGAAATCAGTGTCCATCATATCGTCGTCATTCCTTATTTCCATTTATGCCGTATATTTCATCAACAAATGCCTGCTCAACCAGGTCTTGACTTTCTTGTGAAACGTCAGGAGGGAGGGGGCCGATCTGATGTCTTTAGGGAGGGTGTTCCAAAGCCGAGGAGCCACCACTGAAAAGGCCCTGTCTCTCGTCCCCGCCAGTCGTGCCTGCGAAGAAGGCGGGACCGAGAGCAGGGCCTCTCCAGATGATCTTAGACATCTCGATGGTTCATAGGGAGAGTTGCGTTTGGACAGGTAAGTTGGACCCGAACCGTTTAGGGATTTAAAGGCTAAAGCCAGCACTTTGAATTGTGCCCGGTAGCAGACTGGCAGCCAGTGGAGCTGACACAACAGAGGAGTTGTACGCTCTCTGAATGGCGCTCCTGTTATCAACCTGGCTGCTGTCCGTTGGACTAGTTGCAGCTTCCGAACAGTCTTCAAAGGCAACCACACGTAGAGAGCATTGCAGTAATCTATACGGGATGTAACCAGAGCATGGACCACCGTGGCCAAGTCAGACTTCTCAAGGTACGGGCGCAGCTGGCGCACAAGTTTTAACTGTGCAAATGCTCCCCGGGTCACCGCAGAAACCTGGGGTTCCAGGCTCAGCGATGAGTCCAGGATCACACCCAAACTGCGAACCTGTGTCTTCAGGGGAAGTGTAACCCCGTTTAACACGGGCTGTAACCCTATGCCCTGTTCGGCCTTTCGACTGACCAGGAGTGCCTCTGTCTTGGCAAGCTCTGATTTGGCAATGGAGCCAAATCAGAGCTTGGGAAATTGCCCAATGCCTTCTTTTGTCCACCTCCTTGGAATTTGTTCAAGCTGGCTAACACTCATTGTTTCACCAGCACAGACCTCTGTCCTGCACAGGTTGGAGAAACTACCGTCATTACCATCCATTACCTCAAACCCACTCACATTCTTTCTTCACATACCCATGAGTGATGGAACCAGCGACAGCCAGAAAAGTTCAAACTGAGCAATGACAACTTATTAAACTTCCCACCTAACCTCTGTTTGCTTCAGAGGCAAAAGCAGACTCACACCTCCTCCAATGAGGCTGCGGATCCTAGCTAGAACCCTCCGGGACCAATAGGAAATTGGTGCAGCAGTTCTGATAAAAGTTGGGAAAACCACCATATGTAGTTGTCTTTTAAAAAGGCCCAGAAATACTAGATTCAAATACATTTACTGTTAGAAGAAATTGTCATAGATAAAATTACAATCAGACCAGAAATGTACATGTTGAGGATATTGGATGATCACATAGAGAGAAAACATGAAAGTCTATATTTAACTATGGCAATGAGAATCGTCTTTGCCCAGTGATAAAAAGACTCGGTTCTCCCAAATCAAGAAGGGTGCCTATAGAAAATATGTGAACTAGCTGAGACAGGCAATCTAATAATAATAATTAGAATAATTCTATTCTTCTCTATGGGTCTGAAACATGGGTCACCTATCGCCAACACCTACGACTCCTCGAACGCTTTCATCAGCGCTGTCTTCGCACAATCCTAAATATACACTGGACTGACTATGTGACTAATGTTGCTGTCCTTGAGCAAGCAGGGATCCCTAGCATTGAGGCCATGCTATTGAAAACACAGCTGCGCTGGGCAGGGCACGTCTCTAGGATGGAGGACCAATGCCTCCCAAAGATACGACTCTATGGTGAACTCGCCACAGGTCAGCGCAAGAGAGATGCCCCAAAAAGAGATATAAGGACTTCCTGAAACAACATCTCAGACTCAGCCAGATTGATCACCAACAATGGTCCACCCTGGCCTCACATCGGGAGGCATGGAGACGCACTATCCACAATGCTGCGGCCTCTTTCGAGAAGACATGCTGAATGGGTCTCGAAGAGAAACGACAACACAGAAAGAACCGCAACTTGGAAACAACATCACCCAAGGAGACTTTCTGCTGTGCTTTCTGCAACTGAACTTGCCTATCTCAGATTGGCCTTTTTAGTCATCAACGCGCTTGTAAAAAGCATGGGATGAGTCCTTCCTAAGAATCTTCATTCGCGAAGTAATGCCAAGAGAATAACTAGAATAATAATAATTATTAATTATTTATTTATAGACCTCCCTCTCGCCCCAAGGGGACGCAAGGCAGTTTACATACATATAAAAAGGCAAACATTCAATGCTATAATTAAAATCACAGAACATCAAAAATGTCAAATAGACATTAATAAACTTGTTACCACAAGAAAATTAAAGTTAAAGTAATAAAATATACAGATACTTAAATAAAGCATAATTACACCAATAAAACATAACTGCACAAAAACATATATCCTAGGTAATTAAATGGCTAAAATGTAACCGATGATGTTGATCAAGGAGAAATCCTTGACCAATTTCAAGAAAGATAGGGATGTCATTATTATCACCTTTTTACCACAAAGATGGAGACAAAATTCTACTACTGGTTTTCTGACATAGAAGAGTGTTATTAAAAGTAGAAGGGTAGTTATAGAGAGACATTTCAAGGGAGGAGTAAATTGAGAAATTAAACCCAACAGCCAGAGAGTGCAAGGCTCATAAATTAGTTTTTATTGTTTTATGTGTAGGGTGTGTTTAATAGGATTGTGTGGGTTTTAGTAGTTTGGATAATTGTTTTAGACAGAGTTTGTTAGTCGTTTTGGATCAGTGTTTTATAAGATTTTTTTAAAAAAAATTGTAAAATAAAAAGATGTTTGCGAAATCTGTCTTTCTGTATCTGTCCTTGTTTGATTATAGGTTTGTTTCTTTGAATAAAAATGAGTTATAAAAAAGGATTAATGCAGTTCGATACCACTTTAACTGCCATGGCTTTCCCAGGGAAAGGGAAGGAGAAGTTTTACTGGCTTCTCCTTAACTAGAAATGAAATTCATTAATATTCTCAGAACTATTACATCTTTTTGGGATATATGTTCTGCCTTTTCTAAAGTGAATTAATCAGAAAGCAAGTAAACCATAAATTACACTGTATAACATGATTTTTGTTCCTGGGTTACAAATGTCAATTCCTAATTGGATCTATCATAAAAACATGGGAAAATTTATTGTTTTTCTGCAGCACATTTTGCTATAGTTTTTCAATGAATATCTCATAGAGCCACAAGCAATTCAACATAGTTTGTGGCAGCCACAAAAATGAATTTTCTGGAGTATAGCAACTACTTTCAAAGTAAATAAAGTAAAGGTAAAGTCTAATCATGTCTGACTCGGGAATGGTGCTCATCTCCATTTCTAAACCGAAAAGCCGGCATTGTCTGTAGATGCTTCCAAGGTCATGTGACCAGCAATACTGCATGGAGCACTGTTACCTTCCTGTAGAAGCGGTACCTATTGATCTACTCATACTTGCATGTTTTTGAATTGCTAGATTGGCAGAAGCTGGGCCTAACAGCGGGAGCGCACTCTGCTCCCCTGATTCGAACCGGCATCCTTTCAGTCAGCAGTTCAGCAGTTTAACATGCTGCGCCACCAGGGGACCAAAGTAAGTACTGCACAATTAAACAGGAAAACCAGGAGCAGCATCTTTTTTTCAAATTTGGTTACGTAGTGTTATCCCATGATCTTCAGATGTCATTTATTACTTAGAAAGCTAAAGGGTATCTGTGTCTATTTGTGAGGGAAGGAAACATGTTTCATGGCAAGGGATAGTAGTTGGTGGATACTACATTCATCTTGGCCATATTCTTTAAATGGCAAGGACAAACTTATAAGTAATGTCTGTTAGACTAAATGTGAATTGACACTTATTTATTTGACATGAGACCCAAGGCAGTTTACAAGAAGGCTCAAACAAAACCAAAGCTGTGTGCTAAAAAGAGCTAACACGCAATTAAACAAGATATTATATTAAAATGCCATTCAATTTAAAAGGCATAAAATCCCTTCAAAAACATTGTGTTAAATATAAAAATACAGAGTGCACAGACTATTTTCAAAATCCTCAAATGGCTGGGCAAGGCAAATTGAAGAATGATGTCTTCTTATATGAGCACCTCAAAGCTCCAGGATCTTCAAGACAGAACATTCTCTGTCCCACCACTTTCCCAGGCTTGTTTGAGAGGAGCAAGGGAGAGGACCTTCTTGGTGGCTGCTCCCAGACTTTGAAATTCCCTCCTTAGAGAGAACAGGATGGTTTCCTCCTCACTCTCCTTCCACTGCCAAGTGAATAATTATTCCATCAGGCTTTTAGTAACTGACTACGGTGGGATTTTCCTATGTTATTGGTTTTTATTGTGATATTTCCATGAATGTTAAATGGTCTTAGCTTTAAGAACATGAGAACATAAGAAGAGCCATGCTGAATCGGACCTCAGCCCATCTAGTCCAGCATTCTGTATCACACAGTAGTTGTCGGGGATCTCGAGCAGAAGGGAGGGCAAAACCCTGACCTGTTAACCAGTACCCAGGGAAATCCTGCCTACCTCAACCAACTCCGAGCTTTACAGGTTCTTCAACTGTTTTAATATTTCTACTGATACTTGTTTTTGCTCATGTTTTCTTTGCTTGTTTTTCACTCAGTGCTGGTCAAATAACAAATAATGAGGCAGGACATCAATAAAAAGGTATTTGCTTACTAGCAGAATAGAGAGTTAGACCAACACAGGGAGATAAAACAACATGAAAATGGACTAAGCTGCAAAACTCTGGGTACTTGCCTATATTCTAATCCCATAACATGAAAAAACTGCCAAAAATTCAGTTATCAAAGGAATGCTATCCTTCAGAGGGAAAGAAACATTTTGCAAAAGGTTACAATCTCCTTTCAGCAATGGAGAAAACTAGTTTTGCCTTGGGCTCCCTATAAAAGTGCGTGTAAAAAATACAAGTAAAGGAGTTTCACTTTGAACGAAATAGCCCTGAGTGTGCCTAGCAGCATCTTTTCTAGTTAAGAATGAAGAGCCCTCCATCTTGCCAGACAGCATGTACACAAGTCACCTAGCACAGTCTTTCTTCCAGTGGTGAGATGTACTGATTTTCTATTTCAATTATAGCAAGGGTTGGTAACATTTTCAGGGTTGAGGACGGCATTCTCTTGTGGGATGTGGTCAGCAGCCTTACAGCGGTGGCAGATGGACTGTATGAACAAAGGCTTATGCAAAACCTGGGCAAAAATGATCAATTTTCACTCTTCCATCAGATGCACACACACTGATTGCCTGAAATGGATTCCCAGCAGTCAGTAAAGTGGTGAATAATTCCTGGCACACTATATTGGCAGGAGGCCGACCAGAGGACAAATTACAGAGATCAGATCCTGAGTGGTGTTCCAAGAGCTTTGCTCTACCCGCTGCCTTTTCTTCTTTTTCTAACCAGTGCAAAGGCTAAATCACAGAGTATTATTTTCTGCTCGTCTTTCTCTTATGCACAGCAAAGTCTTCCTGCATTTTTAGCTCCTTCAGACCACCCTTTTCTTGGTAATCATTGATAATAGTGGTAGAACAAGTAGCAGTGAAGAGGTATAAGGTGAAGCACCTCCAATTTTTTATTATATTGGAATATATGCAAATTCTATGCAAATCCAAGCAATATTTCATCTTCCCCTTCCCTCAACTTTCTCTTTTGGTGGTGGTGTGTTTTCATCTCATTAACATATTTGTTTTCAAAGGTAAAGCTTTTTCTTAAATCATGAAACTAGATTGAGAGTGCTATGTATCACCAATAATTTTGAAATGTTTTAATACTTAGTTTATTAGCTCCATCATGCTTTGTAAACCTAAGCGCAGGAAACTGTAGGATTAACCATTTGTAAGCTGTTCTAGAAGCTGTTTGGGTTGAAGGACAGTGTATAAATACTCTAGCTAATTAGGCTTTTTATCAAGAAGGAAATGACATACTGTTAATTACTTCTATTTTATTTGCCGATCTTTCTACAGCTAGGACCGACTATGTGGCAAATGTTGAGCAAGCAGGGATCACCAGCATTGAAGCCATGGTATTGAAAACACAACTGTGCTGGGCAGGGCACATCTCTAGGATGGAGGACCACCACCTCCCAAAGATACTACTCTACGGTGAACTCGCCATGGGTCGGCGCAAGAGAGGTGCCCCCAAAAAGAGATATAAGGACTCCCTGAAACAACAGCTCAGGCTCGACCAGATTGATCACCAACAATGGTCCATCCTGGCCTCATATTGGGAGGCATGGAGACGCACTATCCACAATGCTGCGGCCTCTTTCGAGAAGACACGCCGAATGAGTCTCGAAGAGAAATGACAACGCAGAAAGAACCGCAACTTGGAAACAACATCATCCAAGGAGACTTTCTGCTGTGCTTTCTGCAACCGTACTTGCCTATCTCGGATTGGCCTTTTTAGTCATCAATGCGCTTGTAAAAAGCGTGGGATGAGTCCTTCCTAAAGAATCTTCGTTCGCGATGTAATGCCGAGAGAGAGAGATTTGCCGATCTTTCTACAGCTAGGAAGCATCTCATGGCTCCCATATCTGTGGAGTGATGAAGTTTAGTTTCAACTTTGAAGCAGCTGTCCAAGATTTTGGACTTGTTTTGTTGGGTAGGGTTTAAGAACTTGGATAGTTCCTTTCAAATACAGTCTAAAACGTGGTATCAGATTACTTGCCTTTCTGACATGGAAACTGCCATCTGCCATGGTCCTATGTCCAGCATCTGCCATAATGCATGCTATGTTACATTTGGCTGCAAATACTTGATAATATTATACATTGTACTTTGGCTTTACTTGTAAGAAATGGTTAAATTGTATTGCATTGGAATTATGACAGTTGAGAAGATGAGAATTAGAGTAGGCAGCTGCATATTGTAGCTAGTGAGAAATTGGCACAGCTTATCACAATTACCAGACACCTGGTAGAAAAGGGAGTTCGGTCTGGGAATGAGGCCTGTACTGCGATCCAAGGTTGTTTTCAAGTGAGCTGGTGCTGGAAGGAATGATGTAATGTTTAGATTGACTAATGACAGAAAGACATCACAAATAGTAACAAGGTCCTTTGGGGACAATGTAATTGTAACTGCAAAATGTCTGAATGCTAAGTCTATTTAGAGGATTTCATAGGCGATCCCTCATGGCTGACTATGATTGCCTTCCAAGTGTAAGGTCTTGTTGGTGGAAGGCGGTCCGGGTCAGGATTGGCTTGACGCGCCTTCCTCTTGAAATGTTTCTCCCTTTTGTCCTCCATTCGTGCCTCTTTGAATTCCACAGCACTATTGATAACAGCTGACCTCCAGTTAGAACACTCAGGGACCAAAGATTCCCACTTATCGGTGTCTATGCTACAGTTTGTAGAGTTGACTTTAAGCCCATCTTTAAACAACTTTTCCTGTCTACCAATATTCTGATTCCCATTCTTGAGAGTATAGTTCCTACTTTGGGAGATGGTTATCAGGCATTCAGGCCATGTGACCAGTTCAGCAAAGTTGATGGCAGAAGATCATTGCTTCAATGCTTGTGGTCTTTGCTTCTTCTAGAACGCTGACATTTGTTCACCTGCCTTACTAAGAGATTTGTACAATTTTTGAAGCATTCAAGAAGTTGGGTGTGATGTCTGTAGATGTTCCACGTTTCACAGGTGTATAACAATGTTGGGAGGACAATAGCTTTATAAACATACATCTTGGTATCCCTATGGGTGTATACCTGTAGCAATCCTCGGTTCTGACAAAAATGGTGTAAAGTAGCATGTACTCTGATTGAAATAATGTTCTATTTCTAAGTTGTCTGAGGCAGTCTGCATCTGACACCATCTGCCTCTAAAGCAAAGGCAGCCCTAGATAGCAACGGAAGGAAGAAACACCCCCCTAATTAAAAGCTAAGAGTGATACATGATAGTAGGGACATAGTTTTTCCTAACTTTCTATAGACTAGATTTCATGCTTGAGGACACCTTATGCACACTGAATTAATTTTGTAGGTGGTGAAGTAGTTGTATAAACAGTTTTGTCACTGGCCAAAATAAATAAATAGTTCACAAGCATTACGTTTGTAGAATTCATAACTGCAGCTTCCAAGTATCTTCAAAAGCAGACCCATGTTTTTATTAATATATAATTTTAACCTTATAAAACCATAAAGTATGCAAAGAAACTGATACATAAAAGACATTAGATATTTTTACCTATCAGATTTTTTTTATGATTCAACCACTGGCAATGTATAAGTGGTAAATTTATGAATTCTCCAAACTTAATGCTTGTGAACTGTGCAAAGATTGGCAACTAGATTACTAACTGGGGCTAGGTATAAAGAGCACACAACACCCCTATTAAAGCTGCTCCACTGGCTTCTGATAAGTTTCTGGACCCAGTTCAAAGTGCAGGTTCCCACCAATAAAGCTCTATACACTTTGGGTCCAACCTATCTTCAAGATTAGATCTCCTTCTATGAACCAGCATGAGCTTGAGATTTGCTGGGGAGGCCCTTCTCTCAGTCCCACCACTGCCTCAAGCAAGGTTGGTGGCGATGAGAGAGAGAGGACCTTCTCGGTGGTGGCGCCCCAGCTCTGGAATACCCTCCCTAAAGAGATTAGGTTATCCCCCACTCTCTAAGCCTTTCAGGCTAGTTCAAAACATGGACTTTTAGACAGGCCTTTGATCGTATGTAATTTATGGTCAGATTGAGGACTTAGTGATTGCTTCTTCTTGGTATTTTAGATTGTCAATTGTAGATAGCCAATCTTGTTCACAGATTTTACCATGTTTTATGAATTTTATAATTTTATTAGATGGATTTTATATGTGTTTGTTGTTTTATAGACTTATGCTGTTGTATTTTTATGTTATATGCTTATGTATTGTTGTTTTATGTGCAGCATTTGAAGTGCTTCTGTGAGCTGCCCTGAGTCCCTTTGGGGAGATGGTGGTGGGGTACAAATAAATAATAAAAATAATAATTACATTTTTCTATTAAAAATAGAAAAATTGTCTCACTCCACACCCCAATAGAAGATGGGTAATAAAAAGATTTATGTAACTAGACAAACAGCAGTCAGTTCTTATCTAGGCTGGGCCATAGCACTTATAGGAAAACCACTGGGCATTTGAAAACAAACCAAGTATAAGGAAACCAGAAAGCTGTGGCCAGGGACAGGTGGATCTGTCAAACTGGATCTTGTCAAGGTTCTTGGTTTGTTTTTTTTAAGCATCAAGCTTTTTCTGCCTCTCTGGGTATATTCCCCCTGCAGAAAAAGCTACTCTTTGCATGTGTCTCCCCAAATGTGTGCATTCTTATGCACATTTTCTCCTGGTATGCATTTTTGGAGCATGTTTGTGCATAGTGCAATTCCTCCCTTTTTCTTTGCTCATATTTTTTCAAGTCTGTGCATACTGATGAGCACTTTGTATTTTCCTTCTGCAGAATGCATCAGAAGCCCAGATATTTATGGATTTCTGGCTGCAAATTACATTCAGGCTCTTTGTTTGGTTCTGAGAAGTTCAGGCTGAGTAAATCCATTTTTCCCAACCCTTTCCCTTCACTTCCTCACAAACCCATATCCGTGACTGTGGCAAGTACCATTTTAGCCTGTCTCAGCAGGGTATCATTTCTAACAGTAGGGAATTGTATCGAATCTTTTGGCACCGGTGTTCAGTTCTGAGCAGGCAATTCAAGGCAATATTGCTAAGTTGGAAAGGATTCAGAAGCAAGCAAGAAAGGTGAGACAAGGCAAATTATATAAAAGAAGCCGACCCATTTAGTCAAGAAAAAGTAGGATTTGCATGGGGAAATAAACACATCGCATTAGAAAAGAACTTCCTGTTGGTAAAAGCTGTTTGGCAATAGAATATGCTGCCTCAGAGCACAGTGGAGCTTTCTTCCCTGGATGATCATCTATTGGGAGTGCTTTGATTGTGTGTTCTTGCATGGGATTGGACTGGATGAAACATGTGGTCTCTTCCAACACTATAATTCCATTATTATTATTATTATTATTATTATTAGATTTTTAAAAAATGATAGAACTTCTATTATGTTTTTGCACTGTTGAATTTCAACATTTTAACCAATTTTAGCATATTATCCACAAAATAAATTCCTCAAAATAAATAAAGATGGGTGCTGCATTCCCCTGGACACAACTGCTTAATATATTATTTCCACTATAGGTTTGTTCCTTTGCCGTTTAGTAAACACATATTCTATCAATTTCCCCCATATTTTCAAAAATCATTTGATTTCCAAAATCATTTTTAGTCTTAATACCACATGTCAATTTATCACCAACACTATAATTCTATGATCTATGATTCTATGATAGTCTGATGAAGCTGTAATCCACTGTCTTGATTTGAAAAGCAATGGTAAGTTGTCGGGTGTTGAGCGTAGAATCATAGAGTTGGAGGAGACCACAAGGGCCACCTAAGACCATCATCCTTGAAGGATATCCAAATTGCCTATCACTACCATGGATAATTAAAAGTGTGTGCGTACTTTCACTTCATCATTACTTAGGGCATTATTGAAGAAGCAGAGTGAACTCCCAAATATTTAAATCACACTTATCAGAAAGTCTTTTATCATCTACCAGCTGTCCCCTGCCACATGTTGCTGTGGCCCAGTCTGTGTATATATGTGTGTGTATATATTTCTGTATACATGTATTTACGTGGTTATGCACATGTGTTGTAATGTATTTTTAATTTTTTTGCTTTTTAAGTCTTTTCCACTGTGTTTTTCAGCATTTTATATATATAGTGAAATAAATATATATACGGCATATATATACGCTATCGTACTGATGGCAGCTTGTTAAACTTAAGCCGTCTGAGGGCTCGCACTAAGACTCTAAACTATCTAGTCCGTGAGCTGCTTTTTGCAGATGATGCTGCCCTTGTCGCCCATTCAGGAGCAGCCCTGCAGTGCCTACCATCCTGCTTTGCAACAGCTGCAAAGCTGTTTTGGCTGGAAGTCAGCATGAAGAAAACGGAAGTTCTCTACCAGCCCGCACCACAGGAAGAACACCATCATCCCCATGTCAGCATAGGCAAATCTGTGCTTAAGTCTGTTCAGCAGCTCACCTACCTGGGAAGCATAATCTCTTCAGACGCCAAGATTGATAAAGAGATAGATCACAGAGTAGCCAAGGCATATAGTGCATTTGGAAGGCTTCACAAAAGAGTCTGGAGTAACAAATACCTGAGGCAAAGCACAAAAATCAGTGTGTACAGAGCTATTGTATTGTCTATTCTCCTTTATGGATCTGAAACATGGGTCACCTATCGCTAACACCTACGACTTCTCGAACGCTGTCATCAGCGCTGTCTTCGCTCAATCCTAAATGTACACTGGACTGACTGTCCTTGACCAAGCAGGGATCACCAGCATTGAGGCCATGCCATTGGAAACACAGCTGCGCTGGGCAGGGCACGTCTCTAGGATGGAGGACCACTGCCTCCCAAAGATACTACTCTATGGTGAACTCACCACGGGTCAGCCCCAAAAAGAGATATACTTGGCTCAACACTATGGAATCCTCGTAGTTTGGTGAGGCACAGGACTCCGACACAGAAGTCTAACTTTATAAAACTACAGCTCCCGTGATTCCATTTAGAGGATGAAGGTCTCATCCATCATAGACAACAAGCTCTGAAGTATGAATATTCTATGACATAATGTGCAAGAACATAGTAAAGGCCATATTGTAATTTATCTACATGGATTGTGGTTTCATCTTCTCCTTGGGATTATAGTTATTCAGTGGTTTGTCATTGCACATTTCTCAAGTCCTGCTGCTTCATGACAACGAGGTTGCTCATAAATATTCAATAATCTCCAATGGATTTTCTGCTTGATATGAAAGTTGAGAGACTCCCTGAAACAACATCTCAGGCTCAGCCAAATTGGTCACAAACAATGGTTCACCCTGGCCTCACATCGGGAGGCATGGAGATGCACTATCCACGATGCTACGGCCTCTTTCGAGAATACATGCCAAACAGGTCTCGAAGATAAATGACAACGCAGAAAGAACTGCAACTTGGAAACAACATCACCCAAGGAGATTTTCTGCTGTGCTTTCTGCAACCAGACTTGCCTATCTCGGATTGGCCTTTTTAGTCATCAACACGCTTGTAAAAAGCATGGGATGAGTCCTTCCTAAGGATCTTTGTTCACGAAGTAATGCCAGAGATGAGTGATGGTCACTCATTGGCCTGATACATGTATTGTGTCCAAATTTGGTGTCAATTTGCCCAGTGGTTTTTGAGTTATGTTAATCCCACAAACAAACATTACATTTTTATTTATATAAGATGGCTTTACTGTATCAATTTACTGTATTAACATAAAAGTATATAGAGAAAATACTTGAGCATCAAACATCTGTGCCACACCACTGTTAGCACTGCAACTGGTTCATAACGTGCTATTGCATTTAAAGTGATTGGGGATGGTTCAGAAGGGAGGGGTTCACTCTAAATGCAAAATCACTTTAAATTAAATGCAAGATGAACTGCGATTTAAACTGATGAAGCTGTATGAACAGTGGCAACAACAGATATTATAAATATTAATGCAACATGACAAAATATATTCTTCTGCCTACCTAATCATGTATAATCAAATAATTATAGTGTAACATTATTTCCTAATACTTACTAGTACGATAATCATGGAACCTATCATTTTCATTTTTGTCTGTCTGAAACACCTATACCTGGGTGGCATATAATAATATTTTTCCAGTTTTTATTGGCATTAGTTATGCAAACATTTCAGTGCTGACCTTCTTCGCTGCTGTCTCTCAACTTTCATATCAAGCAGAAAATCCATTGGAGATTATTGAATATTTATGAGCAACCTCCTTGTCATGAAGCAGCAGGACTTGAGAAACGTGCAATGACAAACCACTGAATAGCTATAATCCCAAGGAGAAGATGAAACCACAATCCATGTAGATAAATTACAATATGGCCTTTACTATGTTATTGCACATTATGTCATAGAATATTCATACTTCAGAGCTTGTTGTCTATGATGGATGAGGCCTTCATCCTCTAAATGGAATCACGGGAGCTGTAGTTTTATTAGGTTAGTGTCAGAGTACTGTGCCTCACCAAACTATTAATTCCAAGATTCCATAGTGTTGAGCCAAGGCAGGAAAAGTGGTGTCAAACTGCATTAATTCTCCAGTGTAGATCCTTAGGGTGCTAAGTGGCTATTGGATAGTTCACCCTACACAATTACAGAACTACGTTTTTAATTTAACTGCCATGGTTACATCCTGTGGATATCTGGCAGTTTCAGAAGACCATATAGGATGGGAGACTGCCAGTGAACACCAAGGGCTGCAGTAGGCTATATTTCAGAGAAAGGAAATGGCAAACCATGTCAGAGTACTCCTTGCCTAAGGAAACCCTATGAAATTCACAGGGTCACTGTAAGTCAACAGTTGACTTGAAGGTACATAAAAAAAATATATAGAATTTTCGGCTTGAGTACTCTGGCGCTTCATTAAATAAAAACCCCAGGATTTCATAGTGTGCAGTCATGTTGGTTAAAGTGGGAATATAGTACTATAACTCCTCTCCTTTGGCTCCCCCTTGTTGTGGGGGAGAGGCTTGCGTACCCTACTGAAGTTGTGAGCTATGTTGGTGGTGGCATAATAGCCACCGGTAGGGCCTCCCATGCCAGACAGGTCACAACCGAAGGGTCTGACAAAAAGTGTCAAAGGGGCAGGATGGGCTCTCTAGCCTTTTGGCAACCATCCTAGGAGAAGGAAAACTCTAATTTCAAACCTGGGCAGATAGTGCTCGTCTAACCGTGTAAGGTCAACCATCTAAGAGAAGGAAACCCAAACCAAACCTACGACCTGAGGACCTCACTGCCATCGTTCCAGCTTGCTAGGCCCCGGCAGATGAACCTTTGATTTAAAGGGTGAGGCCAGTTCTGTGCATGCTGCACTCCACCAGAAAAATCCACTGCACAGGCTTGATGGACACACCCAACCTCTGAATCATCAACGTGCATGTAGAAAGTGTGGGATGAGTCCTTATTTGTTTGTTTGTTTGTTTATTTACATCATTTATATTCTGCTCTTCTCACCCCGCAGGGGACTTAGGGTAGATCACAATGCACATATACAGGCAAACATTCAATGCCATAGACAAACATATATAGACAGACAACGAGCTACACAATTGATCGAGAGCTCACCCCGATCTGGGCAGGCCTCGAACTCATGACCTTCTGGTCAGTGAAGATCTTATGCAGCTGACTCCCAGCCAGCTGCGCCACATTCCCGGTGCCCAGGAATCTTAATTCGCGAAGAAAAGCCAAGAGTACTATAACTATGTAGAATGAATGGGCCCCAAATAGAAAGATTTTAAAGAAATGAATGTTTTCCCATTAATGTCAAAACTTGCTCCTATGTCATGTCATGATTTTAAATTATTTTATATTGTAAATACAAGACCTAAGCCAAAGTGCTTATTTTGCTGATGAATTTGTGATTGAGGTAGTCAGTTCCCATTGTCTCACTTATCTATTACATCTTGAAAATCCTAAGAAAAGATGCTAAAGTAAAGCATTTTATTTCTTCTGTTCTTTTTATTTTAATGTGGTAGTCAAGAATTTGCCCTTTGTGTGTGTGTTTTAAATGTCCTGTCACGCTAAGCTTTCTATGCTTGATGAATTTTTACTGGCAGTAACCTTCATTGCATTTCTCCTTTCCCTGCCATTTTCAGTTAGCACGAAGTTACTTCTCCGTGGACGTGATTTGTCTACATTCTGAGGTGGAAGACATATTCAGTCCCTTCCACCTACCAAGGGCATCATCTGAACTGATGAGAAGTGAGTAGAATCTCTGCCATCCATCAGTCTGATGCATATTTAAGCACCAACCAATCTTGTTGCACCTTAGACAAGCAAAGAACAATGGCAAAGTTCAGGCAGTTTTGCAATTGTGTCCTGCTGCTCAGTCAGTTCCAACTGTGCGTTCCATATACAACCAAATGGACATGTAAGTGTGTGAACACGAAGAAGGGCACGACCCTGAGGGAAAATCCATCCTTACTTCAGCAGAAGGAAATGTGAGACTGCAAGGATGCTAAGGCCCAGGAGACTTCCATCACAGTCAGTTTGGTGATTGCAAGAGATGTGTATGGAAAGGGTGAGGCTGAGGGGATATGTTGAAGGACTATTGGCTAATTTTTTTTTAAAAAAAAGTATTGACCCAAAACAGCAAGGGAATTTTTTGCAATGCAAGCCAAGGCTTTTGCAGTTCCTTTTCCCAAGGAAGAGGGTCAGTCACAATAGAACGTTATTTAAAGTCAATGTTAGACTCAATAGACCTTTGAAATAGAGATACCTTTTATCTAGCAAGTCTCTTCTTATGTTCATAGCTTTATATGCAGAGACCGCATAAGGTTCAATTGCTTGCATCTCTACCTGAAAGGATAAGGTGATGGGTGATGGTCTCAGAGAGTCATCGCTGTTCTTGGGGCCTTATTAAGTCACTCCTTTATGCCATTTGAATTCTTCTCCAGTCAGTCTCATGAGAATGATTGTTGATAATCTCAACCACATCCTTGTCACGTTTGTTCTTTAAGAACATCACTTACATGCATTTTATCCACATTAGCTGCATCATTCCCAACTCTTTTACCTCTTGTTTCATGATTGGTTTTAAAAGAAATTATAGTCATAATAGCACTATGACAGCAAAATGGTATGATGGCAATGTGTGATATAATATTATGATAATATAACATCAGAGAGAGAGAGAGAGAGAGAGAGAGAGAGAGAGAGAGAGAACCCAGAAAATCAGAATACAGGATTTAAACGAATTTAACCATACTGAAAAAGCCATCTTCCTCACCCAAGTACTGGAAGCAACACCCAGAAGCTCCTTAATGGCCAACATCAGGGGATCTGGGATTGAGGGTAAAAATATTTGAAGACACAAAAAGTTGACAACCAATGCTGTAGATCAGGCATGGGCAAACACCAATCCTCCAGGTCTTTTGGACTTCAACTCCCACAACGCCTAACAGCCAGTAGGAGTTGAAGTCCAAAACACCTGGAGGGCCAAAGTTTGCCCATGCTTGCTGTAGATAATAATATTCTGGTATAAAGTGGCTTCCTGAATTTATTATCAGAATAAACTGAACTGAACAATATTCATAATAATTATTGCAACAGCCTTGGGAAGTTGGGGGTGTATAAAGTTTAGAAAAACTCTGTTGTGGTATCAATATTCTGGATGCAACCCAAATGTAACAACCGCAGGTGAATTTTGATAGGGCTGAAATGACCATACCAGGGAGTTTAATATAATTATTGTCTTCTGAACTTATGGCTATATATTACTCTGGAACTCTTTATATTTTGGAATCAGAATTTTTCTATGAAATATATAGAGCTAATTATTTATTCAATCCAATTTTAACCGAAAGCTTGTTCTGTTTTGCTCAAGTGATCACAAACCATAATGAGTGGACAGGTGGTTTACCAGTAGGGGCGAGGGGGCTATTCACGAAGGATTTACTTTCTCTACTTTGTTTACTTTTCATGGGAAGGGATACTGTTGTAAGATCAGCTGCAAACACGCAGGTGTATCTGTCCTCATTAATTATTTCTTCCTGACTTCCCAAGAGTACAAATTAAGTAGTGATCACTATGATGCAAAGCATATCATGTGGCATGGACTGATGACACCATCCAACTATTTATAATGTCTTCTGGTTCTTAAGGGCTTTTAGTAGCTAAAGAACAAATCCCATGTCTTTTCTTGAGGATGTACATTGCCAAGTAAATAAGAGCTGCATATTTAATATGCATGATATGTGGTACTAAAGAGTTGCAGATTGATTTCAGAACTGGGAAATTGGGGTGGATAGGTAGGCACAGATGTGGAACTTAGGGGCTGGTGATTCATGGGTGATAAGGAAAAATGTCCCCCAGTGCCCACATCCTGCTGATCCCAATCCTTGCTTCCGCTACCCCATGTTTCACCCCCCTAAGCATGTATATGCACCTACATGCACCTGCCTCTGTCAACATCTTCCTTGCCTTGGAAGGATGAGAAAAGAAAGACTGCAGCACCTTTACCAGCCCTTGTGTGCTGCTGAGAGGCAACAAATTGGGAGTAACATGAGCCCAGCCACTGTTTTGAATTCCTTCTGAAGTTGGGTAATGATCTCATCAGATGGCCACCAGCATCTCACTGCTTCATAGAGGGGTGTGGGGAATTGGTGCCTCATGCCCCGCATCACCCAGTTCCAGCCGAGGGCGATCAGATGGAGGGAAGCATGAGTATTTGTGGTGTGTGGGGCTTCCCACTATGGATTGCAATGGCAACACAGGAGTCCTCCTTCACCCATGGGGTCGCACTGGTGTCATGAGATGGGAGCTGGTTGGCTCACTAGGTGACAGGGGCTAAATCTGCACATACTGCCAAATTTTGCCCTGTGTGAAGAGGTCATTCGTGTCTTGGGCTAGCCTAGATCCACCTCTCTATGGTGGGCAAGAAACTTTGGTTCATTGATTAGATTCAAGGTTTCCTCAACAAAAGAACAATTAAGTTATTGCATTACCCCACTTAGGCATATAAGTGCATACATGTGAATTTACAGTAGAGCAAGGAGCAAGACAAACCTCATCACCAACATCTCCATATGCACTGTCCCATTTCTGCCTTTCACGTGTTCATTGTGTGTTCATGCATCATTGAATTCCCAGGGAAATTTTAAATAGCTTTTACATATCCATTCTAGTTAATGTAGAATGTGCCTGTTCAATATATTTATATTGAATACATATAATACATGAATGTGCCTGTACAATATATTTATATTCAAGCACCCAACCATATGACTTGTTTTATGAGTCCCTTAGACATCCAAGATCATCTGAAGAGGTTCTTCACTCTATCACACTACCTTCACAAGCTCATTTGGTGGGAGAGGGCCTCCTTGGTGTCTGCTCTCAGACTTTGAAACTCCCTTCCTAGAGAAGCCAGGATACCCTTGTTCTCGTTCTCCTTCCATCAGCAGGCCAAACCAATTTTTTGCCATCAGTTTTTTAAAAAGTGAATGGGGTACAGTATTAATGATGTGAAGTACTATTTTTAAGAAAGGAAGAGGGAGAACTGTTCAAAGGCAAACCCCCTCTGAACAAATCTTGCCAAGATAATCCTGTTAGGTTCACTTTAGGGTCTCCCTAAGTCAAAAATGACTTACAGACACACAACATACTGTACATAGTGAACATACCTGGTTTTACCACCCAAAGCTAAAACAACCCTACCCCTCACTCCATTTTCAAGAAGCCGTAACAGCATATACTTTATGTGTTGGATAAATTAGAAGTTTTGGATACATTAGAAGATAGGCTAGTTATTACAGGTTCTTGTTGCTTTATTACAATGTCCCTGTAATGAGAAAAGAGAAAGTGATCAAGGACAATGTGGTTCCATCCAAATGAAAAACTGCACACAGGTTATATCCTGGAAAAATGACCTCCGAATGCAATACTATTTTATTTTGATAAAATTAAACAATATTTTTGGCCAACACTAAGGCTGTGTTTTATTAAGAGTTTTCTTTTTTTAATAAGGTTCCATTTACAAGGATATCATTTCCAGGGCAGAATGAATAATTCACAATGGGGAATGAGTCAAGGTAGCCCATTCAATACAGTCTACCGAATTAAAGTTTGTTTGTCAGTGACTTGAGATATATTTCACATTTCCTGCTTGGAGCTCTTAAAATGATGACTTACTACTAATACCTTTTCATTCGGAAATGTAGCACCTCCCAAACAAAAGTATTTGCATTTTCTATAACACTGTCCATACAGCAAATGAAACTCCATTTCCTGTCTCTCTATTTATAACTATTATGTTTTACAAAAATGCTTTTGACAGTCCTGAGCTATAATGTGGGAATTAGACATATTTTGAGGAGTTAGACATATTCTGAATCTGACTCCAATGTTTTTTGAATGTACGTATGGAACTTCAAGTCACTTGTCACCTAATGGTGGCCCCATGAATTTCACAGGGTTTTCTAAGGCAGGGAGTAATCAAAGGTGGTTTTGCCAGTTTTTGTTTCTGAAATACAAACCATTTGCACATCTCCCATTCAAGACCTAACCAGAGCTGACCCTGCTTAGCTCACACACACAAATACACCAGACAATCTCCAGGGTTCATTCCAAGCAAGGATGTCAACTAGCATTTCAGAGCAACTGGACTCACAAGGTCTGAGGCTACAGGCTGAAGTCTCAATGAATTGATGAGCATAATGAGCAAAAGTGGCATAAAAGGAGAAAATATTACTTTTTTGTAAATTGACTTTAAATATTGGACTATCATCTGGACCCATTACCGGCTGACTCCAAAGATCACTGATTCAGCACAAAGATGTATGTATAAAATGTTGCTCATTAAAAAACCAATAGGGAGAGAAAGGAACAAGAGAAATTGCTGGTGGGCATATCCACTTGGAATCGTGTTATTTGGAGCAAGGCAAGTAACAGGTGTCCAGCATCACAATTGTGAGCCTCCTGTGTGTGAAGATTTGAAAAAGAATGCCATGATATGGTGGGTTAACTGGAGAGAGATGTGTCAGCTGCTGACTGGCTGAGTGTGTCAGGGCCTGGGGTTCTGATTGGCTGCTGCCTCTGACTGGCTGCTGAGACTAACGGTTCTAACTGTCATTCTACCATATGTTCAGATTCATGAAGAGGATTGCCCCCTGAGTTTGGTTGCAGAAACACAGACAGATGTTGCATATCCTCTCCCTGATCACTAAATGGCTGTGGGGAGGTGCACCAATGGCAGAAAGTTTGATTGCATATGCCAGACAGAGGTTAATAATCTTCCAGGTTAATCCTCCAAATCTATACATAGATCAAAGTTGCTGATGAGAAACAGCATGGGTATATAATAATTGCATATGCATTTAGGACAAGTGCTGAGCCACATCTTTTGAGGCTTGTTAACAACTAATGAGGGAGAAAAACAACGAAAAGAATAATCAAATAGGAGAAAATTAAACAGCCATTTTGAGTCCCTTACAAGGAAAAAAACATACATACATGTGTTCTAAGAGTTCCTGAACTTGGAACATCACAAACATTTGGATCAACTCGATGGATCAAGATATCATAGGAATGACATCTGCTTTTTGCCACAGATTCACCTTTTGAATAAAATTGCAGAGTTTTTGCAGTACCTTAGAAACCAACAGGATTTATTTGACACAAACCATTGAGGACTGCAATGAAAATGTCTCGCAAGTTATGTCACCATTTAAAAGCAACCATTTATTGTGGTACATATACTTTATGACATTTCAAGTAGATAGAATGCATACACAGACAGACAAAAAAGACATTAGCTGGCTATGGTCTGAGCATAAGAGGACTTTGCTCTTTCCCTGCCTGGAGGGGAACCAAATAGCTGTGTGTGTGCATGCCCTCAAGTCGCCTGTCAAGTGATGGTGATACCATGAATTTCATAGGTTTTTCTTCCTCTGGTATATAGCTTACACACCTGTTATTCATTGGTGGTCTCTCATCCAATTACTAACCGGGGCTAAACCTGCTGAGCTTTCATGATTAGACAGGTTCTGTTGTCTTTAGCGCATTTAGGCACCTTGATGAAACACATATATAATATTAATCCAAATCTACTATAACTGCTGCTTTTAATAACTTTTAATAATTGCTGCAGTCAGTGAGCCTGTTTTAATGACCTGCTTTAGTGCCATGCTAATAAACGGAGTCATGCCTAGTGATGGGTATTAAAATCCCAGTTCTTCACTTCTTAAAGCTGGACAGTTGACATTGTTCCAACCCACGCAAATAGCTGCATGCTGCCTGAGATTTCATTACATGAAGAAAATAGTTGCATGCACCAGAATAACAGTAGAACTCACAACCATACAAACTTCATGCACTTACTCCGTTCTGATTTTCTTGCATTGAAAAGACTAACAGTTTCCTAAACAGTAGAAATCACAACCATACAAACTTCATGCACATACTCCGTTCTGATTTTCTTGCATTGAAAAGACTAAGAGTTTCATAAACAGTAGAAATCACAACCATACAAACTTCATGCACATACTCCGTTGTGATTTTCTTGATTAGTTTCATAGACAAGAACTCACAACCCTTTCCATTGATTTAAAATCCTTCCCTTCCATTGAAAAAAAAGTCCTGGGGTGGCTTAGGTGCAATTCCATAAGTTTATGATATAAAATCTAATGTAATATAAAATATTAAAGGTTACAACCAGATTTCTGTGGCTGGCACTCTAATGGGGAAGTGAACTGCCTCTCTCCTGCTACACCACAGCAGGCCTTTCCATGCATTCTATTTCCAAAATTATATTAAAGAAGTTAGGGGGGCTCTGTTGTGTGGGACAAGATGTGGTGCAGATTTACCCTTAGGAGGAGAAATCTGGCACTCCTTCCAAGAGGTGCAGATTTACTCCTTGGAAGGCGAAACCTTGGAAGGCTACACCTTTCCTGACTCCGTACCCTTTTGTTTCCATCAGTGCCTTGAGGTCGTTACTGGATGGCTGTGAGCCAGCAGATTGAGGATGAACCCAGAAAAGATGGAGATACTGTAGCTGGGTCAACTGGATGGTGGGGTGGTCCGGCTACCTGCTCTGAATGGCGAGGCACTTCACCCGTCATCGTTAGTAAAAAGCCTGGGGGTTACTTTAGACCCCTTGCTGACAATGGAGGCCCAGGCCTCCACTGTCAGCAAAACCACTTTCTTCCACCTGCAGCAGGCCAGGCGGCTGGCCCCCTACCTGTCCAGAGATGACCTAGCCACAGTGATCCAAGCCACGGTCATCTCAAGATGACCAACTGGACCTCCTGCTGACCATGGAGACTCAGGTCTCCGTGGCCAGCAGGTCGTCATTTTTTCACCTACGACAGGCTAGGCGACTGGCACCCTACCTTTCCAGGGGCGACCTGGCCATGGTGATCCAGGCAACGGTCATCTCGAGGTTGGACTACTGTAACGCCCTCTACGTTGGCCTTCCCTTGTCGACAATCCGGAAACTCAAGCTGGTGCAAAATGCCGCTGCTCGCTTGCTGGCGCGAGCGTCAGTGAGGGAGCACATCACGCCCATCCTTCGGCAATTGCACTGGCTTTCCATCAAGTACCGAATTGCCTTCAAGGTGTTGGTTCTAACCTTTAAGGCCTTACACGGCCTAGGGCCTGCGTACCTGAGGGACCGCCTTGCTCCGTATATTCCCCCGAGATCACTACGTTCGGAGGAATTGAATTTGCTCTTGGTGCCATCAATCCGCACCTGCCACTTATCTACAACTAGGCAAAGAGCCTTCTCTGTGTTGTGGAACTCCCTCCCGGACGACACCCGAGCTATTCCAGAGCTTATCCCGTTTCGCAGGGCCTGCAAGACCGCCCTTTTTAGACTAGCCTTCAACTAGGCAAACCAGCCTAGTGTAATTCCCTATGTAATGGTACCTCTGGTATTTTATCTTGTACCTCGGGATATGATGTGTGTTTTTATGTTTATGTTTTATTGTATGGCTGTATGGATGATACATGTTGGCCTATTTTATATGTTGTTATCCGCCCCAAGCCTGCAGGGAGGAGCGGAATACAAGACCGAACAATAAATAAATATAAAATAAAGATTAGACTACTGTAACACCCTCTACATTGGCCTACCCTTGTCTTTGATCCGGAAGTTTAAGCTCATCCTTAATGCCGCTGCTCGTCTCCTTGCTGGAGTGCCAGTGAGGAATCACATAACTCCCATCCTACAGCAGCTTCATTGACTTCCGGTTGAGCACCGGATCACTTTCAAGGTGATGGTGTTAACCTTCAAGGCCTTGCATGGCTTGGGACTGGTGTCTCTGAGGGACCGTCTCACCCCCTATCAACCCCAGAGATAACTTCATTCCGAAGATCTAAACCTCCTCGAAGTGCCCAGCTTTAAAACCATCCGCCTGGCTTCTACTCATCGCAGAGCCTTCTCTGTGGCAGCACCGAGTATTTGGAATACTTTGCCAGCTGAAGTGTGCGCCCTGCAAGATTTGTCCTCCTTTCGCAGGGCTTGCAAAACCCATCAATTCAAGTTGGCATTTGACTGCTGATTTCTGTAATTCTGTTTAGTTAGCCTAGTTTTAAGTTTAGTAAATTTTTATGTGTTTTATCTGTTTTATGCTGTTTTATGCTATTTTGTGAGCCGCTCCGAGCCCTCGGGGAGTGGCGGCATACAAAAATGAATAATGAATAAATAAATAAATAAATAAATATAAATTCATCTGGAAGTGATAGGAAGCATATTTAGACTCCATTCCTAACTGAAAGGCAACTTTTATGCCCTGCTTATGCCAGGCACACTCTGCATTGAAAGTAGTAACCCACTGAGGCCATATTCCACAATGAAGGGTTTGTGCTAAATTTAGCCCCTTCCTTCTTTTATCGAAATGCACCCATCACGCTCTCTGAAATAACTGGAACAAACAAACAAACCCATTCCTCCCAGAAAAAACATTTTGCTTCATTATAAGACTAGATTGAATATAGATCCATATATGGATTTGACCTTATCTTGTCTGCAGTCAAACACCTTGGACAAAATAGCCTGAGCACAGTAGGGAGAGTCAAGGCAAGGGAAAGGACTCTGTAGCATCAATGCAGTACCAGCTCAAGACCTCAAAAATAAAAAAAGCATTGTTCTTTGAACAATGCCCTGTTCTCTTTAGCTGTTCATCAAGGTAATTAACTGGGCACAGTCAAAACTGAACTCCTGCCAAGTGTGACACAATGAAAGATGAAGAGATAGCAAGATACACTAGGGGAGTAATTTGCTTTCATTCTCTTCTCCGTGTGATCCTCCACAATTTCCTTCCGACCTGATCTTAGTAACCCACTGAGGCTGCATTTGAACATGAAGGACTTGTGCTAAATTTGTCATCTTCTTCTTTTTAGTGAAAGGCATCCATCATGCCCCAAAGGTTATTGGAGGAGGGGGAAAACCTCCCAAGTAAAACATTTTACTCCATTATTGAAGCATACAGAAACCTTCATCACATGTTAGTTTTTTAGAGGGCACCAAAGATTTATTAAGATTTGAAGAAGTATATGACAAAGGTGAGGATCCCGAAGGTGTTTGCAAGCATCTATTATACAGGAAGATTGAAAGGGCCAGATAGTAATGGTTCAGTTGGCACAAAATGATCCATTCCTTCTAGTATTTTGCAGATGTGAGAATGGAACAGTGCGGCCAAGCAACATTAGCGTGTGTTCAAGAAGGCAAACATCATTTGGAAGGAAGAATACACAAGCTAGGAGAGGCTGTGGCAGTTTGCCTTTGCCTAAGTCTGAAGTGATTTTAGCTAGGACCATGGAGAATGGTGTGATTTTAAAAACCCCAGAAATTTTGGATCAAGCCATAAAATTCACTGAAACATATCTGAGTATTAAAACTGCAGCACTATCATTCAAAACCAAGATGTACTGTAGATCACTTATGTAGACAGTAGGCCTGTTTTCGAACGTCGGATACATCCGAAATTCGGATGTAATTCGGATGTTTTTGACTTTTGGTACTTGGGATAGAAAGAAAGAATGTGCTAATTGGCAGTTCAAGGTTTCTCCCTCTAGCAGTGGTTTCGGTTTGCCAAGTAAGGGAGGGAAGTGAGAGAATTCTAGTTTCTTGATATAGCTATGCCTTGCCATTTGAACTTCAGATCTAGGTCAACTTTGCATTAAGCCTCATGTGTTTCAAGCCTCCTGTATTTTAGTTTAAGGACTCAAGTCTGGACTTTGATTTTTCTTGGAAACCCTTTGGACTTTATCATCTATTGGAACTTGCTTTCTTTGGATTTATTAAGTGACTTTGCAGCATCCATTCTGCCTTTGGGCTCTTGGAACATTTCCTTGGATTATTGATTGGATTTTATATTTCTTTTTATATATTTTCTACTGCTTGTATTGATCCACACTCTCCCCAGATTCAAACCTCCGACCTGTCAGTCTTCAGTCCTACCAGCACAAGGGTTTAACCCATTGCACCACCAGGGTCTCCTGGAAGAGCAGATAAGAAAGGCAGACACAGAGAAAGTGCATGTAAAACAAAATAGGAGTGGGACGAACAAGGGGGAAAGCATCCTGTTAGACTAGGGCAGGGGTCCTCAAACTAAGGCCAGTGGGCTGGATGCAGCCTTCCAAGGTAATTAACCCTGTTGCACCTTAAACTTTAGACTTAGGTTCATTCTAAGTCTTAAATGACTTGAAGGCACACAATAACAACAGTCCTAATGAAGTTGACTCTTTCATGAGCCAAAATCAAGCTCACACTTCCCATTGAAATACTGGTAAGTTTATGTTGATTAAAATTGTTCTTCATTTTAAATATTGTATTCTACTTTCATGTTTTTTCCAACTACAAATGAGATGGGTACATAGGAATCTGTTTATTTTTTTCCCCAAATTATAATCCAGTCACCCAATAGTCTGGGAACCCATGAACCAGACCTCTGCTTTAAAAGTTTGAAACCCCCTGGACTAGGGGATGCAGCTATGCCCCTTTAATTCTGGACATGTAGAAACAACTGAGCACATGCTTCTTCCATGCATGCTCTGCAGAGACCTTAGAATTAATCTCATTACACCATGGCTTCTAAAATATTCAGGGAACAGCAAAAAATGTTATTGCACCCTGCTACTTTTGGACTTTAGCACTGCAAAAACTTACAGTGTCACTAATGTTCTGCGCACTTCAAATTAGATGGATGATGATTGACCCCACAAGGCAGCATCCTGTTGGGTATGTAGTTAGAGCAACATGTCACAGCTGAAATGCTACTAGACTCGCAATGTGCCCCTTCCTTCCCCTTTAGTGCCCCCCACCAGTGTTTTGACCCCTCCTATCAATCTTCCCACCTCAGTTCCATACCTGAATATGGCCTCTGTCATCAGATAACCAACAGAAAACCTAGGCACTTACTTTTGCATAAACATTCATAACATTGGGCTTAATTAAGAGACAGATGCAAACTAACTCTGAGGCCAATGCAAGCTTCAATTTATTAAGGTGAAACTAAATATCCACCTGAGCATTTTTAATTAGCCCCTTTCTGCTCTCTGTCTTCTGGCAGGCAAAGGTTTTTCTACTGACTGAGGTGGTTTTTTCAATTGGTGGATATTGTGATTTTATCATTTTTATGGACCTTTAAAACCGTTTTGACCATATTTTTAAATATCATTGCTTGTTACTTCTTTTTGACTATTGCATTATCCATGGCTTTACCTGTATTTTAAAAAACTTGTATCATGATCCACTTTACATCCCATAGTGGGAGGCGGATGGGATACAAATGCAATAAATAAATAGAGTTTGTGAAAAGCAAATGCATGTTGCAAGGTGGATTTTCTTATTGCACATACCTTATTTCACTAAGGTATAATATAAAATATTTTAATTATTTAGCTTAATTATTTCTAGGATGGGGGTTATTTAAGAATTACACCAACCAATTGGGGGGGGATCATTTGTATTTTACAGAAGCTCAGACTTTGCTATGGAATAAACCTCTCACAGATGGTTTGACTACTTTTGCAACTAAATCAGTATTTGCAACAAAAGCCTTTGAATCCCTATCCCATTCTCTACTGATGAATGTAGAATGCAACTATGCAGTGGAAATCCCAGCCAGTTTACCAGTTTACCAGGTGTTAGGAATTGTGAGAACTGAAGTCCAAAACTTCTGGAGGAGCACAAACCCCTCCGTAAACTATATTTCCAAGGAAGCCAATGGCAAAAAAGACCTCTGAGTATTTATTTTCAAAAAAAAAACCCTGTGGAATTCATGGGAGTCAATATAAATTGATGGTAACTTGAAGGCGCATGGACACATACACAAAATTTTGCTTTGGGTTACTAGTGCTTTGGGTTACACATTTGAGGCAGTATATGATATAGCCATATATTGACAAATGACTTGAAGGCATGTGCATGCTCCAATTTTGAGCAATGCAGATAGTGGCAAAGTCATGCTCACATAGTTGTGTGACTAAACTGTATTTCTATACTATCAACTGAAGTTTTACAATACTGAGATGCCAGAAATTTGAGAACTGGAGGAAAATTTCATTTGAGGAGCAGAATTCTTATTTGGTAGTGCAATGTCCCACCTTGTTCACACTGCAGCTATTGCCGAACCATGGAACCTTCCTCTCGAAATATTTATAGACCACAAAGAGACTTCAAGCAAGATATAAAAAATTTTCTTTATTTTTAAAACTTTTTCCATGGCTACAACGTTACAAAAATGCCAAAGCTGCTAGAGGCTC
This sequence comes from Anolis apletophallus, assembly GCA_030556195.1. Classification (NCBI taxonomy): domain Eukaryota; kingdom Metazoa; phylum Chordata; class Lepidosauria; order Squamata; family Anolidae; genus Anolis; species Anolis apletophallus. The sequence goes on from JARBWK010000001.1 coordinate 11,060,422, forward strand.
TGGGATACACCTAGCAGAAGCTGCACCCTAAAACTCTACCAGATCTAACCCTTTAATAAATATGTCAACTGGATGATTTATATGTACTTTGTATCTTTTATCTATTGTATCAATTCTTGAACTGTATCAAAATATATCTAGAAGGCAGCAACCTCTCCATGCCCCAGTTTGAGAAATCTCTTGGGAAAGGAGATTACTGCCAGGGTCCCTCCAGCTATTTCCCAAGCCAGATAAATATCAAAACCTTTATGTGATTATGCAAACAGATGATCCTCTTGTCACAAAGATGAGCTCTGGATGTTTGCCCAGTTTAACTTGAGGATGAGAGTATGTTGCGCCTATGAAAAAGGAAGCTCAGCAAACAATAATTTATTAACTTTCTGAATGAGTAGCCAAGCCCCTGATTGTCTAGAACTTCCACCTTTGTTTCTTGAGTATTGTACCCTTTGTCTCCCATGGAACTGGACACTTGAATAACCAAATATTTATCTGCATATCCACATCATCATTTCCTCCAGGTACACCCTCCCAGGGGGCATCTCTGCAGTGGATTGGTTCTTCAAGCTGACCAACTACCAGCTGCCTTTCTTCCTGCCATAGAAATCTCCTCCTGCAGGCTGTGATGTCAGGGGAACCCCCAGCCAATCCCAGAGCACATCCTAGCCTGCCTCTTCTTTCAATCAATCAAGGAAGGAAGGGAGCAGGAAATCTGAATAGCTATCAGAACCATATAAATGTTCATGTTTTCTTGTGAATTTGTTCTTGTGCCTTTTGCAGCATATTGTTTGTACTTGTATCCTATTTGGCCAAATTAGGCCAATCCAGCAGATTACAGGAGCTGTCTTCATAGATCTGACAGCAGCCTATGACACTGTAAAGCATCGTCTTCTCCTGAGAAAAAAATTATAATATCAGTAAGGACTACCACCTCACCTGCCTCACAGGAAATCTGCTAAAATGCAGGTGCTTTTTGTGGAATTCCAGGGCCTGAGAAGCAGATGGCGGAAACAGAAGAATGGACTGCCTCAGGGGAGTGTGCTTGCTCCATCAATGTTTAACATTTACACAAATGATCAGTCACTACCAGAAGAGACAGGGAGCTTAATCTATGCTGATGGTCATGCCATCACCACTCAAGCAAGGAACTTTGAGATGATTTAACAAAAGTTCTGCAAAGCTTTAGATGCTCTTACTGCCTATTACAGAGAAAACTAGGTGATTCCATCTAAAACCCAGATTTGTGCTTTTCATCTTAAGAACAGATAAGCATCACGAGCTCTGAGGATTACCTGGGAAAGAATCCCACTGGAGCATTGCAGCACACCCAAATACCTGGGAGTTACCCTGGACCATTCCCTGACCTACAAGAAGCACTGCTTGAATATCAAGCAAAAAGTGGGTGCTGGAAACAATATCATATGAAAGCTGACTGGCACAACCTGGGGATCACAACCAGATACAGTGAAGACATCTGCCCTTGTGCTTTGCTACTCTGCTGCTGAGTATGCAGGCTCACTATCGAACACATCTCACCACACTAAAACAGTGGATGTGGCTCTTAATGAGACATGCCACTAAAGAAATTACACTGTTTAGCCAGTATTGCACCACATGATGTCTGCCGGAAGGTAGCAGCCAATAATGAAAGGACCAAGACAGTGACATCTCCAGCCCATTCCCTGTTCCAATATCAGCCAGGATGCCAACACCTTAAATTAGTTTTCTAAGATCTACAGAGATACTCATAGGAACATCTCAGCAAGCGAGAGTCCAAAAATAGCAGGCTAAAACCCAGAACATCAATCCATAGCTGATACCAAATGAGAGACTCCCTCCTGGGCACACAGAAGACTGGGTGACTTGGAAGGTGCTGAACAGACTGCACTCTGGCAGCACGAGAAGAAATGGGGCCATAAATTGGAGCCCACAACATGCAAGTGTGGAGAAGAGCAAACCACAGACCACCTGTTACAATGCAGGCTGAGCCCTGCCACAGGCACAATGGAGTACCTACTTATAGCAACACCAGAGGCACTCCAAGTTGCCAACTACTGGTCAAAGGACATTTTATATAATGCCAAGTTTTTTTAAAAAAAGAACTTTGTGTTTTTAAAATACATTACAACTGTACGCTTGGTTAGCTCCTTATATGATAAATAATTTGGCCAAATCACTATAAACTTCTGTAGCTTTGCTTGTTCTCAATCTGGGTGGATCTGGTGTAGCAAAAGCTTGCCAGGTATGGACCTCCTTACCTGCGGTCCTAGCTGAAATCCAAAATAGTAACAAAAAAGGAAAAATGACAGTGGGCACATTTTTAAAAGTTGCATATTTTATGTAATTTTTATATGTTGGTTCCCCCAGAAAAGAATACAAAATGGTCCCACAAACACGTGAATGAGAGAAGCATGGACCCTATACTCTTCTCAATATATTTATGGATCCTAATTTCATGTTTTATGTTGGATTCTTTCCTGTCTGAGGAAAACATGATCTGAAATGTTGCTATTTTTGTTCTCCAAGAGGGCTTGTTGACTAATAAAAACTCTTCTACTTGCTCAAGAATCTACTATTAATGTTAACATGCAGCTCCTTTTGTCTCAGAAAAGAGTTGTGGTGGCACATTATAAAAATATAAATCAATGTTGACACACGAACTTGGACTCCTGCTGCTTCTTTTGTGCCTTGTGTTCAATAGTGCTTGATTTTTCTTCTGTCCTACTTCCTTCCCCATCAATTGGCAGATGAATTGCTAATCATCTCCTTCCAGGGAGCAGGCATTTGAGTTCTGCTGTGGCCAGTTATAATGATTCCTGCAAATGGGCCCTTTTGTCCTGTACTGCTGAAGGCTGATCTCTCTCTCCCTCGTTTTGCCTCTCTCTCTCTCTCTCTCTCTCTCTCTCTCTCTCTCTCTCTCTCTGCAGGACTGCACTTTGATGGCCTTGAAGTCACCGCAGTTGATGAAAAGGTCTTAGCACTGAATTGACATAACCCTTTTGGTCATATGTCATGGGAGGGATCAGCATTTTTCTGATATACATAGTGAGGGAAAGCACTGGTAAGACAAAATGTTGACTTGACTTGATGCACCATGCCTTAATGAGGCAGAGGGGGAAGAGTTTCCTCAACAACTGTGGCTTGGATGCTTTCATGAAAAAGCAGCTCAAGATTACAGAAATAATAAGCTATAGAGGAAAACAAAAGACATCTTGGAACCAAGTCAGCAAGATGCGCCTACTACTATGAAGGCAGTAGTTCATTGACTCTGCAGCACAAATCACTCCAATGAATAGATCAGTGTGTCAATTGAGAATGACACTATGCTTAAAAGCATCCTTCAGCATGATGGGTAGGAAGAGAGAAGAAACAAGGCAGAGGCCATCTATCAACAGCTGTGACTGCTCTTTCTACAGTCCCTCTTTCATGGGAAGCAGAACTTATGGCTAATCTACTCTGGGATAGTTGTATGAAAATAATTTTGGCTGATATAGTGTTCTCTTTCCATATCCCTCCTTTGGTCAGAACTAAGTGGACAGAGCTTTATTCCACACTTACGAAAATAGTAATTTCCAACAGACTTCACAACCTCTGAGGAACGCCTGCCATAGATGTGGGCGAAATGTCAGGAAAGAATGCTTCTGGAACATGACCATACAGCCTGGGAAACTCACAGCAACCCAGTCAAAAGAATACTTTTTGTGTCATAATGTATTTTTAAAAATGTAACTTTGCTTACCAATGCTCATAAGTAGTTAAATAGTTCATTTGAAGGAGAGGAGTCACATGTAGTATAAAACACACTTTCACAAGACATGCATGGCACATGGAAACCTTAGGATGAATCCAACAAAATCAAGATTATCCCACATGACAGAACTATCAGGATATTTACCACAAAAATTTTAGTCACAAATTGGGAAGCTGCCAGGTTTTTTTTTACTTTCATCTTCTAGATTACCACCCAGACTTACTGCAGGCCATGCTGGCTGAAAGATTTGAGAAGCTGTTGTCCAAAAACGTGAGTCTTTCAGCCTTTGTAATATTTTTGCTATTGGGTTGCTGTGAGGTTTTTTTTGGGGAGGGCTGTATTTCCAGTAGCATTCTCTCCTGATATCTCACCTGCAGCTGTGGCTGGTATCTTCAGAGGCCAGTCCTCTGAAGATGTTGTCCATAGGTGAGGTGAAACTTCAGGAGAGAATGCTACTGGAACATGATCATAAAGCCCAAAAATCTCACAGCAACCCAGTGATTCCAGCCATGAAAGCCTTTGACAACATATTCTTGCTGTTATCTCACTTTCTTATAGATATCATCTACTTTACTTAAAAAGAGAAGAAACAGAGAATTAGTCCTCTTATATTGTTTTTAAATTTCTCAAGTTCTTTGCTCGGTCCAGCCTCCAAACATGCCTGTGAATGTGATTTGTATTTTTCCCATTTTTTGCTGAGGAAGGGAGTGAATTGACCTCATAATACCCCATGGCATTTGCTGGGATATTTTCCTATAGTAGGGAAGGTAATATTTAATACCCTGAGATCTGTGGTGGAAAATATTTTTGCAGACATACAGAAACAGCCTTTTTGGATTTGATCAAGAGTTGATCTACATTAATATCCTGCCTCAGACACTAGCCATAAGAAATGAGGGAGCCTGATGATTCCTCATTATCAGAGCATCTAGAATTGAACTGCTTTTCTTATTTTCTATTTCTATCAAAGATCAATGAACCATCTGGAAGAGCAAGAAGCTAGTTTATAGCAAGATGTTTTATTTCTGTTTATAGATGTGCTTATTGTATATTTGGAGCTCCAACTATGCATCTGCAGATTGCTTCACACTGGAATTGCTGTGCCTTATTGTTCCAGCAGTCTAAGATTGCCATGCAAACATTTGAGATTTCTATCATAAACATGAATGCATTTTAATTTTGCTTTCTGGTTTCATAGCCTTTGAAGAGCACCCTGCAATCACTCTTTACAATGCATTCCTGCCATCATTTAATCTGCAGGATTTTGAAAATTGCAGTTACTATATTGCAGCCTACTTTCAAACCTCAAAGTTATCTAGAGCAAGATTTTGAAATAAGGGTTTTGTGCATTTCATAACATATGATGAACTGATACAAGTTGGCTAGGGTTTCTGAGAGTTGAAGACAAACAACTGGAGGACCAGAATTTGGGAATCACTGCTCTACAATGACTCAGGCCATGTATACATGTCCAAAATAATGTGGATTGCTGCTCAGTTGCTGTGGTGATGTGGAGGTATTTGCTACATCAGCTGGTACTCCTTGACAGCAGAACATGGAATTTATTGTGGATTTTTCCAGAAGTTTCAGAATAATCCCACAGTGTTAGAAGTGTTGACAGCTGGATATGGATAGATCTGACTCAATCCACTGACTCAAGACCACCAATAGACACACTAATAAATCCTTGTCAACCAGCAGCTTTTTTCAGAAGTCTGCTGGCAACATTGTATTTCTGGTGATGTCATACTGAGCATCAAACCATATAACCAGAAATATTACAACTCCACCAAGCTTCTGGGAGAAAGCTGCTGGTGTCAATGCAGGCACAGTGGGCTTGATGTGTCCTTAGTCTGGCACACCATGTGAATGGTCAAAGTGCTCCTGGAGCTACATTGGAGCAACTCTGGAACCCTTTAAACCAAATGTTTATAGTAAGTGTAAACACAGGGCCCATCTAGACAGGCCCGAAGCTCAGGTTTGCTTCTGGTTAAACCAAGAATAAGCTTGGATTTCCAGGTTTACTCTGAGTTAAAATACTACCTGGGAAGGTGTGGACCATCGGGATCACTTTTTGCAATTTCCTCCCTCCCCTCTCCAAAGCTGCTTTTGCATCATTTTGATGTGACAGCAGGCCTGTAGCAGAGGTCTGCCTCCATTTACAAGCATCTCTGGTAAGTTTTTTAAAAACAATTTGGGGGGGGGGGGTCTGTCGGCAATCCTCACCCCCGGGTCAATCTGGGGCCTCTGTTTGCCTGCAAACTCAGTAGAAACTGGCATCTATCTGGTTTTTGGTTTGCTGGAAAGGGCCCCTAGCCTTGGAAAGTCTGTTTCTTTTTAGGTAGGTTAGCTCTTTGCTTGTGCACCTGTACTAGTGAAATGTTTTGATTAATATCATCCACTTTCTGGTTTTTGGCAGAGAGCTGTCAATGGTCCAACTTTGACAAGTTGCTGTTGCCTCTGAAATCCCCTAGCTAATAATAATGTCTGTATATAAAGTAATAACATTAAGCAATCCAAAGGATTGTGAGCTGGAAATAGCATGCAATGATAGGACAATATGCAAATGATATGTTGATAATGCTCAGAAAAGTGGAGAGAACTATGTGGAACAACGTATTCCAGTTGGATGGATTCAATCAGTGAAGCAATGTCCCTGAATCTGTAAGAGCTGGGCTGTTGATAACAGGGTGACTTTGGAGGTCTCTCATTTGTGGGGTCACCATAAGTCGAAGTCATTTGAAGGCAGTTAGCATCCAAGATTATAGTGCTCAACCTAGTTCCATTATCACTGATATCACCTCTGAGTCACCCATGGCCATTGCTAAATGGCTATAGATTGAAATTTTCAGTCCCTGAAAAGGCTGGAAGTACCAGCCAATTTCACAGCTGGCAAAAACAAACATGAAAATAGATGAGCAGTCCTGTTTGCAATTAAATTACTCAGAGGGGAACTCTTGGAGCAACAGAACAAGTAGCATTCCAAGTACATGTGGTACTATTTCATTCCCTGGCCAAAAAAATAATACTTGTAGAATAATTCTAGACTAAAGGGAATTCTTTTCAGCTATGCGGGCACTCTAAAATGGGAGTAAATTACAAATACTATTACAGTAGTTGAAAAGTAGTAGTGGCTTCCAGTGGGTTTCTTGATCACCAGCAAGGAGGTACCCAGTAGAATCACTTATCTGATGCCTCTACCAAGCCCTATCTGAAGACTTTAAAGGCTTAGTAAGCATTTTCATTCATCACAAAGGAGTCACTGTTGCAGGCTCTCTGCAGAGGCGAATGGAAAAAATGAGCCTGCTTTCTCATGCAGAACTAATTCAGGTAGAAGAGGTGGTTCCTAAGGGAAGTGCACTACTTATACATTTCTGGAGTGGGCATCTTATGCCACGCAGAACATTCCTCAATGTCAGAAAGCACATTATTACAAAGCTGAATTTCTCTTATGTAAGGTGAAAACTACATTTAGGAGTACATTTGTGGCAATGGGAAAGTGGTGGTTTTAGCCTTAACAATTGTGCTGTCCTGTATTATTATTTTTAGATTAGTTATTTAAATTTTTTTAAGTATTCATTGATATGTATTTTGAATATGATGTGGGTTATGTTGAATAGCATTGAATGGTTACATATGAGCAGCTCTGCGTCCCTCAATGAGGGAGAGAGGATGGGATATACAACAAAGTAAATCAATAAAAAGTAAATTCGAAGGAAAACCATCTTGCTTCTAATGAAGAGCTTCTGCTAAAAGTTGCCGTCCATTCTAAGGATGAATCATTTTTCTGGGAAAGCAGGATTTCCCTCCTACACGTAAAATCCAAATTTTTCTCAGAAGAATTACCTGTTGCTTTTAGAGGAAGGGACTTATTACTGAGACTCTTATTTCTGAGACTTGCATATTTACAGTGCCTTGTAGAGCTATTTACAGGTTGAGTATCCCTTATTCAAAATGATTTGGACTAGAAATGTTCTAGGCTTTCAATTTTTTTCATAGTTTGGAATACCTTTAATTGTGTATGTGTTTGTGTGTGCGCACACACACACAATGAGAAATCATGGAGATGGGGCCTAAGGTGAGGGTTTTGCCCTCCTTTCTGCTAGAGATCCCCATGTACAACTAGTGGGCCACTGTGTGATACAGAATGCTGGACTAGATGGGCTGAGGCCCGATTCAGCATGGCTCTTCTTATGTTCTTATGTTCTTATAAGTCAAAACATAAAATGAATTTTTGTTTCATATGTATCTTATACACATAGTCCAAAGGTAATGTTATACAATATGTTTCAATCATGATGTGTATGGAACAATGTTTGTGTACATTCAACCACCCAAAAGCAAAGGTGTCATTATATCTGTCTTTCTTGTGGACAATCCTGGATTTTGGAATATTTCAAATTTCAGAATTTGAAATATTCTGGGATGCTCAACTTAATTTCACTTTTGATATTTACACATTTTTATTGTATTACCAATTGAAATTGAAATCGATTGGCAATCTTTCCACATCTGCTCAAGAGACCGAATGCCATGGAGATGCAGAATAGTTCTATTGGGGTACAATTAAAAAATAATAATTTTTATTGATATATTTCCAATGGAAGATGTGAGGTGGGAAAGGGAAGAGGGAAAGGGATAAAAGGGTAGGGAAGAGAAAGGTGTGAGAGAGTAGGGAAGGGAGGCTACAATTTTTAATATAAAAACCTGGCACTTAGTTGCATAAGTACTATCCCTTTACCATGTGTGTCAGAGGTTTTATACAGTAATTAAACAACTGATAGTGCAGAAGGGACTTTAATAACACAAATTATAGAACCAGATACCCACAGCCAGGTATAACAACAACAACAACAACAACTTTATTCTTATATCCACCAGCATCTCCCCAAAGGGAGTTACAAATAGGTCGAGATGCCCACAAAATATGAAAAGCAAAACAATACTTTAAAGCAAAAACCACAATTAAAATAAGGGTATAATAAAATATAACAGTGGACTTCTGCAGTAACAAGAAAACAGAAACACAGTTGTTCTTTCCAGAAACATGTAGGAAGACCTTTCTCTTCTTTGTTGCAGCAATAGAAAGTATACAATATTGATGTGGAGATATTGGAAATATAGATATTTATACATATATTGTATGTACTTTAGAAGCACTGAAATGTAAGAAAAATCAGAGTCTCTCTGTATTAAAAAGCCAAGCTGATAGGACAAAGGGAAGCTGAAGTATCTGTGTCCAAGGCACAGTCAAGGGGTGGGCAGGGGGGGGGGGGGACATTCCACTGGGGAAGATAAGAATGCCCTAGTCAAAGATAAAGATAAAAAGTAAGGAATCTCCCCTCCCCCCACCGCCCTCCTGACAGGTCAAAAGTAGGCCCCTAATGGATATAAGCTGTGCTTTAGAAAAAATGCTGAGACATGCCCCTTGCATGTTAGAAGATATAATTTGATATTTCTATGATGCTAAAGTGACGTACTGATGATGTTACATATGTAGAATGTGACTTGGGTTATGTATCTGAGACAGTCTTAGTAGAAGGTAAACCTCTGCCCCTTCCCAGTTCTCTTGAGAACTAAGGCTGCATCTACACTGTAAAGTAACAGCAATGTGACACCACTTTCACTGCCATGGTTCAATGCTATGGACTCCCGGATGTGTAATTTGATGAGGCTAACAAAACAGAGGATGTTCTGAATGCAACAATGATCACAATATATGCGTAGATGCCATACGTATGAAGCAACAAGTGGATGGTGGAAACCTTTTACCTGCTTATTATATAGAGTAGTGTCTCAAGTGTATATGCACTCCAATAGCGTGTTCAATATATACTCAAATCTAAAGGGATAGGTCCCAACACAGAAAATATTCCCTGAATGACCCAACATGTACTAGTTACACATACACATAGTATGCAAGAGATGGTGGAAGGAGAGAAAAGGAAGGATATGTACATCCAAAAAGTGTTCAGTTTTGTCCTTGGAAGTCTACAACTCACAGAGCATATCCAGGAAGGAAGGCTCGAAGTAACGTGACATATATCAGCGACCAGCCAGGTGTGGCGTCTCCAGGAGGGAGAATAGAAGACCTATGTAGTCAATCGACAATACGTGGATCAAACCAAGGGCGCTGTGTATCAGTTGGTCCCAGGAGGGGTGGAAAATAAGCCCAAACATACACAGGGTGTCTACAAAGGGAAAGATCGATAGTTCCATATGTAATGCCGGTGCCCAGTAAAGTGCGGAGTTTCCAAAAGAGGAGCAAAAGACCTCGGTAATCAATCAACAATAGGTAGATCATGACCCAGACTCTGTGAATAGGCTATTCCCCAGGCAGGTCGAGAGATAGCCCCAAATGCTCCGCATTAAATGGAAGAAAAATCTGAGATGGAAGGAGCGGAATCCACAGGACAATGATGGGTGACGTAAAGTGTCATGGCAGTGAAAGTGGCGTCAAACTGCAGTAATTCTACAGTGTAGTGCATCCTAACAGCCCCCTGGTGGTACAGTGGGTTAACCACTGAGCTGCTGAACTTCATGACCAAAAGGCTGACAGTTCGAATCCAGGGAGCAGGGTGAACTCCCGCTGTTAGGCTCAGCTTCTGCCAACCTAGTAATGTGAAAACATGCAGATGTGAGTAAATCAATAGGTACCACTTATGTGGGAAGGTAACAGTGTTCCATGCAGACATGCTGGCCATATGACCTTGGAGGTGTCTACAGACAATGCTGGCTCTTCAGCTTAGAAATGGAGATGAGGACCACCCCTCAGTCGGACATGATTAGACTTAATATCAGGGGAAACCTGTACCTTTACTTAGTGCATCCTAGAATAAATTATCTTTCCAAATTGTCTCACATTTGGTTCCACCTTCAGTGTGCTGCACTGTAGGCATGTGGCAAGGCACAAAACCTCAATTTTTGCTTCATCAGTCCAGAGACTCTTTTCCCCCACGTTTGCTCTATTTCTCAGATGCCTCTTGGCAAACTCTAAATGGCCTTTGAAAAGGGTTTTCTTCAGCAATGGTTTTCTTATTGTCGTTGAAATAATGCCTGTTAATTTTTAAAAAAACATTGACACTTGGACAGTGTCAGATTTCTTGTGCACATCAAGTGGTAAAATGCCAATTAAACCCAGTCCATTTCCAGGTTGCAAGTCAAATGAAAGCAGTGTAAGTACATCTTGTCTTTTTAGTGACAGGTGTTCAATGAAGCTAACAGTAAAACATTGTGGTACTGGGTCTCACTGGGGAAGTGATTTTATTCCCAATTTTAACTGGGACTAAGAACTATCCATAACGCTAAACACAATTAGGGCATAAAATTTAGCGCCATAAGTAGGTGGACTGGATTATTGCTGCACAGACACAGAGCATAAAAAGGAAGCTTTTAAAAAATAAAACATAGTTGCAGGTAAAATATTGCCAGTTAAAACCAATAGCAATGAATTTTCAAGTTAGCTTCTTGGTTAAAAGTCTGTCTATGTCAAAAAGTCTTTGCCTGTATTTTTTCCACATTGGGTTCTGCTGCTGGATATTCATTCATTTTCTATCCACCAAGGACTTTTCCTTCAGATCAATACTCATCACACCAGTAGATTGTAGCAGAAAGAGCATGAAAAAATACACCAAGCTATAGAACTGAGGTGCAACTACATACACTGTAGAATTAAAGCAGTTTGATACCAATTTAGCTGCCATGGCTCAATGGTATGGAATCTGCAGTTTGGCAAAGCACCAGCACTCTTTGCCAGAGTAAGCTAAAGACCTTGATAAAACTGCATGTGCCATGATTCCATAATATTCAGTTATGGTTATTAATATGGCATCTAACTGCATCAAATCTACACTCTAGATGCATTCTTCGAGAGATAGCACAGCGGTAACACAGCTGTGCTTGCAATCTGAAGGTTGCAAGTTCAATTCCTGAGCTGGCTTGGACAACCAGCTGTGAGCCCTGTCCACTGCTCACCCAGCAGTTCGAAAACAGCCCAGCTGTAAATAGATAAAACTGGGAACCATGAAGCGGGGAAGGATTTTTACAGAAGGACTTTACAATGCCTGAAAAGTTCGGCTGTCGGGAAGGTGGAATGCGGAAACAGAAGCTCCCCGTCATGAGGATGGAACAACAGTACCCCCTTGTGACATAACGACGCAGTGACATAACAACAATGACGTAATGGAACAATCACACCCTGTGACGCACACCCTGTGACGCAGCCAGAAAGAAGAAATCCTTTTAAAAATTGCACTGTGTATTGTGTATTGTAATTTGCATGTCTATTGTATGTGTAATGTAATCCACACTGAGTCCCCTTTGGGATGAGAAGAGCTGAATATAAATAAACAGTATTATTATTATTATTATTTTTCAAGCCCAAATGTCGCACTTTAGGTCCAGTTGTAGCACTGTGATTCCACTTTAATTTCCGTTGTTATAATTTCAGTTATTTTTGGCTGAGAATTCTAAACACTCCTTAAATTGTGAAATCCAAAGAATCCAGAGGCCATAACAGTTACAATGAAATCAAAATGCTATAATGGTTTGGTGTGGAATGTCCATAGAAATACAAAGTAGAATTACAGTAGAGTCTCACTTATCCAACCTTCACTGTTCTGTATTATCCAAGGCAGTCTGTCTCCCACCCATATTCATAGCTGTTTCAATACATTGCGATATTTGATGCTAAATTTGTAAATACAGTAATTACCACATAACTTTACCATGCATTGAACTGGTTTTTTTGTCGATTTGTTGTAAAACATGATGTTTTGATGCTTAATTTGTAAAATCATAATGTATGCTTATGTTTAATAGGCTTTTCCTTAATCCCTGCTTATTATCCAACATTTTCACTTATCCAACATTCTGCCGTCTCATTTATGTTGCTACTTTATATCACACTAGAGAATGAATCCACTTTAAATCTGGTTTCTGCCTCCTGCAGAATTCTGGGATTTGTAGTTTACTGAAGCTGTCAAAGGCTCCTCCCTAAACTGGAAACTCCAGAATTCTGCAGGAGGCAGCAACCACATTCTCTAGCGTGATGAGGTCCTTGGATAAGCAAGACTCTACTGTATTTCAAATTCCAACCCATTAAGTCATAAAGAGCAATAGACTGTTCTCTTGAAGGTTCATGCTACAACTGTCCTCCATGTCCCTATTAATTTCTTTTGGACTACAACTCTCATGCTTCATCTGCACTGCCCTATAAAATCCAGATTATCTGCTTTTATTTGGATCATATGACAGTGTAGATTTATGTAATCCATCGCTCAGCTACTGTATTCAATGCAATATCTTGCAAGGTTCATATATGAAAATGCTATAGGCAAGTGAGTCAAACAGATGAACTGGCTGAGAAGGGCCACATCTGCACTGACCATTTAATGCAGTTTGAAGTTAGCTTCAAACTACAGCAGCTAGAAACAAACTTTTATCAAAGAACACAAAATAATCATAATAATGCATTTTTTTAATATTCACCCTTCTCCCCTATGGGACTCAGAATGGATTACAGCATTCACATACATAGACAAACATTCAATGCCTTTACAATCATATACAATGAGACAGACAAACACAAAGGCAGAGGCTTCTCCTTTCATTTCTGGCATCTGGAGGTGGTGCTTATCTTTGAGTCTGGAGAGGTGCTTTTTTCTCAGTTTTCAAGCCAAGGAGCCTGTGTTGTCATCTTCTGGTTGTGTGACCGGCAAGATTGCTTGGAACAATTCTTTGCCTTTTCCCGCCAAAGCAGTATCTATTTATCTACTCACATTTGCATGTTTTCGAACTACTGTGTTGGCAGGAGTTGGAGCTTACAGACGGGAGCTCACCACATCTTGCAGATTCGAACTGATAACCTTAATATCAGCAGCTCAGCCATCCTTCAGGTCAGCAGTTCAGCAGCACAAGGGTTTAACCCATTGTACCACCACAGCCTCAAAACAAAGCTCTTAATGAGTATCAGTTCTCACTGGTTTGTGAGTCCAATGGCCACAGCAGCGGCCACACGCTGCTGCGGCGTTGTGTGGTGGTATGGAAAAGATGCGAGGGCGATCTGGCTGCGACATCTGTCACCCCATTGATCACCAGAGTTGATTCGGCTGATCTGGCTGGCTAGGCGGGTGTCCCCTTCCTCCCTCACCGCTCCATGTGCGTCCCTCCTGAAGCTGCGCACTCGGTGGAAGAGGACGACGTCCCAGGTATAGGAGAAGCATACCGAGGTCTCCAGTCTTCGGTCCCAGGTTTACGATAGCTGCACTCCCCTGCCACTGGTTTGTAAAGCCATTATCAGGGCCTCAAACTTTTTCCAGGATTTCCTGTGTAATCGTGTGCACAACAAAACCACTTTCTTTAATACCAGTTTGAAATGGCATTAAAAGGTCAGTGTAGATGGGGCCAAGGATAATGTTATGGAGTCCATGGATGCAGCTAAGGTATCCATATACGATATAATTCTTCTCCTACAGTTTTCCAAAACTACTCACCCTTACCGTGATTGTGGTGACAGCTGAGGGGTATCCTGCTGTATAACCTCTTTTCCTTTTTAAGGATCTATTTTACAAGCTTTTAACATCTTAAGTAGGTCACTGGAGAAGCAAGGGAATTCTATAAACAACTTGATTAGTGATTCGGTAAATAAGCTACTGAGAATCTTTTGAGTGTTATCTAGAGAAATTCACTGAGAGTGTGAGTTATTTGCAACAGCTCTACATTTCAGCATTTTAAGAAATCATATAATGTCTGCAATCAGTGTTGGAGTAATTATACACAAAAAGGCGCAAAGTTTTCTTATATATGTGCTACTTAAGCTGCAAATTGTAGATTTGTGAAGAATTTGGATTTTGTTTTACATAGAAAACCATATGCTTGATTAATTCATTCATACTCCAAAGACATGCATATTCACTGCAACATATGGGCAGATGCAGAGAGAAATCTAATACGTAGAAGTGGCATTTACTGCCACTTAATCTTATTTAGGAAACTCCTGGTAGTGCAGTGGGTTAAACCACTGAGCTGCTGAATGAAAGGTCAGTGGTTCAAATCTGTGGAGAGGGGTGAGCTTCTACTGTTAGCCCAAGCTTCTGTCAACCTACCAATTCGAAAACATGTGAGTAGATCAATAGGTCCCGCTTCGGTGGGATGGTAATGGTGCTCCATTCAGTCATGGTGGTCACATGACCTTGGAGGCATCTATTGGGCAACGCCGGCTCTTCGGATTAGAAATGGAGAGAGTACCATCCCACAGAGTCGGACACAACTAGATTTAATGTTAATGGGAAATCTTTATCTTTATCTTATTTAGGCAACAATCTGATACACAACGACCTGAGAATAATCCCATTGGACTAAGTGGAACTTCCTTCTGAGTAGAAGATTGCAGTTAATTTACTCATTTTATTATTTCTATCTTCCACTTCTTCCGGTAAGGAAACAATGCAGCATGCAATATATGTTAAAACTGCATTACGATATGCATCACAAAAAGGTAGCAAAGCATTAATTTTAAGTAATTAAAACACAGTCAACATATATTAATAAACTTTCTAAAATACGTCAACTGAATTTCATTCAAACCAAAGCAATTACATGCTAAAGTCTTTTCAAAGTAAGAATGTGTTCACCTGCTAGAAAAAAGTGAGCATAGAGGAGGCCATTTGACTTTCCCTTGGGAGGGAGTTCCTTAGCCTTGGAGAAACTACAAAAAAGGCTCTCTCCTATGTTATCCACTAATATGCCAACGAGTGTCGTAAGACTGAGAGAAACCATCCTTTGAAGATCTTAAGATATGGACCTTCAAATGACCCAAACCAGACCACTATAGGAATTTATAGATCAATTCTGTCCAAAAAAACCATGTGAGACCTAGTGAAGGTGTTCCAGCAGAAGAGTTGCAGTAGGACCCTCTTATGGGATATGTTCCAAGACACATATACCCATAGATACTTGAAACTACAGATAATTCCAAGCCCTATACTTTTGGAAAGTTGTTGACAACACGACCTAAGCTATGTGAGGGCAGCATTTTTCCGGATGAAGTAGAGAGTGTTTGAGGATTGGGACATCCATAGGGATACCAAAGTACTTGTTTATAAAGCTATTATCCTCCCAACCCAGCTATATGCCTGCGAAACATGGACTGTCTATAGACATCACACTCAACTTTTGGAAATTTTCCATCAGCGTTGTCTCCAAAGAATCTTGCAAATGTCTTGGGGTTGGAGGGAGGTTCGCGCCAGCATGTCCCTTCAAGGCATGGGGGTTCTGCGTGGGAAGTGAACTATAAATCCTAGCAGTTACTGCTCCCAAATGTCAAGGTCTATTTTCCCCAAACCCCACCAGTGTTCACATTTGGGCATATTGAGTATTTGTGCCAAGTTTGGTCCAGATCCATCATTGTTTGAGTTCAGTGCTCTCTGAATATATGTGAAAAACAATTCCAAAACTCAAGGTCAATGCCCACCAAACCCTTCCAGTATTTTCTGTTGGTCATGGGAGTTCTGCGCAGGCCCGTAGCCAGGATTTGGATTGGGGAGGGGGGCTGATTCTAAGTGAGAGAGGATCTACCCTAGCAAACCTTTTGTGTTGTTATCCCAATACCCCCATGCATGTGGGATATATTGAGCATGGTGATCAGATCATGATATGAATAAACAAGAATGTGCCAAGGGCCCAGTCCACCATGCCACATACCAGTAAGGCCTTTTTGTGAACCAACTTGAGAATATCAGGGGGGGCTGAAGCCCCTCAAGCTTCTCCGGCTATGGGCCTGGTTCTGCGTGCCAAGTTTGGTTCAATTCCATTGTTGGTGGAATTCAAAATGTTCTTTGATTACAGGTTATCTATAATTCCCAGCAACTACAAGTCCCAAATGACAAAATCAATCCTATACCAACCCCACCAGTATTCAAATTTGGGCGTATCAGATATTTGTGCCAAATTTGTCCAGTGAATGAAAATGCATCCTGCATATCATATATTTACATTACAATTTGTAACAGTAGCAAAATTACAGTTATGAAGTAGCAGTAAAAATAATGTTATGGTTGGGGGTCACCACAACATAAGGAACTGTATTAAGGGGTCACGGCATTAGGAAAGTTGAGAAACACTGTTATATTAGTTTATATCCTACTTTTTCTCTCCACAATGAGGCTGAAAGCGGCTTCTTTGGCATGGGACTATAACTCCCATGATTCCATAGGTTTGAACCATGGCAATTAAAATTATGATACAGTGTGTTAATTCTACAATGTAGATACATTCATCAAGTTACACTGGAGAACAGAGAGATGTCCACAAACACTTCAGGTAAGTGCAACCACAGAAAGGCATCCTGCAGATAAATGGGTCTTGCTGCATATGCTAACGTCTAATTACTATGACGTCAATTAGTTATCACCTGACATCTTACAAAAATGGACTGATACACCAGCTCAGTTCATGTAAGTGCGCCTGGTGCTAAAAATAATAGCACTGTGATTCTCCCTGAAGGGATTGACAGATGCAGCCCAATAT
The DNA here is from genome assembly GCA_030556195.1 of Anolis apletophallus. Taxonomy (NCBI): domain Eukaryota; kingdom Metazoa; phylum Chordata; class Lepidosauria; order Squamata; family Anolidae; genus Anolis; species Anolis apletophallus. Next base: position 11,077,697 of record JARBWK010000001.1, read on the forward strand.
TGACTCAGGAATTTTCACTGTTAAACAAGGAAATGTACATAGGATTATATAGGCCGAATGCTTATGCTTGTTCACTCAGCAATAACTCTGCAAGGTTGTATTTTAAACTGAAGCTATCTGAAATGATGGGCTAGCATTTTCCCCCAATGTCCAGAGACAAGTATCATATTTTGGTCCAATTGTTATTGTATTCTCATAGTTTCCAGGAATCCCATCAAGAGCAGCAGCCAATGCTTCACAGTGTAGACTAGAATTTGTACACGGATCACCAGTATTTTGAGTCACACAGCTTTAAACAAGAACAAAAACTCAAGGAATTGGAAATGAAAGGTGGCTGGTGATTAATGTTGGCTATGTTGTGTGTCTTGGCCTCACAGCTTCTTTCCTTGAGGGTTTTTCACCATGTCCATCCATTTCCAAGTACTATTCAAAGTTCTGATTGAGAACCACATTCTCCCATGGAAAATTGCTCATGTCTTGAGATCTTCTAGAGAGGTCCTTTCTCTGTTCCATCACCCTCAAAGGTACATTTGGTGAGGACATGGAAGGAGACCTTCTCATTAGTTGTTTCCCAAACTTTCCTCAAGCAAGTAAAACATGTTTTTTTTCAGTAGGTTCTCTCATTATACCTTTACTATTGGAGTATGAAATAAAGGCATGTAATCATGTGAGGGTCATAATTATTTTCAGTTAGACAATGACATGTGGTTTGTATCCATTAGGGTTGGGTTTTCGGATGAAGAAATTGAAATAATTCATATTAGATCTGTTCAAAATGCTAATTTTAAGCTTTACCACACTTTTCCCGCCAAACCAGAAGTGGACTTTGATTTCCGCACTTCGTGGGCCCAAAAGTTCTTTATTATTGTAATTATTTTGTATGCGCCTCTAACAGGAAAATTATCCCCTCCAAAATAGTTTTTCAGACATTGCTCACAGTCAGATCAGGGCCTTTGCATGGTCGGAGCCTAAATTAAGTGAAAGGCCTTCCTCCAGGAAGTGAAAAGGGATCTGGAACCATAGAGAACCCAGAGCGCGACTCCTAGAGTGGCTGAGAGGACTGAGAGGAAAAAAACCCGTTTAAACCCCCAGGAAATTAGGCTAGATAGAAGGACAGATGAGAAGGACATAAGAAAGGCTGAGAGAAGGGGTGCAGGGAGTGAAAGAGCACGGAGAGGAGAAGGAAAAGTTCAGAATCAAGAAAAATCATAGAGGACAAACGGAGATTCCTAGAGGTCTTTGGAAAACTGAAGAGGGAAAAGCTGGAGTGAGAAGAGCACTACAGAAGCAGGCCTTGACCAGAGGTGGGCAACTATTTTATAATAATATTAATAATAATATATTAATTCATTATATTTCCTTCCAAGGACACCCAGGCCTTTTATAATAATAATAATATATTAATTCATTATATTTCCTTCCAAGGACACCCAGGCCTTTTATTATAATAATAATAATATTAATAATATATGAATTCATTCTATTTCCTTCCAAGGACACCCAGGCCTTTTATAATAATATTATTATTATTAATAATATATTGATTCATTATATTTCCTTCCAAGGACACCCAGGCCTTTTATAATAATAATAATAATAATAATATATTAATTCATTATATTTCCTTCCAAGGAAACCCAGGCCTTTTATAATAATAATAATAATAATAAATTAATTCATTATATTTCCTTCCAAGGACACCCAGGCCTTTTATAATAATAATAATAATAATAATAGGTTCCAGTGAATTGCACTCCAGAGAAGAAGGGAAATGTTGCCCCTTGATTTGCCTGTGCTTAAAACAGTGTCAGTCCTGTTTCCCTGCTTTGGACAATTTAGAACTAATTACAAAATTTTGTAAGTAATAACATATCAAATAAGAATTTTTTTGATTTTTTTTGTAAGTCATTATGTTAAGCATTAACCCCCCCCCCCCCATTGGTTTTTAGAACCGCAATTTTTGGGTTCTAAACCAACCCTAGTATCCATGCTTCGGAAATTCAGGTCGGTCTGTTTGTTCTTCATTGTTTTGTTTCACCCCATTCTTGCCTCAAATTACAAATGATAATAGAAATGGAGATTATCTTTGTTTCATCTTCAGATTAATTCTATGGTTAAGCAGAGATAAATGAAGTAAGCTTGCTCTTACTTGTTATATCACTTTGGAAATGTAAGATTGTGAGGCCTCTTCTACACTACCATATAAAATCCAGATTATCTGCTTTGAACTGGATTATATGACAGTGTAGACTAATATAATCCAGTTCAATGACAAAAAAAACCCCAGACAGCTTGGCTATCAATCATACTGTGATATTTGGAAAGTTACAATCCAAGAAGATAATATATTCTAACTCTGGGAAGGTCTGGATCTCCCCTTCCTGTGTGCTGTGGTCCCACTTATTTATCTACTATATTTATATACCACCTTTCTCACCCCTGGGGGGACTCAAGCCAGTTTACAACCCAATCTTTGTGTTGGGCTCCACACTTCATTTTGATTAAAGAAAGATGCTCTCTTTAAGCAACATCTCTCTGAGAAACATATTTAAAATCTTGTGTTGGTTACAGACTCACACTATGTGAAATGGATCCCAAGAAGGGATTTAAGGCTATGTAGGAAAATAAGTAATTAAGTAATTCAAGAAAACACATACCACATCTAAAACCTTGCATTGGGTCTTATATAATTATCTGCCATTATTGAAACTGTGCAGTGCTCATGGATCAGGAGAGGTTTTATGTAGGCTTAGTTTATTCTCAAAAATCAATTTATTAAATGCATTTGTAATGTAGTTCAGCTGCTACTGTAGAGACAGCAATGTTTTCCATCTGCAGTATTTCATTTTCATTTCTCTTTCCCCTAATAGTGTAATTGATTTTTAGTGGTAAGTTATGGAAAGAAGAATAAATCAGAATAATATAAAATGGAAGTGGAGGAGGAAGAGGAGAAGGATTAACTATTATAATCTATGCTGTGGTTCAGATGTTGACCATATAATTGCACTGAGGGACCTAGAGATTCCTAAAGAAAACATTTTAATCAAATCCACGAATAAAAAACCCACAAATGTGGCAGGTTGACTGCATTCAATTGTGACCTGACTGCTGATCTATTTAGGAGCTCTTCGTATCTTTAATATTTTCAGGTTTACAAATGCTTTCCAAATTTAAATGCCCTATGCAAGGAATAAGATGCAATGTTTTTCGACTGTTGTCTTGGCTTGTCTGTTCAACATTACCTTAAGCGTAAAAGAAGCTATAAAATACAGATTTTTCCATGTCTTTAACTGACTATATGGGGCTGTTCCGTTGTGCGGTGATTGTAGGAGACGTTTTGCTTTACAAAGCAAAGAAATAGCCCTCTGAAATAATTCCCTTATGCAACAGCTCCACTTCATAGGCCACTGTTCTGTTACAGCTTTGTGTCGAAAGGATTTTCAACAGAGCAGGCTAAAAAGCTGTTTACAGCCCATGCTGCAATTGCTCTGCAAATATTTTATTATTCCTTGGGCGCCCCCTCCTGCTCTTTAAATGTAATACTGATTCACTTCATGGATTTTTAAAAGCAATAGATTTGACTCTGACTGCACGCACTTACACATGTTACAGCTTTTCCCACATATTTATAGCTTTGACTGATGCCTCCTTTCTCAAATCAAAGCTGATGTGATGGAAAATGCTGAGGAGTCAGGGAAGTCCATGCCGGGAGTTGGGAATGATGTTTGAAATGTACCTATAGATGTGTCAGCTTATAAACATATCATTCCACATCAAACATATCAGCTGAAGGATTTACAAGACTTCAGGGAATGCTACAGAAAATGTCAATACTTTCCTGTAAATCAGGGGTATCATACCCATTTTCACCAAGGACCACATGAGCCTTATGGTTGCCTTCTAGGGGCCATTTGTAATTGTAAAACTGTATAAAGATAACTATGTTGCCTTGGCATTGAAAGCCCCATGGGCAACATAAAATAACATGGTAACATGGATTGGGTCCACAGGCCTTGCATTTGACATGTGTGCTCTAAATAAATGGTTTTCAAACTATACTCTGAAGATTTTATGGTACTTCAGAAACTTCTCAGGAGGTCTCTCGGTGTACTATGTATCCATTTAATTTATTACTATACCCCCACTTTCTCACAAGAGTAGTGTAAAATTATTGTTGTTGAGTGCACTGAAATTGATTTTTATTGATTGAGATCCCACGATTGAGAGCCCTCCAAGACTGGATCTACATTGCCCTATATCCCAGGATCTGTTTCCAGATTATCTGCTTTGAACTGGTTTATATGAGGCTCCTTCTGCACTGCCATCTAAAATCCAGATTTTCTGCTTTATAATAATAATAATAATAATAATAATAATAATAAACCTTTATTTATATTCCGACCTATCTCCCGAGATTATATGGCAATGTAGACTCATATAATTCAGTTCAAAGCAGAAAAGTGGTTTATTTGATTTGATAATCTGAATTATATGGCATTGTAGAAGGGGCCTCAATCTTCACTGCCATATAATCTGAGATAAGCAAAGAATCTGATGCCCTTATACACAGCTGTATAAAATCCACAGCGAGCTGGATTATATGGCAATGTGGACTCAGATAAATCAGTTCATTATCTGCCTTGATATTCTTGGTTATATGGCTGTGTGGAAGGACCCTCTCACACACACTCCGGGATCAGATCCTGGGATATAGTGTAGCAACCCAGTTCCCTTTCGTGCCTGGGGGGCAGGGGGCAGCACCGGGGGTCCCACTTGCATTAGGGCCAGCTGCAGTTGATGAGGACATGGAGAAAGGGGCTGATGAGTTAGCTGGGCCTTCCTCTCCCACAGAGAGCTTGGCCTGGGATGATGAATGGCCTGACAGCTATGCTAGCTGGGAAGTTCAGGCTGACCCTGAGAGTGATGATTCCGATCATTATGAGAAACCAGGTGGTTACAGGTCGCAGGAAAGGATCAGGGAAACAGTGGCGGATAAGCCCATGGAAGCTGAAAGGGAGTTCGGCTCTCATGAAGATAGCGACGCAGGTGCTGGGAGGCAAGGACGGAGTTTTGATAGGAGACGGAGCATTGAGTCCAGCAGGAGGGATTGGCACCGTAGCCTTGAGCGCCAGAGAGGCGCTAGATCCCGTAGCACAGATTGGCGCAGAAGCCTAGAGTGTCGGGGGCCTCGCCAAGGGGATTAAGTATAGGATCCATGAGAAAGGATCCTCAGTAGCTCGGCCACTTCTATTCTAAGAGGAGTGAAGCGAGCGGAGTTCCACGGAGCCAAGTTGCCGGCTCAAGCCTTGCCAAGAAGTTTCTTGGGTTTGTTCATGAACTTTGCCTTGTTCTTTGCCACAGACCAAGTCCTTGATCCGCATAGTTTTGCGGAGCCTTTGCCATGTTTGCCTTGGATTTTACTTATGGACTCTTTACCTTTTGGATTGAACTTTTTGTGGACAATTTACCTTTTCACCTGTTTCTTATCATTCAATAAATAGTTAGCTGATTACCGTCTCTGTGTGTGTGATTAAGGGGCTGGGCCAAGACCCTGCATCGTGACATATAGAGCAGTGTAGAAGGGACCCAAGTCATCCTATTCTCAACAGCCTTGTTGAGGTTTTGTAGACACAGAGCATCTGTTACTTCCTGACAAGGGGCTCTTCCACACAGCTCTATATCCCAGAATATCAAGGCAGAAAATCCCACATTTTTTGAGTGTGGACTCAGATAACCCAGTTCAAAATAGGTATAGTGGGATTTTCTGCCTTGATGTTCTGGGATATAGGGGTGTGTGGAAGGGCCCACAGCCATATAAACAAAAATATCAGGGTCCACACTGCCATATATCCCAATTTTATTCAGCTGTGTGAAAGGGGTCTGAGTCTATCCATTTGAAATTTGGGGTTTCCTCTTTTCCTGATGTCTTCTAACATTCTAAGCATTGTTGACTTTTCTACTGATATAGCCAAAGAATAACAGTTTCAATCTAATCATCTTGGCTTCTAGGAGGGACTTCAGGCTTGAACTGTAAATTACTTTGGTTGGTCTGATTTAGGTGATTCAATGCTATGGAATCATGGGAATTGAAGTTTTCTGATATCTTTAGATTTTTCTCCCAAAGAATGGTGGTGCCTAACCAAACTACACATTCCAGGACCCCATTGCTTTCAGCCATGGCACTTAAAATGGTGCCAAACTACATTCATTGTATAGTGTAGATGCACCTTAAGTCATCTTACAATAAAAGAGTGGCTTTGGATCCTAAAGCACTGAATAGCTTTCTGTTGGTGACCACAGATCACTACACTAAATATAATGCCATTCTCATCGAATGTTAACCCATTACATAACACATACGGAAAATGTTTGATTGATTTATATAGTTGGAACCTCCATTTGTTTTATCCCAGAAATTCCAATCAAACGGTTGTCATTTTGGTTGAACCAGGCTTCCAAATGATACTTGCACCGACGCTAACATTCTCTATTTCAGAGATGGAACTATGTAATTCTAGATACATTCTGTGTACATAAATTACCATGGGCTTAACTAATCACCAGTCCTCTGTGGCTTGAATGAATGGCAGACATTTCCATAAAGAAGTTGGAAAAAGAGAAGAGGAGTGTTGTCTCTTTACCATCTACTAAGTAATTTATTTTTAACAGACATATGTTGAGAGTCTGTGGCACAAATGTAATAACAGAATGACAGCTTCTCTTATTAGCAGGTGAATGAATACTGAGGAGAGAAGCTTGCCAGATCCTGCTAAATCATTGCAACAGATGTGGGTTTTTCTCCTGGAAAACGTCAATTGTTAGACGAATGCAGAAAAAATAGGGAAGAGGAAGAAAAGAAAGGGAAACTCTTTGGTCAGTTGCCACCAAAGAACAAGTAAAGAAATAATTGAATTCATTGTCAAGTTGGCCAGTGCAATATTTCTATTTTTTTTTTCAAACTTGTTTAGAATGTTTTGCAGTTAAAAATATTTCTACCTAAATTTCATAAAAGCACCCTGTAATTGTCTATTATTTTTGAAATTCAGCATCAAACCCAATACTTAAAATAGAAATGTTGTAAAAGAACATTAAACAAGACTATCAGTTGAGGCCATGAAAGCTTTCTAAGTTTCTTGAAGAACAAGCTTCATTTAAAAAAGCAGGTAATCCACAGTTTCAGAGGGCTCCTGGGATGGCTAGATTCCTGTTTTATTTTGGATCTTATATGGGTGTGACAAAAAAGAGCTCAGTCTTTCTCCAAATCACTGTGTTGTTTTGAGGCGGGGTTGTAAGCAAACCAGCTTCTGGATGAGACAGGGCAGAGCACCCTGCTTCTCTCTCATCCGGAAGGAACCGTGGATGGTCCGCTGCGTGGAAGGTGCACATGAGTGCAGGGCAGAAGCAACCCATCTGGCTGCGATCAACCTCCTTTGAACCCACGATTGACTGGTCGATCATGATCAAGTGAATAGGCCATGAATTATATGCTCTAGTACAGGGGTGCCCACACTTTTTCAGCACGCAAGCTACTTTTAAAACAACCAAGTCAAAAAGATCTACCTTCCCCGCGCGCGCACCATCCGCGTGGTGCACCGCCCACAGTTGCTTCCAGACAAGAGAGAAGCAGGGCTCTCTGCCCTGCCTCTCTCTTGCTGGCAGCGGAGGCTGCACGCTTGCTTCCGGATGAGAGAGAGGAAGGGTAGAGCACAAGGCGGGGCATCCGGAGGCCCCGCCTCACGCTCCGCCCTGCCTCTCTCTCGCCGGCAGTGGAAGCTGCGCGCTTGCTTCCGGACGAGAGAGAGATAGGGAGGAGCGCAAGGTGGGGTCTCCGGAAGCCCCACCTCACACTCCTCCCTGCCTCTCTCTTGCCGGCAGCGGAAGCTGCACGCTTGCTTCTGGATGAGGCAGGGCAGAGCACCCTGCTTCTCTCTCATCCGGAAGGAACCGTGGATGGTCCGCCACATGGAAGGTGCACATGAGTGCAGGGCAGAAGCAACCCATCTGGCTGCGATCAACCTCCTTTGAACCCACGATTGACTGGTCGATCATGATCAACTTCTTGGGCAGCCCTGCTCTAGTACCTCTCTGTTGGTGCCCCCTTGTTGTGGGGGAGAGGCTTGCGTACCCTACTGAAGTTGTGAGCTATGCTGGCGGTAGGGCCTCCCATGCCAGACAGGTCACAACCGAAGGGTCTGACAAAGAGCGTCAAAGGGCAGGATGGGCTCTCTAGCCTTTTGGCAACTATCCTAGGAGAAGGAAAACTCTGATTTCAAACCTGGGCAGATGGTGCACATTTAACCCTGTAAGGTCAACCATCTAAGAGAAGGAAACTCAAACCAAACCTACAACCTGAGGACCTCGCTGTCACCGTCCCAGCTTGCTAGTCCCCAGCAGACGAACCTTTGGTTTAAAGGGTGAGGCCAGTTCTGTGCATGCTGCGCTCCACCAAAAAAAAACCATTGCACAGGCTCGAAGGACATATCCAACCTGCGAATCATCAACGAGCTTGTAGAAAGCGTGGGATGAGTCCTTCCTGAATCTTCGTTCGCGAAGAAAAGCCAAGAGAGAAGAGAAGAAATGCTCTAGTTGAATGTGGTTCAATGTGGCTTCAGTTATATATGAAGAGCTTTGAATGCCATGGAATACCATAGAGTAGCAATAGCAGAAAAGGAGAACACAATTCTTAGAAAAGTATTCTCTCTAGGTCTCCAGTTGTAATTCTTTAGTCAACTTCCATCAGACATTTCCCCAGACATTCTCCTTGAAACTTGACCATAGAATCTCATTAGAGGCCTAGAAAGAACTACAATGTTCCCTCACGTATTGCTGGGGATAGGTTCCAGGACCTCCCGCAATAAGTGAAAAACTGTGATGTAGGGATGCTCTATTTATTTTAATATTTATACATTATTTAGTAGTTATACACTATTTAAAGTCTTTATAAACTTCAAATAAAGTGAAGGAAAGGAAAGGAAGGAAAGGCCCTTCAAGGCTGGAGGGAGGGAGGACTGAGGAGAGAAAGCGCCTTGGAAAGTGGCAGTGGCAAAACCCAACAAAACAGCAAAAATACCATGATATATATTTTAAATTAATATTTTCTGAAATCTGCGAAACAGCGAGTCTGCAATAAGTGAACCGGTAAGTTGCGAGGGAACACTGTATTCTCTGGATCATCCTGTATCATTATGCTTTGACTGGAGGCCCAAGTATATGGTTAAGGATCCATTCTGATACAGAGTAGCAGTTGTAAATGGCATAGTATCAATCAGGGGCACACACAAAATCTAGCATGGACAAAGGTGCTTTGCCTTGTCGTTTCACTTTCCTCCATACTGAAGGGACCCTTCTCATTCTCTCCAGAATTAGAAGCACACATCAGCATACAATTGTCAAGTGTAATAATCAATATTTGGAGACAAAGAACTTCAAAATGCCAGGATCTTCTAACACTACAATAGCATTGTTTCTAAAAATGCTATTCAGCTGAGATTACTCTTAGTCCTTTTGCACTTTGGGAATCTTTCCACATTGTTTGGAAAGGCTGATCCAATACCACCCTCTACATCCTCTATTAAATTATCCCTGCCTCCTTTCTGAGGGCCCTTTCACACAGCCCTATATCTCAGAATATCAAGGCAGAAAATCCCACAATATCTGATTTGAACTGGGTTATATTTCCTCCTTTAAATAAACTGGGATATAGGCCTGTGTGGAAGGGCCCTGAGTTTGTCACAAATGTACACACAAAGATGCCCCCAAGATATACATTAAAAGGTGGATGGATGGATGGATGGATGGGCGGGCGGGCAGGCAGATGGACAGGCGGATGGACGGGCGGATGGACGGGCAGGCAGGCAGGCAGGCAGGCAGCCTTTTTCCCCTTGTAGGCATTGGGTTCCTGATCAGGATAGAACAGACTTCTTGCTAAATTTAACTAATTGCTAGCAGATAAAAGCTAGCAAGTACTGGTCTGTCTGTTTCTTCTATCCTGAAGCTCGATTTCATGTCACTCATTAGTTAGACTTATGAAAAACTACAGGAAATTTCAAAAAGTCCAGATGAAATAAATGATTTTTATACTGTAAGAATCTTTTGCACTTATTATTTCAAGGCATCTGTGTGTGCTAGAGAAAAGAATGAGAGAAATAAAGATTCCAGAATAAGACTGGAAAAAGGAGTGTGGTGATGAGTAGTGAGCAAAGTTTTGGCTTCTCTTCAAAGTCCCAATTGGGGTGAGTGGTAAAAGAGCAGTCATCTGACAATAGTTTCCTAGTTGAAAATAAATCAAATTGAAATGTTTTCCCTTTTTTCTTCTCCCCAATCACTTATTTATTTATTTATTTATTATTTCAACTTGTATGCCACCTTTCCCAATAGGCTCAAGGTGGTTCACAACAAGCATAAAACATAATTCCAAAAGAGCATTTAAAAACACAATAAAAGCAATTTATACTAAAACAGAGAAAATGGATTAAGCGGTGCCTCTAAAGGTTGAACACCTGCCAGGAGAGGTTAGTCTTGCAAGCCCTCTGGAAAAAGGGCAAGTCTGTTATTGCTTGGACCTCCTCCAGCAAGGCATTCCATAAGTTAGGCGTTGCTACCGAAAAGGCACACTGTCTCGTAGATGACAAGCGACAGGTTCTGACCGACGGGACTTCCAAATGATTTTGGTCCTTGGACTATAGTGATCTCTGGGGAATATGTGGGGAAAGGGGGTCCTTCAAGTACGCTGGCCCTAGACTTGAGATGGACTGAGGTTTCCCCATCCAAAACATGACCACTTCCTCCCCCAACCATCCAAAATCAGCATAAAAACACAATTGAAATTTCATGCTGGAAATCATAACACAAAAAAAGTGGGAAAGGCTTTTCAAACAGTCTCCCAATGGAAAACAACAAAAGAGGGACAATGTCATCTCCTAAGCCCCAACTGACACCACTGTTATCCTGCTGCAATTGTGATTTACTTGCCTTGTGTGATACATATAATACTAATAATTAGCAATACAAAATGCATGTCATAAATGTCTGCCTGATTGCCATTTTCTTTTCTTTGTCCTTTAAAAAAAGAGTCATTGGCACTTTTTAACCTTTAAAACTCAAGACAAATCAACAACAAACTTTTTTTTTACAGTCCATGGACCCACCTCTGTTAATTAGATAACATAAGACAAATCTTAAGTTAGGGTATAGATCTCCAATAGTTTGGAATAACAATTAACTTTTATGCCTGAACTAAATCCATAGGTTAAAATGGGATTAAGCATGCTTCAGTCAGCACTGGCTTGTGAGTAGACTCCACCTACATGCATCATTATTGCATAGGGCACATAGAGACAGCTGCAGTGGGCAGTGAATTGACAGCTATGGCAATGAACTTTTCAACAAACTTCTGTGTTTTCTCTACTGTTCATCAGATAAAGTTATATTATCCTCCTTGCTGCCAAATATCCTTTTAAGACATTGAGTTCATTACCACAAATGTTCAACAATTAACTTTTAAAGATAAAACCAATCAACAAATTGATCCAAACTGAAAGCAGCACATCCCAGGATAAAGTCATGCCAGTTTTTAATTAGCAAAATATCAATTACAAAAGATATTCATAAACTGACAGCATTCTTCAGGGAGTGGGTACAAGCTATATCATCCTTCAGTGCATTCTACAAGATGTGTGTGGGTTTTGTCTTCTCAAAGCCAATAGAAATAAGAACTTTTGCTCACACCAGAAAAAAAAACTTTTGTTGATATGGATGCATGGAGGCCACACATGACATTAAAAAAAGCTTGTTGGGTGGCTTACAGAGACTCAGAAATAATAGCTTTCATGTGTCTTGAGCATCAACAAGAGCAATTTCTAAGATTACAATAGAGTGACAATGAAGCATCATTATAAGTATGCCCATCTGTGAAAATAAAGTATGGGAATGATAAATACAATAGAGATTTATACAATTCTCAAAAGAGTGGGTAGAGAGAAAAGTTTCTGTCACTTCTAATACCACAATGTAGGGTCACAATATGGACTTGATTGGCAGTAAGCTCAGCAGAGTCAAATGAAAATATTTTACACAATGTACAGTATAGTATATCTTGACATACCAGATAAAGCCAAACGAGAGAAAATAAAAAGCAGTAAAACTTTTTAAGAACATAAAAACAGCCTGGTGAGATAGAAACAAACATCAGCATCTTCCTCCTACCAGCTGCCTTCAGAAAGAGCATAAGCAGATCCTGAAGGCATCTCCCGCACCCCAAACACACACACGCGCACACACACACACACACTTGTTTCTCCCTCCTACATACACAATAACTAGTGTTGATCACAGAATTTCTCAGAACTTTGTAAGTTACTTTGGGGAGTATAACTACCAGAATCACACATCCAGAGTTGCTGATCATGTAGCTGCTTGTGTGGGTGTTTTGAAATACAGAAACTCTATAATGCATACATAGAATCATAGAGTTGGAAGAGACCATATGGGCCATCAAGTGAACTTTACAGACAGTGAACATGATTAACAATTCTTGAAAACACCTGCTGAATCTGAGTTGAAACTCATAGTCAGAACATATGTTTGCGTACCAGATCTTGGAAGGATCTGGTTAGGAACATCCATTTCATAAATAGTAGCCTTGAAGCACATCTACTGTACAGTATAGAATGAATACAGCTTGATCCTACTTTAACTGCCATGACTCAGTGCTTTGAATCATGGGAGTCATAGTCCTGTTAACAAAACCCCAGGACCGCCAATAATGCCGAGAAAGAATGCTGAAAAGGATCCCAGTGAGAGTAAGTGGGCGACCTTTCCCCCAGAAATCCAGTCAAGTCAACCTCCACAAGACAACCTCTGCTGGAATTTACAATATTGCAGCAGCACACCCACTGGGGGAACACAAGGGAAATCTCTTCATTCCTTTAGGCACCCAATAATGAACCTGAGGAAGATTGAAAGATCACAGAGGTTGTCCATGTCTTTTTTTAAAAAAATTCTTTATTTGGGTTTGCAATTAAAAGACATAGAACTTAAAGACAATTGGACCTAACATGCATAGACAAAGGACTTGCCCCCTCCCCAAGACCCCCCCCCTTAAAAACAGACAGTACAATTGGCCCCCTGGGCCAGGGCGCAAGACCCCTTTTCACCTCCCCTAGGGTGAGCAACCTCATCCGTTTTGTTTAGACCAATCACCGTGACAGTTTTTAGGTATCCGACCCGACACTCAAAGAGAATACAGTGGCCTTGAGTGGCTCTTGTTCAGTCTTACACCATGGTCCATTCTTTTTTACAATCTTTCAAATAGTCTATGATTAGGGACCAATCCGTCCTCTTAATCCTGTTTTCCTGGTCCATAGCCAGCGTTAGGCAGTCCATTGTCATTATCGCATGGATTTTTGTTCTCCAGTCTTCCAACGAAGGCAGTTCCTGGCACTTCCACCGTTTCGCCAGGCAGAGTCTCGCCGCTGCGGAGCAGCATACAAACAGCTTTCCTTTATTCTCGTCCAAGTCCACCTCCCGCCCCGTCATTCCTAAAAGAAAAGCTTCAGGACTACATCTTAATTTTAGCTTCAGGGCCAACTGGAGTTCTTTGTGTATCAGCTTCCAAAAACTACCTACTTTCTCGCACCACCACCATTGATGGAAGAAATTTCCCTCCTCGGTTTTACATACGTGTACTTAAGTGTACTTAAGATGAACATTCCAGACTCTTTCCCAGTTTTTTAACGGGATTTGGTGACCTATGTTTCTCGCCCACTTTAGCATGCATTCCTTTATTTGTTCTTCTTGAGTTTGCCACTCCAGAATTCTTCTATATAACATACTAATTTTTTTCTGTTTTCTCACCATCACCTGGTCCCAGAAGTTTGGTTTTGTCTCGAAGTCCCTCTCTATATCCTTCAGGAAGATGCTCTTAATCTGGGCATAATGGTACCAATTAACATCTTTGTCCATCTCTTGGACTTCGGTGAAGTCCCTCAGTGTCCATTCTCCCTCCCTCTTCTTCAGTAATGACGCATACCTTAGCCAGTTCTTTTTACCATACTGTCTCCGGTAGAACGCTTCTAGCGGAGAGACCCAGAGGGGAGTCTTCCTGTATAGTCTGTCTTTGTATTTGAGCCAAACCCTTAGAACCCCCCTCCTGATGGCATGGTCTGTAAATTCCTTTTCTATCTTTGTCTTGTCGTATTGCATGTAACCATGCCAGCCCACTCGAAGCTCGTGACCCTCTAAGGCCAGGAGTCTTTTGTCCTCTAGAGTTGCCCACTCACAGGCCCGGTCTAGAGCCGAGGCCTCATAATAGCTTTTTGGGTCTGGAACACTCAGGCCCCCTCTGGAGCTCTCGTCAATCATGTTTGTCCATTTAATCCTTGCTTTTTTTCCTCTCCAGATATAATTTGCAAAGTCCCTTTTCCAAATTTGTAATAGTTTGTCATTTTTCAAAATGGGCAGGTTCCTGAATATGAAAATCATCTTGGGCAGGATGCTCATTTTTATTAAAGAGATTCTTCCCAACAAAGATAGATTGAGTGATTTCCATTTTTCTAACTTTCCCCTCACCTCCCTCCACAATGGCTCATAGTTGTTTTGGATTAAATTGATGTTGTTAGCGGAAATGGTTATTCCCAGATACTTTATTTTATTTACAATTTCGATACCTACTTTGGCCTGTATGTTCTCCCTCTCTCTTTGAGTCACATTCTTTACAAGAAGTTTGGTTTTTTGTTTATTTACTTTAAACCCCACTACGTCTCCATAGCGTCTTACCAACTCTAGCCAATTTTCCAGATCTTCCTCCGGATGCTCTACCATACAGACAAGGTCATCCGTGAATGCGCGGACCTTAAAAGATTCCTTTTTTATCTCTAACCCTTTTAAAGCCTTATCTGATCTTATGCTTTCCAACAGAATTTCCAATGCTAAGATGAACAGCAATGGGGAGAGTGGGCACCCTTGTCTAGTGCCTTTTGAGATCTTAATTGGCTTGGATTCCTCTCCATTTATTATAATTTTTGCCGATTACCTTGAGTAAATGGCCTGGATTGCATTTAGAAAATTTGAGCCTATGTCCAGTTCTTTCATTAACATTATTATAAAATCCCGATTAATCCTGTCAAAGGCTTTCTCAGCATCTATAAATAGGAAAGCCACCTTTTTTTTGGACTTTCTTCCTGTAGTACTCAATAGAGTCCAGGAGAACTCTAATGTTGTCTTTGGCGCTCCTTCCAGGGAGAAAGCCCCTCTGGTCTGGCTTAATCCATACATTGAGGAAATCCTTTGCCCTTTCTGCCAGTATTGCAGGTTGTCCATGTCTTTTCCTGGAAATCCATTCAGGCATGCCAACAACCACTGCCACTCATTATTTTACCAACCCGAACTCATTGTCCCACCCAGGTTGGCAGAAACATTAGCACCCATAAACATGGACCCTACCTCCATGAACCAACCAAGAAGTAGCCGCAAACTTCAAACTGAGCAATGACAATTTATTAAAGTTTCCATCACACCTGTAGACCAATCAGCTGCAATGTCAAACTGTGCCCCTCAGCCAATCAGCAGGCGGATCCTAGCTGGTACTTACATTCACCAATGAGCACTCGGGGCGTCAAAAGTCTATTATTTGAATAGCTGTTAAACTCTTATAAAGTTGCCTTTGTGTCTGATTTGAGAGCACATTCTCCTGACCTTCACTTTGGCCAAGTAAATAAAGCCTCTGTTCTCTGCCTTCAGCTTATTTGTGTCTCATTCTATCCTTTGGAGCCTAGGCATGCCGGGACCCCAAACCCTCAAAATTGCAGAGCTGAAATCACTTAATAGTAATGTGAGGCACCAACAGCCTTTGGTAGAGAAGACTAAAGACCTTGCAAACCTACAGGGAATGCCTTAGCTTGAAATTTAGTTTTAAAGTTCCAGAATGTTCAGATTATTGGCTATTTTCTTTTGTACCAGCAAAAAAGAGGTTGATTTGATGTGTTTTAATACATCTCATAAAATCAGCTATTTCTGATCTAACATTTTACAAGGTAAAGGTTTCCCTCTTGGGAGTGGTGCTCATCTCCATTGCTAAGCCAAAGAGCCAGCATTGTCTGTGGCCAGCATGACTGCACAGAGTGCTGTTACCTTCCCACAAAAGCAGTACCTATTGATCTACCCACATTTGCATGTTTTCGAATTACTCACCCCACTCCCCAGAGTCAAACCACCAACCTTTCAGTCAGCAATTTCAGCAACTCAGCAGTTTAACCCCTTGCGCCACCAGGGCCCCCAAAATAGTTTACAACACACCAGTAATTTTCTATACCATCCCTGTATATAGGTTGGGGGAAAGAGATTATAAAGTTTGTTTATTCTCTCCTCTGACTTTATTTTTTATGGTTTGCCATAAATAATTATTTGCTTTATTAAAAAAATTGCATATCTTTGTCATTCTTCCCTATACCCTGAATGGAATCCAGACATTTTGCATATTGTTCTTTATCAGAAATATACTGTATAATTTCTCTCTGTTCCACATTCAAATACACCTTACTGAAAGTAACATTAAAAATCCTCCACTGTCAGTGTCCTTTATCTGTCTAGAACATTTCCTGCCCACTCTTCCTGTACTGCCGGATAACAGCTTTGCCTGATTATTTTGTTCCAGCTCTTTCTCTGCACACCAGTTCAGGCCAGATTGTCTTATCTAGACTGACTTTCTATCGGGCTTCAGTGTACATCACGTGTGAGACTCTAGACATCATCACATTGAGGTTCTTATGGCAAATGATAGTGGGGGGATTCGCCGTGCAGTTTGGTGGATCCAGCAGACAGTGCGGGGAACCCGTTGTCCTGCATTGCCACTTACCTATCCCACAGGGGGAAGTGTCACTGCCTGGCTTCCTCCCGTGCCCACCCTGTTCTTCTCAATCAGAACAAAGGAAACTTCCCGTGTTCTTGATACTGCCTTTTATGACGATTTCACCACAGTTGAGGGGCAGAGTCCCAACAGAAGTAGATATACATCATTTGATGGGATCAAGCAGGCTCTGTCCCTCAACTGTGGTGAAAGTGTTGTATGATGGGTAAATGTATCTGTGTGGTTGTGTAGTAAAACAATGGGATGTGCTGGGAGCTGGTTGCCATGCAAATTTTATGAGAATCAGTAGCAGGGTCTTAAAAAGATGGGGTGTGTTTATGTGTATTCCAAGGAAAATGAGAGTCAAAATCCTGAAGAAAAATGTATATAACTACTAAGAAACTCAACTTGCTGCTTGGGTAGGAGATTCTCTCTCTCTCTCTCTCTCTCTCTCTCTCTCTCTCTCTCTCTCAACACACACACACACACACTTACCAGAACTTTTAGATACCACTTCATGTTGAGCTTGTTGGGAATTGCAGTCCAAAAATGTAACATTTTAAAACTTTGGAATGACCTCCACTCAAGAACATGACATCCATGTTTTATCCCTCTCAAGCCCTTTCCTCATGGGGTTGCTGTAAAGTTTTAAGCCTGTATGGCCATCTTCCGGAAACATTCCCTCCTGACGTTTCACCTGCATCTACGGCAAGCATCCTCAGAGGTTGTGAGATGTGACCTCACAACCTCTGAGAATGCCTGCCATAGATGCAGGAAAAACATCCGGTGAGAATGCTTCTGGAACATGACCATACAGCCCAAAAAACTTACAGCAACCCGGTGTTTTTGGCCATGACAGTGTTCAACATTACCTTTCCTTGTTAATTTCCTCATTCTCCTTCTTTTTGTCAGTTTTACCATGTGCACATCTACAATTTATTTTAAAAACCACTCCTTATTAGTAAGTAACACATCTTCTTTAATCCTTCTGAAAATTCTTGTGGACCACTCAACTCAGTTTCCTCCTTGATCCTCAGACAACTCTATAGACTCAATCAGTTAGCTCCTGGTTCTATAGAAGTCTTGTGCATGTAACCCCATTGAGGTCTCTGCAATATATAAATATATGTTCTATTTTTAAACTTTTAGGTTGTTGCTACATCCCCTATTCAAAGACAGAGGCCCAGCTCATACCTCATGTTTGTTTCCCAACTGAGCACACTAATTTTGGTGCTTCACATTCCAATATAAGTCTTCCCAGTGTATGTTTGTTGTTTATTCAGTCCCTTATGACTCTTTGTGATCTCAAGGACCAGCCCATGCCAGAGCTGCCTGTCGACCATCACCACCCTCAGCTCCTTCAAGGTCAAGCCAGTCACTTCAATATACCATCCATCCATCTTGCCCTTGGTTGGCCCCCTCTTCTTTTTTCCTTCCATTTCCCCAGCATTATTATCTTCTCCAAGCTTTCCTGTGTTCTCATTATGTGACCAAAGTACTTCTCAGCATATATGCACTATTTAAAATGTGCATAGGGGTGCAGATGTTATTCAGAATCAGACAAAATGGATGAAATCCAGTGGAAGAGGTTGGGGGAATAGAAGAAAGTGCATTGCCAGAACTGTGCAATGGTCTCTAGAGTCAAGGCAAAATGTAAAAGGGAATTAGGAAGTATACACACATATAAGGATTTGCCCATGATCTGATAAAAAATATTGGATAGTGGACCAGCCACTGCTTAATGTCCAAGTTTTTTTTTACAGAAAGTGGGGTAAAGAAAGATAAATGGGCTGGTGGCTCTAGACTGTGTGGTTATGTGTTCTGATGCAAAGAGTAGAACTCTTTTGTTTAAATTGTCTGCTCTGTGCCATTGATACCATGCCTCCTGGTTTTTACTACATTGCACTGAATGTTAATACAATACTAGTCTGATCTTTAGCTAGAACTATGGGATTTTCCAGATCAATGCACAGCTTTGTTTTCCCCCTCCTAGGAGCTGGAAGAAATATGTTCTTAATACAACTACACTTTTATAATAATTACCATAATGTAATGGGCATAGAAGCTGGGAAATCATCTCTGAAGGCCATAGGAACAATAAAACCATAGTTTGTGAAATGAAAGCATAATAGCAATAGTGGGGCATAAATGATTTATCCATCTTGCTGAAGATTCAAAAATGAATCAGCTAATTTACATGACCAGCCATATTCCTGTTTAAAATAATATGGCATAAGTTTGACACTCAGGGCCTGTCTACACAGATGACACAAATCATATTCACCTTGTAGCTGCTTTGATTTTGACGTATGACGAACAACTCCTTCAGCAACAAAAGTACTTCTTATAGGCATTAATATGATTTATCAAAATGCATTTCTTGTTCTGTAGCTTCTGGTCTATTGCTGTGTTTTGCTATGTGCGTATAATCTAGACCAGGGTGGCCTTGGAGAAGGAGGGTGGAGGTGGGGGTGGGACAGATCACTTGGTGACAGGTGTTGTCATTTTTTCTTTACCAGTTCAGTGCTTATTGCTGAGCTGTATGCTTGGTAACATGATAAATTCATTTAATTTGGGGACTCCTGGTCAGAGTTTGGGAGGGACAGTTTACTCATGAGCAAATGCATGGTGAATCACACACAAACTATTTGCCATAGCAGCAGCAGTAGATCTGGAGCAGCCCTTAAACTCAACAAACCTGAGGGAAACAACACACCATAGAAGTCAGATAAGAACTTGACAAATGGGGGTAGATTTCTTAGTTACACTGCTAAAATGGTGCTGATTTAGGTGTGCACTGTGAGCTCCAATATAATGCATTTCCCGTATTTTAAAGGTAGGTGTGATGCTAAAGGAGTAACTTCTATTCAATTTGAATTACAGCTGGGTGATTTGGGTAATGTAGAAGAACCTTCAGTATTCCATTTGGATTATAATGTGGATTGCAAGAATTTCCTGGGTGTATTTAAGTCTCTTCTTGAGATATGGATCCTGTGACAACATAACAGGACCTGCAATGATTCATGCTGCTCTGACCTTTGAACTGTGCTACTGCTGCTAATCAATTACATGGAATGGTATTGTTGCATTCACTGATTTGCAATAGTACAGGACACCTTTCCTCGGTTATGTGGTGCTTCAGTTGTTTTGTTCCAATGGTCCATGGTCATGATATTTGAAAGCATTTTGGGAAGGCTCTAATTCTAGCAGCTGCAGCCCTAATTCAGTATTTCAAAGTAATTCTGGTGACAGTCCATCTCAAACAATAAGAATTATAAGAACCAGACCTAGCCTAGGTCCAAAACTTCCAGTAAGCTTGGCTGATCTCTTGCATTCAAAGCAAAAGGGGGGGGGAGAATTTTACTGCTGTGACAGAGTAGTTACTAGGCATGGTTTCGAACCCAAAATGGCGATTCTAAAATCAAATTGGGGGGATTTTTTTGATTAGTAAAAGAAAGACTTACAAAAAATTCCAAAATTTCTAAAATGTAACTTAATTACTAACGAAATTCGTTAGTAGTTCGTATGCCAGAGCATGCGCATTCCAGATGAGTTTTGCCTACAACTCCCAGAAATCCTAACAGCTGGTAAATTGGCTGGGATTTCTGGGAGTTGTAGGCCAAAACTTGAATAAATCACACTGAATTCTAGATGGGACTCTCCAAATAGGAAGGAGGGAGGGAGGAAGGGGGGTATTCTATTCTTGGAAGCAGCAAAAAAAGGAGGAGCCCCCCCTCGCTCCTCGCTGCCTCTCTCTCACCCCGATCCTGAGGGAGCGAGGGCCCAAGTTTGCCCAGGCTGAGAGGAAAAGGAAGAGGCCTGAGGCTGTGAGGAATGGTGGGAGTTGAAGTCCAAAACACCTACCTGGAGGGCTGAAGTTGGCCCCTGCGATGGGGCAAGGCAGAGCAACGGGGAAGATAAGGGAGGGGGGAGAAGCATCTGAGAGAGCACAGGGAGAGAGAGGAGGAGAAGTGTGTGTGTGTGTGTGAGAAGCTGGCCCCTGCGATGGGACAAGGCAGAGCAACGGGGAAGAGAAGGGAGGGGGAGAAGCATCTGAGAGAGCGCAGGGAGAGAGAGGAGGAGAAGTGTGTGTGTGTGTGTGAGAGAGAGAAGCTGGCCCCTGCGATGGGACAAGGCAGAGCAACAGGGAAGAGAAGGGGGGGAGAAGCCAGCAGGAAAGAGGAGGACTACACTTTCCAGAATGCATTGCCTAGCAGCAGCGTCACTTCCAGTTCCCCATAGAAATGCGGGAAAAAGAAGAAGCTGAATGAAGGCGGGAAGGAAATGAGGGGGAGAAGACAGGGAGAAGTGAGTACGTAGTACAATAATTAAGAATTTATTACGATCATAACGCAAATTGTTGGCCTCAAGGACCGTAAAAGGAAGTCCTGGTTAGCTGCCGTGATGCGTATAAACTAGAAAGTCCCATTACATATGAATCACTTACAATTTCTTTTGATTTTCATAACTTTTTTCTCATGCCTAGTAGTTACTCATCTTTCCAGAATACTTCGCACAGTATTGAGAGTGCACTGCTCTGCCCAGTCTATTACAGCAGGAGCTACCCACTGGGCACTCTGATATCTTTAGAGGTGGATATTTTCAGTTGCTATTGAGGCCCGAGAGAGCTTTGCATAAGTAAAAACTTTGCCATCTAACGTTTCATTTGATATTAACTTTGGGAGCTCTTTTAGGCTACGGTGAGAATTTGAGCTCAGAATCAGACAACACTATGCAAAGCTATGATGTTGCTTGCAAAGCTTTCTCCTTCTCCAGTTACATGCTGTTAGGAATGTAACTCACAGTGAGGCATGTAGCCAGGGGGGCTAGGGCTTCACCCCCAAAAAGGGTGGTGCGAAAAGGCCATACTGGTACATTATTTAAACTGTAATGCTCATTCATATCATGATCATCACCATGCTCATTATATCCCCATTAATGGGGTTATTGGGATAACAATACAAAAGGTTTGCTAGGGTAGACCCTCTTCCACCCAGTCTCAGCCCCCCAAACCAAACTCAGCCCCCTCCGAATCAAAATCCTGGCTACGGCCCTGCTCGCAGTATCAAACTATCCAAGCTCTCAGGGGAATGGGAAAGCTCACCTTGTAGTGGTGAGATGAGTCTCTTTATCTTGCCAAACCATTCAATATTAGTGGATATAACAGCCTCAGATGTATTGCAGAAGTAATCAAAAGCACACATCACCTTGCATGTACAATGTATGCCATTGAGCCGCCTGTTGATTTATGGAAATCCCATGAATTCCTAGCCACCTTGAGAAAGGCAGGATATAAATGGAGTAAGTAAATAAATGAATGAATAAATCAAGGAATACTCAGAGTGGTTTTGCCAGTTCCTTCCTCTGAAGTATAGCCTACAGCACCTGGTATTCGTTGGTGGCCTCCTGTCCACAAAAATTAATCAGAGATGACCTTCTTAGCTTCCAAGTTCGGGCAGGATCTGATCAACTTGGTCCTTGTCAAATCCACTATACCCTGACGTTTCAGTCCTCCAATGCGACCACTTAGCAAGCAATAAACAGTTTATTCAGCTGCTGTTTGAGAAAACAGCATCTTTGTAAAGTCCAAAAATCATTACAGAAGTTCAGCACAAGGAGATCTGGAGCTTACGTAAATCCTTCAGCATTCCCCATTGATTTTCTCCTGTTACTAGGAGACATATGTCCAGACCGAATATGTAATATAAGAATGCTAATTCTTCCCTAGAGGAATAGTGCTTTTAAGACTGGGATTTTTCTTGACAACCTTAAGGATTCTTATCCAGACAAAGCTCCCATTCTGATTTCTAATGCATTAGTAATCTTGGGAGACAAGGAATACAGATTTTTGTTCTGCTTGTGTAAGCACTTAGTATATTGTGATGAATATATAGAGAGGGGGGAGGGAGGGGGGGAGGGAGGGAGGGAGAACACTGAAAGAATATAGAGAGGATATTGAGATAAGTTCCTTGGAAAGAAAACTTATGTCTGTTTTCAAATGGCTTGTGTTAATAATGAACTATAGTTTATCATAAGTATGTGCTAGTTCTGAAAATATAGAAAAACAAATGTTTGCCATATCCATAAACTTTAGAAATGACATTAGATAAGGGGAAGTAGATCAGTTAAAATTGTCAATATGGTAGAGAGTTTTTTTAAAAAAAAATACAACAAGTAATCTAGGAAGTGCAGCTGATAAAAATGAGAAATATTATTTCTTAAAGTGGGATAAAAAGAGACAACAGCTAAATATGTAAAGGAAAGACTTCAAAACATTGAAAACACCATATCAATATGCACTGAAACAACCTTAGCTACCTTTAGGAATGACAGGAGAGACTGACACCTTGAACTCAATAACTTTTGAGATCATTTACAATGTTACATTTCTTGATCAAGGAGCCCCCAGTGGTGAAATGGGTTAAACCCCTATGCTGGCAGGACTGAAGGCCAACAGGTTGGACATTCAAATCTGGGGATAGTGTGGATGAGCTCTCTCTGTCAGCTCCAGCTCCTCATGCAGAGAAATGGAAGAAGCCTCCCACAAGGATGGTAAAACATCAAAACATCCCAGTGTCCCCTGGGCAACGTTCTTGCAGATGGCCAATTCTCTCACACCAGAAGCGACTTGCAGTCTCTCAAGTTGCTCGTGACATGGGGAAAAAATTGCTAGATCAGCTCTGCAAAATTGGTATGGATGCTGCAGCATTATTTTTTATGACGCATTCCTGACATTTTGGACTATAGTTCCCAGCATTCCTGACCATCTGTCATGTTGACTGAGGTTAATAAGATTGGATCACTATGATGTTAGGAAAGGCAAATCTTGGGCATGATCTTTAAAGGATTTAGAGTGGGGTGGCAGCGGCATCCTAATGATTCTCATTTCTATACTTCATGACATCCAAGCCGAATGACCCAATAAAATAAAATTGGATCCTGGTTAGATGGAATTTATGTGGTAGATGGGAAATTGATTCTTCCCCGTCTTCTAACAAACGTGTACTTCCCTTTAGGAAGAAGGTATATTATGTGTGCAAAAATCTTTGATCCAGTTTTATCATATGCAGTCTGTGTGGCTTCATTGCTTTTTCATCAGCTTTTTCAGGATTTGGTTGCTGTTCTGAGCCTTCAAGATGAGCCTAAATTATGTTCATCCTAACCTTGGATTTTTGTGGCAAGATTTGGTTGTTGACATCTTGTAAACTGAATGTGACTTACCCCTGTCATCCAGTCTAGCATTTAAGCTACTGCATCATGGTGGCTTGTCTGAACTAACAGCCATGGTGTTTTCCTGGGTGGTCCCTATCACATGATGATGGATATCCTGCTACCAGGCCCACCGCCTGAATCTCCCATCCTTAGCTATTGACAGGTAAAACTCTTCCCACAGCATTCTCTTTATTCGGTGTAATGTGCACCTTCTGTTTCTGTGCTGATATTCTGGCAGTATAATGATGTTGGGCAGGGGGATTTTCCTCTTCTCCCACTTGCTACTCCCAAGAAGGCAGTTTTCACAATATGTTATATTTTATATATTTGCCTTTTTTGCTGGTTTTAAATCCTGGAATCCTGGAATTACACAATTGTGCTAAAAATAAAAAATAATGGAAGTGCAGTAGTGCATGAAGGTAGAGTTACAAGGGTATGTTCAAGTATAACTTCAAGACCACACAATGGGAAATCAGCATAATTGTGCAATGATAAGACACGTAATACCAAAGATACTCAACCCAGTTTGTATCCACTATGTATGCTAACACAATTGTAATGGAATAGTGTATTGATTTGATAAAGTCCATGGTCTGATCATAGTGGTGCAAACTCCAATATCCTCCTTTTGTAATACACTGTGCTTGGTACTACCCTTGAATATGGGTACAAATTGCAGAGTTTCTTATCCTTTCATTTTCCATAGCCTGTGTGTTAAAGTAAAATACACACACATTTTGTGACAAGAGTTATTTTATTTATAAGCGTCCTTTCTCCTACAGATGGAACAGAAGGCACCATAAAAAATCCTGAGCATTCATTGTTTAGGAATAGATTTCCTATAATAGTAAGAGGCAGGTAAAAACACTTTTAATAGAAGCAAGGATTATAAAATACACCTGTGCTATTTCTGAATGTAAACTGAAACAGATTTGATTACAATATTTGCATAAAAACATGGATCTGAGTCTACTTACAGAATGCACTTTACTACAATGAGCTTGAATTAGGATGCACACTTCAGTTTGGATATGATTTGCATAAGCTCGTCAGAGGAAGATTCCTTTTATCCAGCTGACAGTGATTCTGAATTTGGCACCATTCACAAACATCTCCTCTGCAAAGGTTTGGCATGATTCCTTTCCCAGTGTTGGATTTGGGCAAACATTTTCTGAGAAAATTGATAGAAACCCAGTTTTCCTTGAGTGGGGAAACCAAGCTTTTCTCATTTCTTCCACTGCTTGATTAGGTTACACAAAATGTTGATTAACACAGGTGCCACTGAGCAGAAGCATTATATAATTAGATTATTATATAATTATATAATTATATTATTATTATATAATAATTCCAGACAAAAGTATGGAAATATGGCCTATGATTCTGGATTGTGATTAACCTGAGCAGTAAATCTTCAGGCAAATGTCTCAAATAGTAGCCTTATTCTCAGGGTGAGAAGGAGAAGTCTCAGAAATCTTCTCAGAAAAAATGTCTTTAGCTCTAGTTAACATAAAAAAATAAAACAGGTGAAATTGTAGAAACATCTCTTGAAGCATTTGCTTTGGTTTATTGCACTGATTCTCAAAGTGGGCAGTACCACCCCCTAGTAGGTGGTGAGGCGATCCAAGGGAGCGATGGGAGGCTCAGGGGGAATTTGGGGGACAGTGAACTCCTTTAAGGGGGTGGTGAACGATTGGGGGTTCTGTGTGCTAAGTTTGGCTCAATTCCATTGTTGGTGGAATTCAAAATGCTCTTTGATTGTAGGTGAACTATAAATCCCAGCATCCACAACTCCCAAATGAGAAGGGATATTTTCTCAAAACTCCACCAGTGTTCAAATTTGGGCATATTGAGTATTTGTGCCAAATTTCATCCAAACCCATAGTTGTTTAGGTTCATAGTGCTCTCCAAATGTAGGTGAACTACATGTCCCCTAAATCACTGCCAATTCCTTCCAAACCCCTCCAGTATTTTCTGTTGGTCATGTGGGTTCTCTGTGCCAAGTTTGGTCCAGTTCTGTAATTTGTGGGGGTCTCGGTGGTCTATGGAAGTCAGAGCTGAATTGGTTGAAGGTACTGCAAATCCCATCATCCTTTGTCCATAGTCCCCCAAACTTATTGTTTTAGTGATTAATCACTATGCTTTAATTCAGGGTTACAGGAAGAAGAACTAGACCTCCTGGGATATACGAATGCTAGAGTAGCAGTAAGGCGCAGAACAATGGATATAGATTACCAAAAACACCTAGCCTGTGCCAGATACCAGCCACTATTTAAATGCAGTACTAATGTACCCTTTGCTACACAAAATTATTTAACAAATCTAACAAACCCGAAACACAGGAAAGTGTTCACTCTGGCCCGAGTTAATGCTCTGCCAACAGCTGTGCTACTGGGCAGGTACACAAAAACACCCTATCATGAGCATTATATGCCCCTGCGTCGCAGGGGTGGTTGAATCTATAGAGCATGTGTTCTTTTACTGCCCTCTGTATGTGGATGCCCGCCTCTCCTTAATCTCGCCAATACTGTCCCGCTTACCTGGCAGATCTGAGGAATTCTACCTATACTGGCTGCTCGACGACAAACACAAGGAGACAACCAACCTGGTGGCCAAATATCTCATGGCCGTTCTAGCTACGAGGAACCAGCATATTAAATTGAACGCGGAAACACAATAGGCTAGATACTGTTGGTGTTAAACTGTAGAGTTGAACGGAGTTTAAACATTTATATTGTTTTATTTTCTGTACAATGTGACGTTGGTCCTTGACCGTAAATAAATATCTATCTATCTATCTATCTATCACTATGCTTTAATTATGTTCAATTTGTAACAATGAAAATACATCCTGCATATTCGATATTTGCATTAGAATTTGTAGGAGTAGCAAAATTATTTATGAAGTAGCAACGAAAATATGGTTGGCGGTCATCACAACATGAGGAACTTTATTAAGGGATCATGGCATTAGAAAGGTTGAGAACCACTGCATTAATGCATATATCTTTCTGTTTAATTGCTATTAATATGCTGTTTTTATATGCTGTTTTTATATGTTGTAAACCGCCCTGAGCCTCAGGAAGGGCGGTTTAACAAGTTGAAAATAATAATAATAATAATTAAATTTTAAAAAAATAATTTCTAGGGGGGCGGTGAATAAATTTCTTTCTGGAAACGGGGCGGTAGGCCAAAAAGGTTTGGGAGCCACTGATTTACTGCATACTGTGTTGCCCCCCCCCTTGTGCTGTGAGTAGAGGCAGGTAACAAATAAAATTTTATTATTATTAATGACAATAAAAATCATTGGTTTCATTTAGTTATAGCAAATGGCTACCATGCCAGTGGACTGATGGACATATGTCAGGTTAGCTCCAAGCCTCAAATGTGCAATTTAAGGTGCTGAACATATTTAGGGGCATGAGAATCTCAATCTAGCTATGCCACGGGCAAAACAAAACAAATATTAAGTGAAAACTCTGAGCGGAGATACAAGTTAAAATTGGTTGGATCCAAACTAATTGGCATTTTATTCCCATTGAATACATTCAATTTCATGCTCACAGAATCAACAACAACAAACATATCCCAATGATTTCTGTAAGTTTATTTATTTGTTTATTTACTATATTTATACCCTGCCCTTCTCACCCTGAAGGAGACTCAGAGCAGCTTACAAGTAGGCAATAATTCAATGCCGCATATACAGAACATACAATGAGGCTAATAGTGAAGGTAAAGGTTTTATATGTTTTAAAAGAGTTTAATGTATGCATTTTATAATTCTGTTTTAAATGTTTATTGTAATTTTTACATTGTTTTAATGGCATTGAATAGCTGCCTATGTTGTAAAGCCGCCTTGAGTCACCTTCGGGTTCGAGAAAGGCGGGGTAGAAATATCGTAAATAAATAAATAAATTTCTCCCCATTTTATTAATGGAACAGACTATGTTAGTAGAGCTTTCTGCAGAATTTCAAGTGGCATAAATCTCCATCTACCAATGTCATACTTGGTGTACAGGTTATGGAGATGTGACATACTGAAATGAATGTTTCAATGCATTTAGAAACAAACTACCACATCTTGTTTCTGCCATCGGCATACTGAAAACTATGGCATCTTACACATAGCTTACACAGAAAACTGGAATAACGTCAGATTCATTTATAAAATTAGAAAAGAGATTTATAATTCTAGCTAAAAATCAATGTTTATTGTGACCTTTCCTTTGCTTATTAGTATTATTATTTTTATTATTAAACTTTATTTGTATACTGTCCTGCCTCCCTGAAGGGACTCGGGACAGTTTCCAACATATAAGGCATATAAGAAAACCATACAAATTACATCAATACAAGCACATTAGACAATATAAAACAACCTAATGTAACTTAATAAACATAATAACCAAAAATAAAGGTGTTGTAAAATACAAAAATCCTGCCAAAACACATTAAAAATATTTTAAACCAATTACATTGTAGTTCTATCAGGCAAGGTTCAATAAACCAATGGCCAGGATTACAAAATGGACATAGTCAACTATAAAAGGGCTGAGCAAGGGATAGTGCAAACAGTGTATCAAAGGGCTGGGGAAGTGGGGGAAGTGCAGAACAGAGTACTATCTGGCGACCTAGGGACTGGGCCTAGGGGTTAATCATTTTCAAAAACTATTAATCAGAAATGCCACAGAACACATGAAAAACAATTATTGTCACTATTGCTTTGTGCAGCTCTCTGGATGTTGTTGGATTGCATCTCCTAGCAGCTCTAAGCAATATGTCCAGTCATTAGACATACTGTGAGTTTTGATCTAACATGTGTCTAAGGCAGTGTTTCCCAACTGCTGTGACGCAGCACAGTAGTGTGCAGGCATGGTTTAGAACCCAAAAATAGGGAATCGAAAATCTAGGGGGGGGGGGGATTTTTTTTATTAGTAATAGAAAGACTTACAAAAAAATTCCAAAAATTTCTAAAATGTAATGTAATTACTAACGAAATTCGTTAGTAGTTCTAAAGTAGGCAAAGCAGGGAAACAGGACTGACACTGTTTTAAGCACAGGCAAATCAAGGGGCAACATTTCCCTTGGTTTCCTTGCAGGGAGATATAATGCCTTAATATATTATTATTAATATTATTATTAATATTATTAAAGGACAGGGTTTCTTTGGAGGGACATATAATGCATTAATATATTATTATTAATATTATTAAATAAAATAGTTGCCAATGCCCACCTCTGGTGCAGGCCTTACTAATCTGTAGAGTTCTCCTCACTCCAGCTTTTTCCCATTCAGTTTTACCATAGCAGTCTAGGACCTCCGTTTGAACTCTGTGGCTTTTCTTGATTCTGAACTCTTCCTTCTCCTCTCCATGCTCTTTTCACTCCTGCTGCCCTTCTCTCAGCAGTTCTTATGTCCTTCTACTCTGTCCTTCTATCTAAACCCCTTCCTGGGTGTTTAAATCACTTTTTTCGTCAGTCCTCCAGCCCCTCTAGGAGTCCCGATCTGGATCTCTCTATCGTTTCCGGCTCCTTTTTCACTTCCTGGAGGAGGCCTTTCACTCTAATTAGGCTCCAAGCATGGAAAGGCCCCGATTTGACTGTGAGTTATGTCTGCAAAGCTATTTTGGAGGGGGAAATTTTCCTGTTGGGTGGGCATCCGAAATAGTTACTAATCTAACGAAAAAGCTCTCTGCCCCCTTCCTTCCCCCCTCCTCCTGCTGAACTCCTGCTGCTTGGGGGGGAGGAAGGGCCGGGCATCACTGAAGAAAAAGAAAAAGGAGCTGGGGCGCCGCCTCCTTCGGCCGTTTCCCCAGCCAGCCTCCAATCCGCCATGACTCCGCCCCTCGCTCGCTGAAGCTGTGCGGAGGAGGAGCTCCGCCCACTGAAGCCCATCCACCACTCATGCTCCTCCTCCTCCGTGCAGCCTGGCTCCGCCCCCTCCCCTCGGCTTCAGCTCCCCCACAGCTTTGCCAGCCTTGAGGGGGCAGTGCCAAGCCAGCGGTGGCAGAGCCATCACAATGCTGGCTTGGCACTGTCCCCTCACGGCTGGTGAGGCTGTGGGAGAGCTGAAGCCAGGGGAGGGGACAGGGTATGGCGCAGCCTGGCTCCTCCCTCTCCCCCAGCTTCGGCACTCCCAGCATCTGCTCCCAGTAGGCCGCCATCCCCCAGCCGTTCTTTACTGTGTTAGAGTGTCATTTTGGTTGGTGGTGTGCCCCCGGATTTTTTAAATGTTAAAAGTGTGCCGTGGCTCAAAAAAGGTTGGGAAACACTGGTCTAAGGGATCACATAGTTCACACTCCTGCTAAGGAATAGTCACTGTCAATCTTTAGGCTCAAATAGTTCTTATAGCATTTATAAAGGAGTAATACAACTAAATGCAATGGAGCTCTCTTCCAAATCTACATGTACAGCAGAAAGCTCTCTCTTGCCTATTTGTAGGCTATTTTAAACCACCATAAATGATATGAGACTCATGTGGATTTGATTAACTGGAGACTAGCCAAGTTGGAGCTTGGAACACTAGATGTAACATTCATTCATTAATATTGTCATTAGAAACTCAGGGCTCAATTTCATGTGGTTAATGTTGAGAAAGCTAGAGTGTAATTTGTTGTGTTAATTGCTAATTAGATCTTAACAGGGTGTAGCTATGGAGAGGGTTAAGGGCATGACCCCTTCAAAATAGAATTTTTATTCCTCTAGTGAATTTTTCTTTCAGTTCCCAAATGTTTTTCATTGCAGAGTGAGACCTGGAAATCATTCATACTGAGAACTCTTTCTGTTCACTTAATTCACACTCCCTTTGTCACTTCGCCTGCATCTTTTATGTGGATGTGTGCACACTGTATTTCTGAATGCTCAGTGGAGGATTTAAGCTACTGCAATGTTATAAATCTGGGGACTGAAGGAACATTTCATGGAGAAGTCTTATTTGGAGGTGAATGGTCTCATTTTACCCAGTTCAATAACGCCCTAGGATTTTAAGGGATTTCCTCAAGAAACTGCAGGATTTACAGAAAATGGGTTGTTGGGTGCTCATCGTTGCTCCCAGTGGCTTCTTCAAAGGCAATATTTTTGAAGATTTGTTTATTTGTTTAGTTTCCTTCTTCAACCTGGTACATTCAAGGTTACTTGGACACAAAAATCCCACAATCTGATTGATGTCTGGGAATTTTGAGAATCATAGTCCAATAGATCTGGAACACCCCAGATTGGGGAAAGTTGTCCCAGAGCATGCCATATAACAATCTGTTCAGTTAAAATGAACATTAGAAGGAACTTCTTGACAATATGATTTTTTTCAATGTCTTGAGAAATTGCAAGTCGCTTCTGGTGTAAGAGAATTGGCCGTCTGCAAGGATGTTGCCCAGGAGACGTCTGGATGTTTTGATGTTTTACCATCCTTGTGGGAGCCTTCTCTTGTGTCCCCACATAGGGAGCTGGAGCTGATAGAGGGAGCTCAACCTGCTCTCCTCGGATTTGAACTGCTGACCTGCAGTCCTGCTGGCACAAGGACTTAACTCACTGTGCCACAAGGGGCTCCTGACAATATGAATGATCCAGCAATTGAATCAATTTCCTACAGAATTGGTGGGGTTCCCTTCTATTGATGTCTTTAAAAAATTGGGCAGCTACTTGCTGGGGATGTTTTAGCTGGTGATTCTGCATTTAACAGGGAATTGGACTCAATGGCCATGAGGCTCCTTCTAACTCTGTGATTCTGTTTTACAACCAATCATCCCCCTCTGGGAGATGGGGGTTATAAATAATAATTATTAATATTAATTTTAGTGACACAAAAACACAGTATGACACAACAAACAAGATATATATACTGGATTTCATATCACAAAATCACAAGTCGAACACTTCCCAAGCGTTTAGGACTGCATGATGTATTTTCAAATTATGCATGCAGATCCAAATAAGGTGGCTTTTTGCAGTTGACATATCGTGATTTTTTCAATGTGTATTGTTTCCAAATGCTGGCTGAGATCTTTTGGCACAGCACCCAGTGTGTCGATTACCACTGGGACCACCTGTATTCATTTATGCCAAGCCTTTGCAGTTCAATTTTGGGGTTTTGGTAATGGCTGAGTTTTTCCTGTTGTTTGTCATCAATTTGGCTGTCACCTGGTATGGTGACATCAATAATCCACAATTGTGATGTCTGGTGTATTGTGTTCCAAAACCTTTGTCAGTCTGAATTCAAAAAACCCACAGTATTTTTGCATGATCATTTTCCACTACCAGTTCTTTATGATCCCACCAGTTCTTTACTACTGGCAGGTGGTACTTGTGACATAAGTCCCAATGAATCATTTGGGCCACATAGTTGTGCCTCTGTTTGTAGTCCATCTGTGCGGTTTTCTTGCAGCAGCTGAGGATATGGTCAGTGGTTTCTTCAGCTTCCTTGCACAGTCTGCATTTTGGGTCATCAGCTGATGTGCCACCTTGTTGTGGTGGGGGGCTTAACTGCTACAAGGATGGTGAGAGCTGTGCTGGTGTTAGTGTAACTACCAGCAGGTTCAACCAAGTCAGAGAGGTCTCAGCTGAGGAGTGGGACTAAGAGCACCTAAGCCATTAGTACTATGGAGAAACAAACCAAAACAAAGTCTATACTAGCTTGGTCAATGCCCAGGACAAAAAAGACCGCAGTGGATGCTGCTGATTCTGGACATCCATCGACAAGTGGGCTACAGAATCAAAATACAAATGAACAAACACAGAAGTGGCAGAAATATAAAATCCCAGAAAACTGTATTATTATTATTATTATTATTATTAGAAACATGACAATATGAGTCCACAGCAAACAAGATCACTCTGCTGACTGTTGTATTGGATCACATGTTGGACACTTCCCAAGTGTCTAGGACTGTGTGATGTATCAGCGAATAATGTGTGAAGATCCCAGTAAGGTGGTCTTTTGCAGCTGGCAGATGGTAATTTTCTCAGCGCCAATTGTGTTTAAGTGCAGGCTAAGGTCTTTAGGCACTACACGTACTGTGCCAATCACCACTGGGACCACCTTTACTGCCTTGTGCCAGAGTTTTTGCAGTTTGATCTTTAAATACTTATATCATGTCAGCTTTTCCAGTTGTTTATCTTCAATCCTTCTGTCACCTGGGATTGCAACATTGACGATCCATACTTTGTTTTTTAACACAATCATGAGGTCAGGAGTATTGTGCTCCAAAACACTGTCAGTCTGAATTCGTAAGACTCAGAGAAGTTTAATGTGTTTATTATTTATTTAGTTATTTAGTTATTACATGCATTTCTACCCCACCCTTCTCCCCCAAAAGGGGGGCTCAGGGTGGCCTCATACAAACATCACATAATGCTATTTATTTATTTATTTATTTATTTTATTAGTTTTCTTAGCCGCCACTCGCAGTGGCTCGGGGCGGCTTACATCGACATAAAGTCACAATGTACAATGGCATTAAAACACAGAAAGAAACGATTCCAGAAAAAGGACACAATTTTTAAAGATAGCATATTATTCACAGCTCAAAGGCCTGCTGGAATAAAACGGACATATAAACAATCAAAATTACAACAAAACATTAAAAATCCTTAAAAACATAATATGCAATTCTATTATTATTATTATTATTACATACATTTCTATCCCGCCCTTCTCCCCACAAGGAGACTCAGGGTGGCCTTACAACTCAGGGTAGCATTAAACAATAAAATTAAACATACCAATTAAAACCAAGTTCATTTTCTGTAACTTTTTCAGGCTTGTGATCCCACCAGTTCTTTGTCACGGGCAGATGGTATTTGGGGCTCAGGTTCCAATGAATCATCTGAGCAACGGTGTTATGCCTCTGCTTGTAGACTGTCTGTGCAACTTCTTGCAGCAGCTGAGGATGTGATCTATTGTTTCATCTGCTTCCTTGCAAACTCTACATTGTTGTTGTTATCAATGTGCATCTCTCATCTCTTCTTTCCACCCTGCCCTTATATTTATTTATGTATTTACTCTGCTTCTAAACTGCCCCTCTCAGCCCGAAGGCGACTCGAGGCGGTGTACACATGGCCATTTACTGTCCATGCAACTTTCAAATTCCCTGGACAGTTTTTTTTGGGACTGGAAAAGGTGAATAAGAAATTGCCTGCTTAGGCTTATTCCAGTAAGTGAAGGCCGACCCAATATATCATTGAAGTGCACAACAAATGGCTCCAAAACTCAGTTGAAGAATTTAAAGTGGATAATGTTCAATCAGAAATGCCCCTAAGAATATGATAAACATTTTTCTCCATTACATTCTGATTGTAACTGAATGAGGGGTTATTTTGTTTCTTTTGTGCTATAACTCACATGTTACCTTAGTTATTTGGAGAAATGCATTAGTTGCAAATAACTAGTTATTTGTAAGTAGTTACTAGGCATGGTTTAGAACCCAAAAATAGCAAATCGTAAATCTAATGGGGGGGGGGATTTTTTTTGATTAGTAATAGGAAGACTTACAAAAAAATTTCCAAAAAGTTCTAAATGTAACTTAATTACTAACGAAATTCGTTAGTAATTGTATGCCAGAGCATGCGCATTCCAGATGGTTTTGGCCTACAACTCCCAGAAATCCTAACAGCTGGTAAATTGGCTGGGATTTCTGGGAGTTGTAGGCCAAAACTTTGAATAAATCACACTGAATTCTAGATGGGACTCTCCAAATAGGAAGGAGGGAGGAGTGGGTATTCTATTCTTGAAGCAGCAAAAGAAAAGGAGGAGGAGCCCCTCGCTCCTCGCTGCCTCTCTCTCACCCTGATCCCGAGGAGCGAGGGCCCAAGTTTGCCCAGGCTGGTCATATACCTACATTCTATGCACATGCAATAATACAGCAGTAATAACAATGGGTATAAGAATAGATAAAATTCAAACCGAAGTATTCTGACTGGTCCCTGCCTCATGTGGTGCAAACGGGCTCTTCTCTGTGAGCCCGGGAAATGAGCCCGGGAAAAGACAGCGTTTTCTGCTAAGGTGCACACACATACATATTCTGGGGGGGGGGGGGGTTTGCTGCAGAATCTTCTCTATTTGGCCGGGATTCTGCAACAAATCCCCCCTCCCAAGAATATGTATGTGTGTGCTCCCAAGCGG
Source organism: Anolis apletophallus (assembly GCA_030556195.1). Lineage (NCBI taxonomy): Eukaryota > Metazoa > Chordata > Lepidosauria > Squamata > Anolidae > Anolis > Anolis apletophallus. Next base: position 11,112,871 of record JARBWK010000001.1, read on the forward strand.
CAAACGCTGGCTTTTCCCCCGGGCTAATTTCCCGAGCCCGTTTGCAGCGCATGAGGAGAGACCAGTCAGAATACTTTGGTTTGAATTTCACCTCTTCTTATACCCATTGTTATTACTGCTGTATTATTGCATCTGCATGGAATTAGGTATGACCAGTTGGATTACTTATAATATTAGGCAGTGGCAGTTACAGTAGCATTCATTCTATTATACATTAGGTTGGTTTCTCACCCCAATACTCTTTGATGCTTTAGATCCTGGCAGGGCAGGAGAGGCAGGGAAGCCTGGAAAAAATGTAAACAGAGAGGATTACTCAGAAGGATTACTTCTGAGTAATCCTCTCTGTTTACATTTTTTCCAGGCTTCCTTCCAGCCGAAAGAAGGAGCGAGTTTAGGGCTTGCCTTGCCATAATATTGGCAAGGGAGGCGGGAGGGTGGTGAGAGAGAAGGAGGGTGCCCCCCCCCCTTACGACCTATTAACGACACTTAAGAAAATCCTGGCCCCCAAGTTCGAAAAAGAAAGTCCACTTCCTGGTTGGCGTTCCAGGTGTGGAAACGCTAGAAAGTAGCATTTCTTACCAATTTCTTACGAAACGAATCATTTTCATAACTTTTTTCTCATGCCTAGTAGTTACTTCCAAGAACAGCACTCCAGCTGAATGCAAGTGGTTTAAGCATATATGAATTATCTGTTTCCATATATCTATATTTTTGTTTCTAGTGTATGTTTTGTTACTAGACTTCTGCCCCTTGAAGTCATTTATCTTGTTATTGTAGGCTTAAGAAACAGTAAAGTAAGATCAGAGGGTCTGAAAAAAGACTGATTTTTTTCTGAAGCTTTATAAAGAACAGAAAATAGGAACATGATGAATCCATCCTTTTCAAAGAGGAATCTATTGTTCATTCTCTCCAATTCTGAAATTCAAATCATTTAGAATTAAATTAATATGGATAGATGGCCCTGTCTTGTGCAGATAAGGGTTTCTTTAGCTCTGGTAGCGAAATGAAGCATTCACAGTGTGTGCTTCCTCTGCTGCCAAATCTCGTCAAATCATCTCTCAACGCATCGGGAAAGCAACCAGAGTTAATAACAGGATGTGCTCAGCAAAATGTTGGAAGCAAGGGCTGTTCTTCAGCTCCACGAAGGGCACGTCATAGGCTATGTCATGCTCACTGGCACTCCTAAACTATCTTGGCCAGATCCTAAGCTTTCTGGATCTTTAGTCAAATCAATTCATCTTTGCCTTCATCATGGCTGGTATTGAGAGTAATTTAATCCATGAGATATTGCATGATGTAGGAACTTGGCAACTTCTTTGACAGATTTACAAGATTGGTTATTTGTTTTTGGCATGTCTTAATCTTGGCTTTTTGCTTCAAAGAAGCCATTCAATGAAGTTAACAGAATTAAAGGTCAATCATCCATAAAATTGTCATAAAACAATAAGACAAGTATTAGTTAGCAATCGCTAGAGGTAATGGTTGTGCAGAAGAGGCAATTTCAGCCTGTGGTACAGATTTGGTGGTTGTATGACAAGCAACACCTGCTGATATTCTTCCTCTTTACACAACCATGAAAGAAACAGGAGCTCTTTCTCCAGCTTTCAATCTAGCAGTCTAACAGTCATTTATTTATTTATTACTAGCTGTACCCGGCACGCGTTGCTGTGCCCTATTTAGGAGATGCGAGATGTAAGGGTTGGAAATGATGTTACTTACGGTCTTGGTGGGGTCATGTAGGCACGAATTGCGCACTTTCAGGACTTCCGGTTCGGGCGGCGGCTTGGATGGACGCTTGAAGGACGAGCTCCGTCAAGTTGGGGCTGTAAGGCAAGATTGGGGGTCAACAGCGGCAAACCCGGCAATTCTCTTGAAGGAGGGAGAGATTGCCCAAGCCCCGGGGGCGGGTAGAAGGCGGGGGGGTCTCCTCGCTTAGCTACGGCGGAGAGGGAACCCCTGACTCCCTGCTCTCGGCGGCACAGAATCGCCTGCAGCCCTATGGTGCTCGCACTCTGAAAAGAGGAGACACCCCTACATTCAGCCCTGCTCAGGTTTCCTCAAGAAGAAGAATCAAGAAAGAAAAGAAGAGCTTAACTTAAAAAATTGAGGAATCTCAGACCAAGCTCAAGTAGAAAAGATCCCCCTAGCCTGGGCGAAACAGCCAAAAAGCCAGAAAGGGGAAAGGGTGCTTTAAGAAATTTGAGAATTAGGTGCTATAAGGAAACTGAGTAATTACGCACACCTACCCAAGGCAAGCCAGCTGTGGAACTCCTCGGAGAGGGGAGGAGAAGGGTGAGGAGCGGAGGAATCTGAAGGAGATCGGCCGGGAAAAGACGAAGAGGCAGCCCCGATCTACCCAGTGCGGAGAGGAGCGAAAACGGGAGCGCGAAAGTAGGAAGTAATCGAAAGCAACCAAACATCCAAAGAGCTCAGGGAAAAACCGCGAGAAACTACGTGAAGCCGAAACAACAAGCTGACAGAACTGCAGAGTGCAGAAGCAGCGCTTCACTCGGAAAGACGGTCTTGGATTCGGGAAAGGAGAAAGACTGAGGAGAACAGCAAGACCGACTGTGCTCTGACTGTGCTTCGGGGGAAGAGCCCGTGGCAGTGAGACTACTGAGACCATCCCCCACAGAGAAGAGGGGCGGTGCAACTGAGGTAAGAGACGCTCCGGACTGATTTCGGTGACAGGGGACTTGAGAGAAAGAAACCAGTGCAAAGGTGAGATGGCTGCAAGAAAGAAACAGGAGAAGCAGGAGAAGCAAGAGAGAGAATTAAGGAGCCAGATGAGCCACTTGGGCCAGATGGGAAGGAGGGATTCCTTGCAGGAGGAGAGTCAATTCACCCAATTGAAGGACCATTTTAAGGAAATGATTCAGGAAATGAGGAGATCAAATGAGGAAATGAGAAGGCTAAATGATCTGGTGGAGAAGGGTGCTGATGAGAGGAGACAAATTAAGGAAGGAATCTCAGATCTAAGAAAAGACATGATAACGGTGAGGAAGGAGGTGATTGCCCTCTATGATAAAGTGGATGCCCTCCAGGTAAAAGGCGAAGATACCAGAAAGAAGGTCCTCCAAGATCACAAAAGAATAAAGGACCTGGACCAAGCCCAAGAAGAGCTGGACAGAAAGGCAATACAACTGGAATTGTTTCAGAAAGATTTCCAACTTAGGGTGAGGGGCGCCCCAGAATTGGATAAGGAGACTCCGGAACAAACGATGAAAGCAGCCATAGAAATAACCTCACAAATCCTCCAAAAACATGAAGACCAAGTAGAGGAAAAAATTGATAAAGCCTATAGGATCCATACGGCTTTCTCTAGGAAGAACAAAACGGAACGAGATATCCTAATTCAATATAACTCCACTAAAATCAAAGAAGAAGTCTTAAGAAATCAGAATAAAAAACCTTATCATTATAAGGATAAAAAATTAATTTTTCTAAGGGAAATTCCCAGCACTATTTTGGAAAATAGAAAAAAATTATTTCTTAACGGACCTACTGAAGCAAAGAGACATCAGATTTAAGTGGGAGAAAATAGAGGGGCTTCAAGTAACGTTAAAAAATGAAAAGTACTGGATTACCTCCCAAGAGAAGGCCGAGGATTTCTACAAGAAATGGGAGCACTTCCTGCGACCAAAAGAAAAACCCACCCAATCCAGGGATAATGGGGAGAGGACGATGAAGAGAAACACCCCAAGGACAAATGCTAGCCCACGACTACAAAGAAGCAGTCTACAAGAGGAAATAGATCTCCCCAACACAGCCCAAGCAAAAAATGAAAATAGAAATCGAAGCCAGGAATCGATCCGTGACTGGCTCGGATCAAGAAGACATGTCAGATCAGAGTGCCAAGGAAGAGGAGTCCGGCTCGGAGGAGGAAGATGAACAGTAAATCTACATGGAGGTAAAAGTTATATCTCTGAATGCAAACGGGTTAAATATACCCGAAAAAAGAAAACAAACTTTTGCATATTTAAAAAAACAAAAAGCCTCAATATGTGCATTGCAGGAAACACATATAAAAAAATCAAGACTAGACTTAATGGAAAATAAGGCTCTGGGTGAGCTATTTGCTTCCTCTATTGAAAAAAAGCAAAAAGGGGTGGCTCTCTATGTTAAACAAGATTTAAAACCCGAACTGGAATTTAAGTACAAGGACGGCAGGATGGTGGCGGTTTCAATAGATATGAAGGGAAGGAAGATACTATTAATTTGTATATATGCGCCGAATGGGGCCAAGACAAATTTTTTTGAATGTTTAAGGGAAAAGATTGCTTTAGTTGATTGTGAGGGCTACGTCTTGCTAGGAGACTTTAATGGAATTGTCAATGCAGCTATTGACAAAAACTATAACAATGCAAGGAACAAAACGGCAGCCAATAAGCTCCCAAAAATATTTTTTGACCTAGTGGATACCCTTGACCTAATAGATTCTTGGCGCTTCCATAATAATAGTAGTAGAGACTACACCTTCTTTTCGGGGAGGAGGAAAACTTGGAGTAGGTTGGATATGATTTGGGTCTCGAAAAATTTGATTAGGAACAGCAATAATGCCAGGATCTTACCAAGAACAATTTCAGACCATGCCACTATAGAATTAACCATAAAATCTGGCTACAGAGAATTTAATTGGAGATTAAACGATGGCCTACTAAGGAATGAGGACCAAATTCAAAAGAATAAAAAATTATTAAAAGAATATTTTGATTTAAATGACCAATCGGACATAAAAATTACCAGTTTATGGGACGCAAGTAAAGCCGTTATGAGGGGCTATTTCATTACACAATATAATTTCCAGAAAAAAAAGAGAGATAAAGAGTTGAAACTACTAGAGAAAGATCTTGAAAAAACAGAAAATGAATTAAAAAGAAACCCAAAAGATGGGAATCTAAATAGTAAAACTCAAATAATAAAAAAACAGATAAACCTTATACTTCTGGAACAAACAGAAAAAAGAATGAAATATTTGAAACAAAAAAATTTTGAAAACGGAAATAAACCCGGGAAATGGCTAGCCCACCTCTTTAAGAAAAAGACTCAAAAAAATTTAATTAATAAAATAAGAGTAGAAGATAAGATAATTACAAACGATTCGGAAATCAGAAATGAATTCAAAAAATTTTATCAAGAATTATATAAGACCAGAGAAAATAATAAAGACAATATTCAAAGATACGTGAGCGAACAAATTCGAGAAAAAATTACAGAGGAAGACAGAGAATTACTTAATCAGGCAATAACGGAGAAAGAAATAGAGACAGCCATTGGACAGTTAAAACCAGGGAAATCTCCAGGCCCGGATGGGCTAACAGAAATATACTATAAAAGAATGAAAGAAGAAGTAGTCCCCTATTTACTGAAGGTAATGAATAATATTCTGCAAACAGGAGAAATGCCGGATAGTTGGAAAATGGCCAATATAACGATCTTCCCCAAGGAAGGAAAAGATCAAGAATGTATCGAGAATTATAGGCCTATTTCGCTTTTAAATCTCGATTACAAACTATTCTCCAATGTTCTAGCCAACAGGTTCAAGGTTTTTCTAAATAAATGGATTTGTAAGAATCAAACGGGATTTCTTCCTAGAAGGCAAATGAAAAAAAATATCAGGAATGTTGTGAATATAATAGAATATTTGGATAAAAATATTGACAAAAGGTAGCATTGGCGTTTATAGACGCAGAAAAGCCTTCGACCAGATTAGCTGGGATATAATCGAAATTTTGTTAAGAGAATTGGACATGGGTTTCCAATTCTCCACGGCGATAAAGGGCATCTATAAAACCCAAAAGGCCGCCATTATTATTAATGGGAAAAAATCAGAGCCTATTGAAATCCAGAGAGGTACCCGTCAGGGCTGCCCTATTTCCCCTCTTATTTTCAATTTTATTTTGGAAATTTTATTGAAAAATATAATAGTAGATATTAATATCAAAGGATTGAGAGTGGGGAAGGAGATCTACAAAATCTTTGCCTTCGCTGATGACCTCGTTTGTATCGTGGAAGATCCGATAGAAAACCTGAATATATGGCTAAAAAAATTGGAGGAATTTGGGGAAGTATCCGGCTTCAAACTAAATAGAAGGAAATCCAAAATATTGACAAAAAATGTGAAGGAAAATGAAAAAAAAGAGATTGAAAAGATCTCGGGGATGGAAGTGGTCAAAAAAATAAAATATCTAGGTATCTTCCTGACATCAAATAATTGTCAATTAATCAAAAATAATTATGAAAATACCTGGAAGGGAATAAAAAATGATCTTTCCAAATGGAGAAATATTAATTTATCTTTTCTGGGCCGGATATCCGCCATAAAGATGATGGTCTTTCCTAAAGTTAATTTTTTGTTCCAGATGCTCCCAATTTTAAAAAATGATTTAATACTAAAAAAATGGCAAATGGAGCTGGCAAAGTTTATTTGGCAGGGCCGTAAAGCGAGGATAAAACATATATACTTGCAGGAAAAGACCTACAATGGCGGCCTAGGTGTACCCAACTTAATTAAATATTTTTGAGGCAAATTGTTTTGATGCGTTAAGAGAATGGGTCAAATTAGAAGACAGAGAGCTCTTAAATCTGGAAGGTGCCGGGAAAAATTTTGGGTGGCATAGCTACCTGATGTATAATAAAATCATCCAGGATAAAGGCTTTAATAACCATGTGATAAGGAGCACCCTCTTGAAAATATGGAATAAAAATAAAAAGTTGTTTCATGTTAAAGTTCCATTATGGGTCTCCCCCCTCGAGGCGCTCCAGATAAAAAAAACTGAAAATGATAATTGGCTAATATATAGAGACCTTTTGAAAAAAGTAGGGACGAATATAATTTTAAAAAACAGGAGGAATTACTGCCCTTAACGTTAAACTGGTTCCAGTATAATCAAATGGAGCAAAGGTTCAAAATGGATGGGAAAACCGGATGGGAATGGACCCCGACTAGAGGGGAGAAATTATGGTTGAATACAGATAAGAAAACGGTGAGAGCAGTTTATAATTTCTTGATGGATTGTGAAAAAGAAAAAAAACCACTCCATGAATATAAGGAAAAATGGGAAGCCAACCTTGGACATAAAATATCCCAAGAAGATTGGGACAAAATATGGAGAATTAAGCAAAAATATACATATGCTTATAATTTAAGGGAAAATGTATATAAAACAATTTATAGGTGGTACATAACTCCCAGTCAATTGGGGAAGATAGACAAGACTGGGTCCAACCGCTGTTGGAAATGCAGGATGGAAAAGGGGACCTATTTTCACCAACTCTGGTCTTGCAAAGTGGTGGAAAATTTTTGGAATATGGTCCATAAGAATGTCTCTGCAATCTTGAACCTGACTGGGGGGAAGAAACCAGAACTTTACTTATTAAATATTTCAGGACCAAACATCGAAAAGGACTCCGAAAAACTGCTAACGTATCTGACGGCCGCAGCTAGAATCACGCTGGCGAGGCATTGGAAATCTCCCAAAAGTCCCAGAAGAAGGAGAATGGCTTAATAAAGCCCTAGAAATAGCGGAGATGGATAAACTTACTCACCTGCTCCGGGATAGCTCCACAAGAAGATTTCAACAAACATGGCTACCCTTTATAGAATTTATTAAAAAAAGGAAAAAACATTGATTTAAGAGGCTTTGATTTATAATGTAAGATACTGACCCAAAAAGGGGGAAGTTACAGACTAAAAAAAAATTGGACTTTAGGGTGCTTGAAATTTTCTGAGATGTGAAGTCACTCTGTATATGTTTTAAATTGTGTGGTGTGTATGTATGTCTCCCTCACCCTCGATCCCGACCCAACTCACTTCCCAGCCCCTACCCCTTTCCCCCTTACCTTTCTGATTTGTTATATGTCAATTTTGTGAATAAAGTATTTTAAAAATTAAAAAAAAAGCCGTGAGCAGTCATCAGGTGTGCTGTGAGAAATTGGCACTCTCCCCCCTCACAGGTTTCCAAGAAACAAATCGAGCCTCTCCGCTTGGAAAGGTTTTTTTTTTTACTATTTTACTGAATTTTTCAAGAGTTTCCCCCTCAAGGAACTGTTTATAACAGCTTCATGACATTCATAGTTAACTGGAAGCAAGTTTCACTCAGGGTGAAATTTCATAAAGGTCTGGAGAACAAGCTCTATGAGGAGCGGCTTGAAGAGCTGGGCATGTTTAGCCTGAAGAAGAGAAGGCTGAGAGAAGACATGATAGCCATGTATAAATATGTGAGAGGAAGTCATATATATGTTGTGTTCATTGAAACAGGCCCAGGTCTCACACTAAGTGTATAAATACATTTTAAAACATATTAACTATATGTATTACTGTGTTAGAGTGTAATTTTGTGTCATTTTGGTTGGTGATGTGCCCCAGGATTTTGTAAAAAAAGTGTGCCGCGGCTCAAAAAAGGTTGGGAAACACTGTTCTAAAGGACAGGAGGGAGATGGCTAAACTGATGTCCTTAGGGAGGGAGTTCCACAGATTGGGGCCACTGCTGAAAAGGCCCTGTCTCTCATCCCCACCAACCGTGTTTGCAAAAGTTATGCGATCGAGAGCAGGGCCTCTCCTGACAATCTTAAGCTGTGTGATGGTTCATAGCAAGAGATACGTTCAGACAGGTAAACTGGGCCAGAACCGTTCAGGGCTTTAAAGGTTAAAACCAGCACTTTGAATTGTGCTCAGAAGCTGATCGGCAGCCAGTGGAGCTGGCGCAACATTATGCAAGATCACCTTTTAAAGGATCGATAGGATTGCTCCACAATGACATTTGGTTTTCATTATCCCTGTCCATCTTGAGAAGTTTTACAGTAGGCATCAACTTTGTGTTAACCTCTGGGGTCACTTTCATTCCGCAGGTAATTCAAGACAGGAGATGATGGATAAAACGATGCAATGAAATATTTTCACAGAGTACCTTGGAGCCTAAGAGCCTTCTTCACAAGTTAAAACAATGATCAATTTCAAATTGCTTTTCCCTTACTTGGTGCATTCATTTGCCGCCCCACTAATGGAATATAAGCCACAAGTAATCTAAACTGCTAATGGTTTAGGTTCTATGCAACCTTTACCCAGCCAGATATATTTTAGAGGTGATGGCCTACAATTCCCATCATCCCCAGCGTGCATAACCATGTTAATTGGGAACTTGGGAAAGAGAAATCCAACATATTAGGAAGAGGGAGTGGTAGCTGCGAGAATGCTGTCCGTATCCTAAATCTTAAGAAAGGAAGGCAGATGGACAGCAATTCTCTTGCTGATGTTTCAGCTGCATCTTGTTGTATTTGGCAGGCTCAGAGGCACATTTATTAAGCTGTGTATATGTTTGTTAGAGCAGAATAGACAGGTTTGGGGATTCTACACAAAGCAAACTGTAAATGTATTTGCCATACAGGCTCATGTTCCTTTGGCACTTGTTTTCGACAGAGGTTGCTTTCAGTCCTGTTTACTGATAACAACAGGCAAAATGTATGCAATTTACATGTGTTTAGAACAGATGAAATGATTATATGGAAGTTCTCAGAATTATCTGTGTTCAGTCCAGGTATTTCATGTGCTCAGTCAAATAGGTACCACAAACCAATTCCAGTCATTGAATGAAAATTGTGATGGTTGTAACCTACTCATGCTTTCATGAGATAAGTTTCTGCCCTGCAGTTTCACAGATGGCACCAGATTGATCAGATCACAATATGGTGGGCAGCTTCTTTTTTAAAAGATCTATGCTTATTAAAAGATTGGAAATATTCCCATATTAGTAGGGGGTTGGACTGGATGGCCCATGAGGTCTCTTCCAACTCTTTGATTCTATGACTGATGACATCACATTCATATTGAAGGGACCTCCAAAAACAGATATGACCTAAAGCAGGCGTACTCACACTTTTTCAGCATGCGAGCTACTTATAAAACAACCAAGTCAAAATGATCTACCTACCCACTACTCAGAGAGCCATAAAAGCAAAATATTTGGAAATTTATTTCAGTGAGAGCCATATAATATACTTTAAGACTCAATTCAAATAAATTTGAGTATAATAAGGCCCTGAATTTATTCATAATAATAATGATATTCATTCAGACTCTGCTACTACTACTACTACTACTACTACTAATAGTACAATAGGTTCCTAGAGTACTATCTAGTCCAACCTCCTACTGCCATAAGGGAAAACATACTATTCCTCACAGATGGCCATTAAGTCTCTGATAAATAACAACAACAACAACAACAATAGGTTCCTAGAATAGAGGAGACCTCCAAGGGCCATCCAGTCCAGCCTCCTTCTGCTAGGGCCCTTCCACACATCCTATTTTACAGTTGACACACACAAACTGATTTCTTACTACTGGACGAATTGCTGCCAAATTTGGCCACAAGACACGTACAAGGAGTGACCACCACTAAAAAAATATTTTGTCATTTGGGAGTTGTAGTTGCTGGGATTTATAGTTCACCTACAATCAAAGAGCATTCTGAACCCCACCAATGATTGAATTGAACCAAATGTGGCACACAGGATTCCCATGACCAACAGAAAACATTAGAAGGGTTTGGTGGGCATTGACCTTGAATTTTGGAGTTATAGTTCATCTACATCCAGAGAGCACTGTGGACTCAAACAATGATGGATTCGCGATCTACCTAATGAGCACCCCTGACCTAAACCATTGCAACAGCAAGGGATAAATGGAAGAGTTCCTCAAATTGTGTATCTGGAATTATTGATGGCCCACAACCTCCCATTATCTTATCATTAGAAAAGTTTTTGTAGGGTTGCATATACCATTTCAAAAAATCCTACAGAGAGTAGGACAAGGATCAGCAGATGCAAATTAAAGAAATTGCACCTAGGAAGAACATCCTGGAAGTAAGAGGTATCCAACAATGGTATGGATCTTTTTGGAAGCTGGTGGACTCCCCTTATTTTGTAGGTCTTTAAACAGAAACTAAATGGCCACACTTCAGGAGTATTTTAGGTGCGTATTCCAGCATGACAGGGACAGGACCAGATGGCCTTGTATTCCTTTCCAGTTCTATATATCTATGAAATTATGGTGGAAAACCAGTTCACATATGTCTCTCATGGTATACAGCTTGGTCACCAAATGCATATTATTACATCTACGATTTTCTTCTTTGCTTCTTTATATGTAATTCAATCCAAGTAAAGTGTAAAAGTGCATAAGCAAACACACAGTTTTCCATTTTGATAAGAGAACAAGCTATTTAGCCCCATCGTGTGGTTATAATTTAGACTGCAATGAAGACACAGAAAGAGAATACTGTATTTGATTAAATTAAATTAAACGCATAGCTCTTGTTAAAGCTCTCTGTGGGTTTTGACTGTTAAACTTCACTCTAAAGAGACAAAGTGGGAAGATAAACTCTTTAGAGGGAATAACTTCAGGCTTTATAAAACAACACAGAAAGCAAGAACATGATATGCTGCTCCCACAGCTCCACTAAAAAAAAAAGAGTGCAAAAAACGGGAGCAAAGCAGACATTTGTTGTCAAGTTAATACAATAAAATTGCCAAATAAAATAGATTCACTATAAATTTAATTGTGAACTAAGTTATCAATTACCGAAACTATGGTACATAGAAAGAAGATCTTTGTAGGATACAACTTGCATTGTGTCTGTATTTCCTTGTTACCTTTGTGCCTTTGAAGATTGACCATCCCCTGCAATTGTGCTGCCCCACCTATGTTCCCCTATGACGGACCTTCCCCCCATCCGAAATTGAAAGTTTGTCCCCACTATTTTATTTTCTTGGCCCTCCTTATCTGGTATCTTCTACTCTTATCTCACCCTAGGATTTTTTTAAAATCATTTTATCATTTTATCGTCTCCATTTGGCTTGCCCACCCTATTTCTTGTGTATGAATTTCCTGTATTTTATTTATTATTGCAATTGTATTTTTTATTTTATTTTATTACTATTATTTCTGATGTATTTTGTTCTGTATTTTGTATTTTACTGTGACGTATTGTATTTTAGAAGGGCTTGGCCTCATGAGAGCCACCCCAAGTCCTCATTGGGGAGATGGTGGTGGGGTATAAATAAAGTTTGTTATTATTATTATTATATTTGCTTTCCTCCACCTCTATTTCTTTGGGTAGCTAGCTACACTCTTTTAGTTCTCAGCTGAGTAACAGCAGAATTCTTCTTGAGATACAGCCTCTCATTTTGCTCCCCCCCCCCCCCCACACACACAATGTCTATAATTAATTGTTCTTGAAATATCTTTCTTGTTCTTCTTTTTGTAATTTATCCAAACAGATAAATTGTGGCTGGTAGGATTTAGGCTTCTAGAGTAGGCTTTGTTGTTCACTAGAATTCCAAGATCTAGCAATAAGAAGCAAAGCAAAGACTTGGGGTGCATCTACACTGTATAATTGTTGTGTTATGAATGTTATGAAATCATGCAAGTTGTAGTTTTACAAGAGCTTTAGCCTTCTCTATCAAAGAGTGCTGGTGCCTAACAAAACGATAACACCCATGATTCCATAACATTGAGCCATGGCAGTTAAAGTGGGGTATTCATTGGTGATTCCCATTCAAGTACTACCCAGGGTGGATCCTGCTTAACTTCAAAATTGGATAAGATCTGGTACCTTCAGAAGGCACTGTTCCGTTATCTGGGTGTCATAAATGAGGGTTGTTTCCACAACGAAGACATGGGTGGAAGGAATAACAGGAAAACACCCTCATAAAATGGACTTTCACAGCTCCACTAGAGGATGGCAGGCCATATTAAGACATGCTAAACACAAGTCTTGTGATATCCATAAGGCCACAAGAAATAAAGAGCATGGGAGAACAATGGTGCTTTTGAGATCAGGGCAAGGGGTCCTCTCAGAACTGAGGATTTGTTTTCAGGAAGTAGATTGCCCCAAAAAAATATCAGAGTTCCCTCATTAGTTTCGCAGGCCCTGGAGTGATATATTTCCTGAGCTTTCCTTTTGTAGGCCCTAGATACCAAATAGAAGAAAAGGCAGAAAGCACAATGTTGGCAGACAACTGCTTCTCTGTATCTTGTATGAGAAATCCATACCTGCAACTGTGATACTGAGTGAGAACCTTATCACACCAGAAAATACTGGTCTGAAACTGAGAATGATTTTGAATGGGTCCCATTGATATCGGAGGTGACCCCCAGGGTTCTGTAAAAAATGGTTCAAAACCAAGGAATTCATAGTTTCACCAAGGACACCAGCCTGGAGTGATCCCATAATCCCCTATCTCTCCTCCATGTGGGAACCTAAGGCTTTTCCCATGGTCCCATGTGGCAGTGCCTCTGTAACCCACACCTTATGAACTTTTGGACACTTTTCTCTCTCAAACCCCATGGACCTTTCCTCCTGCTATATGCACTCCTATGGACTCGGGGGGATGGGCTGGCATGGAATATAGTTCCTATTTCCCTATTACCTAAATGTATTTTCAAATAACACACAAGGGACACTCAACCCAGCAAAGTACGGGGTTGAGTACGGGGTGGAATGGTGTGTAAAAAAACACAACCTTCCTATTATCCTATTATAATCATACAAGATAAAATATCAACACCACTGTATGCATAGAGGGATATATATAAGCCAACTACTATATGCAATATAGGAACTGATGGTTAAGCCTGTGTTCATATACTAATTATAATAGTTAAATATAACAATAATCACGTAACATATGAATATAAGGATAATTCAATTGCAATTACATTTGGATTCCCCCATCACCCTGTGCCTTCTCTGGAAATTAGTTGGAACCATGACTTATCAGAGAGCAGAGCAGCCCTAAAACCTGTTATTTGCTCAGACTCAAAAAAAAAAAGAAGAAGAAGCCTCTGAACATATACAAATTGTCCCTAGTTTCAATGCTTTCATATATTAGGAAAATGGGGTGGTATGGGAAAATGTGATCATTCTTATTTTGATTTGAGGTCTTCATGGCATAATTAGGCAGAAGTGGTTTTTATGTCTGTACATTTTTCTCATTGTTATTTTGTGCCTTCAAGTAAACTTATTGTTATTATGTGCCTTCAAGTATGTTTAGCCTTCAGAAGAAAAGGCTGAGAGGAGACATGATGGCCATGTATAAATATGTGAGGGGAAGTCATAGGGAGAAGGGAGCAAGCTTGTTTTCTACTGCCCCGGAGACTAGGACACGGAACAATGGTTTCAAACTACAGGAAAGGAGATTCCACCTGAACATTAGGAAGAACTTCTTGACTGTGAGAACTGTTCAGCAGTGGAACTCTTTGCCCTGGAGTGTGGTGGAGGCTCCTTCTTTGGAGGCTTTTAAGCAGGGGCTGGATGGCCATCTGTCGGGGGTGCTTTGAATGCAATTTTCCTGCTTCTCGGCAGGGGGTTGGACAGGATGGCCCATGAGGTCTTTTCCAACTCTATGATGTCAATGACAAATCATGCAGAGCCAGGTTGGAACTATAAATAGTCCTTTTATTGGTAAAGAAAACAGAGCATTTTACCGGAGCACATTCCTGCATCTCAAAGTACATCAATCATGGTGACTGCAGCGTTTTTCTTATAGCAGTTCAACTCCACCCCCTGACATACCAGAAGGTCAGAAATCCGGGAACTTACACACATCATCAACAGAGAGACTTCATTCTCCAATTTAACCCTGTAATCAACTAACTATATTTCACATAGCATGGCAAAGCATTTGGCACAGTCAGAAAAAGCACACTGTTACAGATGCATTTCAAACTCATCTTGTCATACATACTTAGCACTGACATATGATTCTATGATTAGATGAAACCATGACTTTGGCAACTTTCTCATAAGTTTTATCTTGGCAAGTTATCTTCAGAGGAGATTTGTCTTTTATTTCCTCTTAGATTGAGAGAGTATGATTTGGACAAGGTCACCCGGTGGGTTTCCCTAGCAGATAAGGGATTTGAACCCTGTGTTCTCTAAGTCCTAGTTCAACACTTACAAGTGCTAAACTATGTTCTATGGTGACTCTAGCATGGTGGAGACTCCATCTTTGGAAGCTTTTAAACAGAGACTGGATGGCCATCTGTCAGAGGTGCTTTGAATGTGTCTTTCCTGCTTCTTGGCAGGGGGTTGGACTGGATGGCCCACGAGGTCTCTTCCAACTCTATGATATTATGATTCTATGACTACTACATAAATTTGTTTCTGTAACCATTTGCCAATGGCTTCATTAGGTCATAGCTAATATCTTGTCAGCTATATGGATCTGATTTGTTTGTGGCAATTTCAATTTTGTGGTATAAATAATACAGCATATATGCAACATTAGTCATAGATCCAAAAGATCTGAGGATAACAAATTACAATTGCAAATCACGGTAAAGATAATAGAACTACACTGATTGATACCAGACCATTGAAAACTCTCTTTGCAATTACTAACAAGATGATCAAAATGTTGACAGCTGTTTTTGCTAGCATAGAACTGAGAATTAGTTTGACCTTTGAAGCAACTCTCTAATGGCTAGAATCAGTTAATTAGCTTCTCCCTTATGTACTCTTTGTTATGTACCTGTAAGGAAAATTCCACCTAAAAATAGTTACTGCTAATTCAGGCGGATGTAGCAGCCCATTTGACATGTGATCAAATGGCACCCTGGTGATTGCTTGTTTCGCGTGATTTTCGAGTGGGAGGAATGATGTGGTTAAGAGAGGGAAAATCCTAAACAAAATGGCCTGAAATAACACATGAATCTCTCAGAAATCTGGGTCTCTAAATTAAACACTGTAAAACTGGGATGGACAGGAATGGGAAAGTCTCTCTTTTGGACTTGGTGATAGCCATGCAAGCTGTAGGATTCTGGCAGTTGTAGTCCAAAACATAACTCTAACAATTTCTGATGGAAAGTATGTCATAGTATCCCACTCAGACTTGGCATCTTAAGGGTGGCATGCCTCCAGGTCCATACAGGGCATAACTGGACTGGCAATGGAAAGATTCCATAGGTAAGGATGGAAGAGAGGCTTTGAAGTTGCCCAGTCAGAAGCACTCAGTCAGCAGACTAACATGGTACATGGACCACCAAGTCCCTGTTGCGTCTCAGAACTGGAACGTACCCCCCAGATCACACACACAAGCAATCTCTCTAAACTACTTTTATTTAGAATAGAATAGTCCAAAAAGGTAAAGTTATAAGGCAAAAAGTAAGTCCCAATGTAAAATCTGGAAAAAATACTCAAAACGGAATAAGTCCCAAGGAAAGCAATCCAAATGACAAGGCAGCCTGCTCCTGTGGTCAAAACATGAAACTTGAGTCCAAAGCCAACGAAACAACGACACCAGGAAAACTTGGTCCAGCAGGGGAAGCCGTCCCTGCTATCAACTTGAACTTGGAGACAGGAACCAAGGAAACGTTCAGTCCAAACGTAGCTTCGGGTCTGCCGAAATCTTCCCAGAGCCAGTCTTAAAAGGAATCTATTTTCTGTGAGACCACAGAATTTCCCGTCTCAAATTCCAATCCTTTCTCGTAGATCTGATATTAGCTCTCCTATCAAAACCCGCCAGCTCGTTAGCCGGGCCAGGTGGACTCATATCTTGGTGAGAAAGCTCATCCTCCCTATTTCCCGAGGCCTCAGCTGGCAAGGGAGAAGGGTTCCTGTGAGATTCAAGGTTACTGGAATTCTCGCTGGCAGTCTCAAAACTTACTTCCATAGACTCTTCGTTAACCCCTTCCTCGGGCCAATACCCATGCAACCAGTCATTATCCCATGACAGGTCTGCATTTACAGAATTGTCCACCTCAGGCCATTCATCCTCCTCCTCATCCTGGCCCTGATCCACTGGCACCACTGGTACCTGACTTGGACCACTAGGCTGGGGCACCTGTCGCCCCCTTGGGCCTTGGGACCTGACCTCCCTGGATAAACCACACAACAGCTGAGGTACAACAAGTTTTATTGATTAATAAGTTGAGTAAAACGTTTGGAGGCAATCCTTATGGTGTCTCCAAATAGCAGCCAAAGTCAGGGAGTAGCAGGGTAGTGTGATCCGTGGTAACAGGATCACAAGTGGAGGAAAACGGGAACACAAGCCGGATGCAAGGAAAGTCTTTCAAAGGATCCCAGCCGGAGTAAATAAGGTTGGGTTGATTTGTTTAAAGGCAAAGAGTCCAATAAAAGCAAAGTCTTTTCAGGATCAATCACAGGGTCGCGATGACAAACGGGAACAAGGCACAACGCAGGATCAAGTCAGCCCGGCGTAGGCTGGCTGGCACAAGCTTGGCTAGGAGGCCCGATGTGGCCTCTTCCCCAGTAGTGTCTCCTTGGTACAAGATACTTGCAATGGGCATCTCTTGGCAATTATAGTATTCCCTGGCTTTGAAGAAGTATGTTGAGTGTCACAGCTCTATGATTGATGATTGTCTATATGTTATGTTACCTCAGTCTTTCTGGTATGCGCGTCTCGTTAGCGGCTACCATCTGGACAAGAGGGAGGCGATCTCTTGGTTCCTTCGGAGTGCCTCGCTATCAGGGAAGCTAGATGGTATAACCTTGAGCTGCCTTGTCCTCTATAGGAATTGCTGGGCCTCCCATTCAACTCTAACCTATGATGAAAGAATACCATAGGATCACTTGGAGGATGTAATGAATTTCTACAAAGGACATATTTTGTCAGATGGGGGTAGGTCAAACTGTGAGCATTGGTCCCATGGGTAGAGGGGTTATACTATATCATAATCATCATCCACTTGAATTCCGTTGGTTAATTCCAACTAGAGTAGATTAATTCATCCATTGTTGTTGAAGTCAACAGAAAGATACATCCCATTGAGTCAATGAGTCTGTTCTAATTACTGTATTTTCTGGCATATAAGACGACTGGGTGTATAAGACGACCCCCAACTTTTCCAGTTAAAATATATAGTTTGGGATATACTCGCCGTATAAGACTACCCCCCTTCCAATGCACACCAAATAAATTTTTTTTAAAGCATCAGATTTTATTTCAATATGGTAATTTTCCTATTACTGTACTTCCTTCTCTGCCTCTCAGATCTCACACATGCACACCCACACTGCTTTACTGCAATCTTCAGGAGTGAGATCTGAGAGGCAGAGGAGGAGGTACAATAAAATACAAGGGCAGGCCAGACAGATCAAAGGGGTATGTTTTTCTGGGCCCAGAGCCATTCTATTTCTTTTTCCCATACTCCAGGAGCCCCAGACGCAGCTTGCTCCGCCCTTCACTTACACCTTCCCGGTGAGGCGCCCCTTCACCTCACCATTGGGACCACATTAAGTCCACGAATCCTGATGAATGGAGTTTCTTCTACCATACTTGTACAGCATCACTCTTAATGCTTTCATACAGGCGCCGCATATGGCAGGGGCACTGCCGCTGCCATTTTTGAACTCTCCCCACCATATGCGTCAACCACAGATTCTCCAATCTGGATTGGAAGTTTCAGCACCCGCTCTATAAGACGACTCCCAGCGTATAAGACTACACCCATATATAAGGCTACTCCCGCATATAAGGCTACTCCCGCTTATAAGATGACTCCCGCGTATAAGAGGAATCCTGACTTTTGAGAAGATTTTCTTGGGTTAAAAAGTAGTCTTATACGCCACAAAATATGGTAGGCATTAGATCAGGATTACCTGAAAACCTGCATCTTCCCATATGACGCTGCCCAAGTCTTATAAACTTTGAGGAAGAGCTTTCTCTTTTCCAGGGACCCCCCTTGCAAAAGGCTTATTTGGTCAGCACAGAAGACAGAGAACTCAAAGGGTTCTCTGCCCGTTGCTGTCCACAACTGTTTGGGTGAATGCACACTTGTATCAACCGTTTATTACTGACCTTATTAGTATTTTTGGTTTTTGTTGTTCAGACAAATGATAGCTGTAACTAAACACAGATGGGGAAGGAGGAAGGAGGAGGAGAGCAGGTATGTTTTGAGACACCAGCAGGAGAAACAGGCCTGTCATTTAACCGATTTAGATTAGGATTGTTAACTTCAAGGCTGTTTTCAGCAGCCAAACAAAGGGGAGCAATCACAGGCATCCTCTAACCTTGCGAACCTGCCCCCTCCACCAGGTGTTTTTGCACTGAGCCAAAAGGATTGATGACCCAGATAGTTTCCAACAACCACATTTTTCAGTGTCTGGTTACCATGCTGAGGGAACAGGTAGGGTGGGGAACTGGGATGATGCACATGTGGGGGGTGTAGAGGGCTAGCGTATCATTTCACAGCTGCAGTCTTCTCCTTGTTCCCCTTTACACAGCAATTTCATTGACACCAATGCATGTTTAGTGTATAGGTTATATGCAGGTATAACTGTGTTAGCCAGGCAGCAAAATACAATAAAATCAAAGCAAACCAATCAGATAACAATCTCTGTGGATTTTAATTATAACAATGGAAGCACAGTCTGAATTTGACTAAAATTGGCAGGTTTTACCTGTTATGATACATAATTGATTTCCAGAGGTGAAAGAGCAAAGGCTTCATCAGATACTGTAATCTTCCGACAAAGTGCCTTGCAGCCTCGTGCAGGACAAAAAGGGCCTACATTTCAGAAAGTTACTTTGTTGCTGCTAATGGAAATGGAAATTTTATTACCTGGTTTAAATGGATTTTTTTTCCTGAGTTCCTTCAAGGACAAGAGGTGGTAGGACTTTTAAATGCATTGACCATTGTTTCAAATCCGCTAGCGATATCACATTACACAATGATAGTGTTATTATTCCATTTTAATTCCCATGTTTCCATAATAAGGAATGCTGGAATTGACAATTTAGGAAGAGGATTTAGGATTCTCAGCCAGAATGCTCCAGTGTCTCACCAAACTACAAATCCAAGTATTTTGTTGACTGGAGCAGTGAAAGCTAAAGTGGAATAATAGCAGTATGATTAGAGTTAATGGGCCCCTGCTCAGGACTTTATTGCATGAAGACATTATCCTATGTCATTCCCGTGGCCTGGGAAATTGGCTATTCCTTATTGCACCGCCAATGGTGTCATGTGATACCGTGGCAGTAAAAAGCCGGACTTCTGGTTGGGTGGCATAATTCCAAGTCTCATACTATTTGAAAGAACACCCCGGTTGCTCCATGGGTTAAATGTGCCAGCAGGTCTGCAGACTGACAAGTCAGTGGCTTGAATCCAGGAAGGTTGAGCTCCCTCTGTTAGCTCCAGCTCCCCATGTGGGGACATGAGAGAAGCCTCCCACAAGGATGGTAAGACATCAAACATCCAGGCATCCACTGGGCAATGTCCTTGCAGATGGCTAATTCTCTCACACCAGAAGTGACTTGCAGTTTCTCAAGTTGCTCCTGTCATGGAAAAAAAATCAGGAAGGGGAGAGGAAAGCATACCACCACAGAAGTGCCCAGACCTCCTTGCACAAGTGAAACTCCAGGACCATGGTGTGATCATGGGCTCTTAACAGCCTTTACCTATCAATAGCCAGGGACTGCTTTATTATAGCAAGGTGGTGAACCAGCGAACGGGTACTACACAATAACATGCCATAGAAACTGTCTGCACTCGTTCTACCTCTGTTTGGTAAAGTCCTTAAACATCTCAAACAAGAGTCAAGTCTTCTCCTGTATAGCTTTCTCTGATGAGCTTTGAAAGTTAGTGTGATGTATTTGTGCCTTTTGAATGGTCTGATAAAGGATCACTGTAACGTGTACTTTGGAATTGTTGCATTGTATTGCATAGGAAGAGAACAAGGCCAGGGAAAGACTCCCAAGACAGGTACCTGACACTTCCCCATGCCTGGTGGGCTTCATTTGTCCTGTGAGCTTCCAGTTTCCCACTCATGATATAACTCATCTATCCAGAAAGGTAGAAGATGACAGGGGGTGAATACAGCTGTGGTACATACAGTTGTCTCTCTACTTTCACATCATCACTGTTACTTTTTCCACATTCTCAAGGAACTCCATCAAGACCTCTGATCCAGGCAAATAAATAGAGCATGAAAATTAGGTTTGGGCTTGAATTTTATCCGTGACATTGACTCTGCCTCTTTTCCTCTCTTCTCCTGCAGGGTAAAATCCTTGTTATAAAGGGAAGAAAGTCACTGCTAATAATTTGGATGAAAGCTCCCTCCACTCCTGAGCCGCACTCTCCTGCCTGAACATTCCTGTCAAACTAGGATAGGTATGTTTTTCAGAAAGGGAAGAGATTTCTTGTGTATCCTTTGGTCCTTTGTTTAACCTGTTAAATTCTCAGGAACACTAAGAGATGGAAACATCTTCATATGAAAATTAACTTTGCTTTCTTGGCACAAGGAAGCGATGAATAAAAGGCAGCCGCCTATATCTGAAAAAAAAAAGAGGAAGCAACCCAAAAGATGTGCACAAAATGTCCCTTACCATTAAGAAAAGCACATACAGAAATAATGAATTTAATTTAAATAGAAATCCAAGTCTCATTATGATTAGAAAACTACTTGCCTGCTGGCTAGCTAAGAGCTAATAGGTTAATTTTCCTAGGTCCTTCTACACTGCCATATAATCCAGATTATCAAAGCACTTAATCCACATTATCTGCTTTGAACTGGATTATATGAGTCTACACTGCCATATAATCCAGTTCAAAGCAGATAATCCGGACTTTATATCATCATGTGGATGGGGTCTTACTGTTCTTGTTTTTTTTTTAATTAAAAAATTACACCTTGTATTGAACAGCTGTGAAACAAAGGAGTAAATCATGATAAGAAGGACATAGCACCACCCAAAAGTTTGTACATGGGCTGAGATCATACAATCAGGAGGAGGTCATGGCTCCATTCTCTGTCACACATTTCCAGTACATGGTGAATGTACTAGATTCTGAATCTCATACCCTCACATTAATCTATTATTATTATTATTATTATTATTATTATTATTATTATTAGAGCTCCCGGTGGCACCGTGGGTTAAACCCCTGTGCTGGTAGGACTGAAGACTAATAGATTGCAGGTTCTAATCTGGGGAGAGCACGGATGAGCTCCCTCTATCAGCTCCAGCTCCTCATACAGGGACATGAGAGAAGCCTCCAACAAGGATGATAAAACATCAAAAACATCTGGGCATCCCCTGGGCAACGTCCTTGGAGACAGCCAAGTCTCTCACACCAGAAGCGAATTGCAGTTTCTTAAGTCGCTCCTGACATGACAAAATTATTATTATTATTATTATTATGCCTCACTTTACCTCCCTTGAAGGAGATTCAAAGTGGCTTGACATAAAAAGCATCCACATACAATTTAAAATATACAAATATGCAAACATTAAAACAGAATTAAACACAAGCAGCAACAAAAATTCAATTAAAATCCATGAATACATATTCAAATATATGTAGGTACTTAATGGAGTTCCTCCAAATATTACCTAAGTATTGCTTTCCCCCACAATTATTCCAGAGCTTGGATAATGCTATAAGGATCCAACCAGGTGGTGGTGATATGAATTTGGTCATTTCCTTCTTATCCTTTTAAAAAAAATGGTTGCCATGCATGAACCATTTATAAGAAGGCCATTGCAACAGGATGTTTAAAAGCAGCAGCAGTGAACTTGTGACTTTCCATGATTGTGTTGAACACCAAATTCCATCAGTCCTCAGCAGCATGGCCAATTATCATGGTTAACACAGAGAAGCCGCCCTAAGTCCCCGTTCTGGAGTTGAGAAGGGCGGGTTAGAAATATGGTAAATAAATAAATAAGTTGTTGTCCAGAAAAATTAATAGATCAGGATGTCTTCTCTCAGGAATATCTCAGCAAAGTAGCTCCCCATCTTTCGCATCTAAGTTGTTGATGGCTTCATGCTTAATCTGACTCCAGTGTTTTCTCTAGATGGCATATTTTCACAGAATTAGAAGAGAACTGAAGAACAATCTAGTTTAGCCCCTTGCCATGCAGGAATGCACACTTAAAGCACTCCTGAGAGATTACCATCAACAGACTCTTGAGGTTTATAATGAAATGTTTTCTTGGTGATTCATGAAAAATGTGACCAAACATCGGTGTTGGGTTGTGTGTTTTCCAGGCTGTATGGCCATGTTCCAGAAGCATTCTCTGCTGATGTTTCACTTGCATCTATGGCGGGCATCCTCAGAGGATGTGAGGACCTCACAACCTCTGAGCATGCCTGCCATAAATGTAAGGAGAGAATGATTCTGGAACATGGCCATACAGCCTGGAAAACTCACAACAACCCAGTGATTCCAGCCATGAAAGCCTTTGACAATACATTACACTTCTGCACCTTTTCTGTTTTCAATTAGAAGAGAATTTCCCGACACCAGACAAAAACAGCCATACACAGACAGTAGGTGTCTTCTAACCAAGAAGCAAATGAAGACCAGTCAATGACCTGGGAGTCAGGGTCCTGCTGCTCCTGCTGTCTAGGTGTCTCTCAACCTGTGGGTCCCCAGATGTTTTGGCCTTCAACTCCCAGAAATCCTAACAGCTGGTAAAGTTGCAGGGATTTCCAGGAGTTGTAGGCCAAAACATCTGGGGACCCACAGGTTGAGAACCACCATGTGTGTAAACTTTTACAGTGTCACTTGACGTGATGGTACCTGAATTGATTCCAGTACCTGCTGAATTGATATTATTTTTTATATTTCCGTTTATGAGTAAGAGAACTTTGTTATTGCATAACATGAAAACTGAAATGAGGACATAATCAACTTTTAGAACTACTGTTAAGGCGAGTCTTTTTAATCTGATGTATTTTTTGTCTATCTGGTATAAGTCAACCTGATTCACTGACAAAGGCACACAAGCTCTCCGAGTCAAAAAGGTTCCTGACCCCTGATATAATGAACCACAAATGATGCAAATGTTCACATTTTGTTAACCATTGTTTTGTAAAATTTGAGTGAATAAATGTCATTTTTCCTATGACAACCTCTCTTTTTCATTGCTCATAACATATACTCAAAAACGCAATGTAGTGCCTTTTTTTAATTATTAAAGAAATTCAATTGATATTATGTAGACTGTAGTTCAGCCTTTAGGTGCGGCCCTCCATAATATTTTTGGCTCTCGTGTGGACCCATGGAAAAAATAATTGCCCACCCTTGATCTAAAGGCAACAGTGGTTAGAACCTGGCATTGTTCAGACTGGACAAGGGCAACAAAAATAAAACAGGGCACATCTGCCCAAACAATATCAGCATGTGGTCCAGATGGCAAAAGAATATTAATGAGGAACAATAGACTATTTGCTTTTAATAGATATGTATATGTTTTGACAGTTTTATAATATTGTGTTTTGCTGTTATGTGATTGTCTGAATCTGGAATTGAATTATTGCCATAGTTTGTAAGCTGCCCTGAGTCCTCCTCCAGTGGTGAGAAGGGTGGGGTATAAGTACAGTAAATAAATAAATAAATAAATAAATTTTGCCTGAATCTACCAGAAAGGGCAATACTTTGCTTCCTTCTCTTTTCTACCCTCTGTTGAGTTGAATGTTAACTTTTTGTTGTACCTTGAACTCAGTTTGCGACAAAGTAGGTTTGGCACAAAGTGAAAAAGTAGTAGGAGAGAAAAGACTGGGACATTCTGCAAACAGCTGATAAAGTGGGATAGTAGAGAATTAAGAGGAATTCTCTCTATCAAATTAGGATAGTTGGAGGGTATGGGACATGGGACCTATTCTTTGGGCCACCAACCATTTCCAGTATATGTCTCTCCCTCTGTTCTCGTAATATTATTTCTTTCTTGCTTGCTCGCTTACTTGATTTTTAAAGGAAAGAAAGACAGATGACAAATATTACACTCGAACAATTAGTTTGTACTTTGCCAGTAGACATGTTCCAGTCAAAGACTTGCCACCTCCAGTCCTTGGTCGGTCACTGTCTGTTGCAGCATTCATGATAAGATGCTGTGTTCTTTCAGCCTGCCAA
Organism: Anolis apletophallus; assembly: GCA_030556195.1. Classification (NCBI taxonomy): domain Eukaryota; kingdom Metazoa; phylum Chordata; class Lepidosauria; order Squamata; family Anolidae; genus Anolis; species Anolis apletophallus. The sequence continues at coordinate 11,137,749 of JARBWK010000001.1, forward strand.
ATCAAATCAATGGGATAAAGGAGATAGACACACCATTGAGAGACAAGTAGTTGCCTACGTGAAGAGCTGAGCTCCAGCTTCTTGGTTCCAAGGCCGGTTAGTTCCCTTAAGGACAAAGTCAAGAATTCTATGGAGCTGAAAAAGATAAAGAGGCAGGACCCCACTGCTTGTTTCCTGTTCAGTGCGGCCATGAAAGAACTAAGTAAAAGAAGAGCTTGTGCAATTGCTGTTGAAAATGAAGACTCGGCAAAACTCTTCCTTCGTGAGCGTAGCTTAGCATTGCAGAAATAAGCCCTAATAGAGGAGTTTAGACTTTAATACTCCAGGGCTTCCTTTCCACCCCAGAGGACCTCTGCAGTGTGTCATGATACAAATTACACAGATCAGCTTGAACACGAAAGGACTTCCCACTAGTTGTTCCTAAAAGGCATTAAGACCATTTAATGTCACCAGCAGGGACACCTCCTTCCTACCCCACGCATCACCCCCCAAGCATCTTCTAATATCTATATGCCAGGATTTTTCTTATCTAGCTTGATTCCAGCTCCGCAGTAAAGGTTGAGTTGAACATAAAACATCCATCTTCTCTAGGAACCAGCAATCACTACTCACATCCACACAGCATCTTTCCTCACTGTGATTAAAGAGCTGTTTCTTAAGACAAGAGCTTCATTTTTATTGGGGTTGGAGAATACAGATGCAGTCCAGTTAAAGGCAGGATGCCTGCGAGCCAATGACGGAATGTAAAAATAGCTTTTGCTGTCAGCATCGCTTTCTCTTATTTGTATTCCAAGGATCATTGCTTTGGCAGGCACAGGAAGCTCTTCCTGTTTGCATTTTATTTTGCCTGCGGAAAATTTACAGTTCAAATAACTTCGCCATGCTTCATCAGGCTAATCGGATGACAAATTGCTTGAACTACATAGAAGAGACCTCAGACAAGAGAGAATTGTAACAGGAAAGGAATTTAAAAGCTCTGGGTTTTTTGGTCAAAATTGTTAAAAGATTGCGCTTTAGTTTCATTTTTGTATAGATCATCTAAACAATGTTCCGGGGCTTTGGTTTACATAGTTTGTATTGTTAAGGAAACAACGGTGGAGTTGTTACTGTCACAGAGATCCCTGGTTGCTGCTAGATGGAAAGGCATTTATCCACTTCAACAACATGTTAAAGAATTATCTCCCTCCCAAAAATAAAAAAAAATAGTGGCACTATCCACCTAGGACTGCAACTTACATAATACCTCCTCCTCCAATGGCAGAATAACACTTGTGCTCTTTTTTTCTTTCAAATTTGACTGTGTTGGTGCTTTTTTTCATCTCAAGATTAGCAGTTTTAATAGGCGCTGTGTGCCTCTGCCTGTGAAAATGGCTTGAAATCATGACAGGCGGAGTCTTTCATGGTGTAACATGAACAAAGCTGACCTTGCCTTGAGTGACATGACAGAGCAAAGACAAAGAGGCATCGCCTCCAATTTTGCAAAACCAGACTGGAAAACCGTAACACTTCAGATCATCATTTTACATACCTCGGATGAGAAATTTTCACTTGATTTTCCACGTTGTTTTCCTTACCCTGCTGATATTTTTGAGAAATTGGAATTCTATTTATTGGATTGTTCCTTTCTTTTAGAGACAGAACTGGGGCTTCATATCTTGGATGGCTCTTTAGACAATGTGAGATGAAGTGAGGGGAGGGGCATGAATTCATGAAACAAGACCCCCTTCTTTTTCCTCCATCAACAAATGATTGTTAGCTTGAATATTCATTAAACACATGCCTTTGATTACAGTGCCAACTTTAAATAATTCGATTCTGCAATTCCATTTTGGAAACACTGATAAGAGCTGCAGTCAAAACACTTGATTGCTAAATCGGGTCTCCGGGGAGTCACTTTTGGAGGGATATATTTTCCAAGGAGGTTTGCAGCTAGAAAAAAAGCTCTAGGATTCAGCATGCAGTCTGTGTTCCTTAATCCTACTATTCTCCATGTTCCTTAATTAGCAGTTTGAGTATGACTTTTGAGAACTTGTAAACAAAGAATTTTAGGTTTTATTTCAGACCAAGATGAAAGAATGGTCTGAGCTCAAAATTGTACCTCCTAAATTTTCAAAGTACAGTGGGCCCTTAATATTCATTGTGTTTGGGTTACAGGACATCTCTGTGAACACCCACATCTGTGGATGTTCAAATCTAATTATAGACAATGGAGAAATCAAGATTGCTTTTTGGATATATTTTTTAAAAAAAACATTTTCAAGATATGTATTTATTTATTTACAGTATATACCATTTTTCTCACCTCCTGGGGCGACTCAAAGCAGTTTACACAAAAATAAGGGCAAAATTCAATGCCTTACATATGTAAACTAAATCACAAATCAACACCATATAACTAAGCATAAAATCAATCAGACAATTCACTATAAGACAAGAAAAAGGTCATTTAAAACATGAAATATAATAATTAAAAGAGGTAATAAAAACATTAAAACCACATGATCCAAGCATGTAGACTGGGCCATTCCAATGTCAATTCCACATATTTCATATTTGCTTCTTGTACTGCTTTACTTTACTAATCAAAAGCTTGGTTCCATTGGCTTGGCCACCACTATTTTTCTGCCACACTTATGAAAGGTAGTCCTTGTTGTGTAATTAAATGTTCAATAAAACTCACCTAAGAATAGAGTCTTATTTGTATAATACTGCATCTTTAGACACATGGCCACATATAGGTCAAGTTTCTAAAGGTCGAGTTAGAGTTATGAAGGAAGATTTAATTTTCCCTCAAGGATCATCCCTCTCATGTTGGAATCCATTTTATTAAAAGAAACAGATGAGATATTTCTTTTTTTATTTGGGAACAGAAGAATAGAAGGATTCGACTTTCCCCCTCCATTAAAAAAATCATCTGATGAAGTTAGAATTGCAATCATACATTTATAGCAGAGGTGTAAATCATATCGTCTTCCAGATGTTGCTGAACTGTGTATCCCACCAGATCTCCCTGGCTGTATTGAATGTATGTATCTTACAATCCAACAGCATCTGGAGACTAGGATGATTTCTACATCTTCCACTGACAATAGCATGATTAGCATAATATACCTGCCCTCAACACTGGAAAAATATATGGCAATCCAGCCCATGATTTCTGTGTTATGTCATGGATAAATCCCAGGCAGATTTTGCATATTGTGTTTACTGTTATGTACCTTCAAACCATTTGCCCCTTAAGGCAAAGCATGGGGAATGTGGCGCAGCTGGATGGGAGTCAGCTGCATAAGATGTCTACTGACCAGAAGGTCATGAGTTTGAGGCCTGCCTGGGTCGGGGTGAGCTCTCAACCAATTGTGTAGCTCGTTGTCTCTCTCTCTCTCTCTCTCTCTCTCTCTCTCTCTCTCTCTCTGTGTGTGTGTGTGTGTGTGTGTGTGTATATATATATATATATATATATATATATATATATATATATATATATAATTTATTTGTTCGATTTTATATTCCGCTCCTCCTGGCAGGCTCTGGGCGGTTCACACACATATCAAAACATTCCATAAAACGGCAATACACCAAAAACAGCAGGAATAAAAGTTGCAAAAAATGCAACAACAGTAAGCAGTACAGTTACAGTATCCGGGGACTTCAATCAAAGGCAAGCCGAAACAAGATAGTTTTGCATGCCCTCCGGAATGGAATAAGCTCGGCCATGGCCCGGACATCGTCTGGCAATGTGTTCCATAGTGTCGGGGCAGCCACTGAAAAGTCTCGTTGCCTTGTGCTGGCAAGATGGCAGGAGCGGATTGATGGTACCATTAGGAGATTTTGCTCTTCCGAGCGCAGTGATCTCAGGGGAACGTATGGGGTGAGGCGGTCCCTCAGGTACACTGGCCCTAGACCATGCAAGGCCTTGAAGGTCAAAAACAACACCTTGAAGACAATTCGGTACTCAATTGGTAGCCAGTGCAATTGCTGTAAGATGGGAGTAATGTGCTCTCTTGCCGGCGCCGGCTCCCGCCAGCAAGCGAGCTGCAGCATTTTGCACCAGCTTGAGTTTCCAAATTGTCGACAAGGGAAGACCTATGTAGAGGGTGTTACAGTAGTCCAGCCTCGAGATGACCATCACTTGGATTACCGTGGCAAGGTCATCCCTGGATAGGTAGGGAGCCAATCACCTAGCCTGTCGCAGGTGGAAAAATAACGTTTTGCTGACCATGGAGACTTGGGCCTCCATGGCCAACAATGGGTCCAGCTGAACCCCCAGGCTTTTTACCAAAGATGATGGGCTTAGCTGCTCGCCATCCAGGGTAGGCAACCGGCACTCATCCAACCCAGGGCGACCAGGTACGGAGTCTGGCCTGCCATCCATTCTCAGCACCAGCTGGGTGTCGTCAACATACTGATAACACTCCAGACCAAAGTCGCGCACCAGCTGGGCCAGCAGTCGCATATAGATGTTAAACAATAAAGGGGAGAGGATGGCTCCCTGGGGAACCCCACAAGTTAATGGGAGTCTCCCAGAGACCTCCCCCCCCCCTTCCACATGTTGTCCCCGGTCTTGGAGGAAGTAGGTTACCCATTTAAGGGCAATCCCCCCAACTCCCGTCATGGCTAAACGGTGGGTCAATAGCACATGGTCTACTGTGTCAAACGCTGCCATGAGATCTAACAGCACGAGCAGGGCTGACCCGCCATGGTCCAGCTGGCGGCGAAGTTGGTCTGTAATGGCGACAAGCACAGTCTCCGTCCCATGCCCAATACGGAAGCCAGACTGGAAGGGATCAAGTCCAGCTGTGTCGTCTAAGAACCGCTGCAGCTAATCCGCTGCTGCCCTCTCAATTGCCTTACCGTATATGTTGTATGTCTATGGCATTAAATGTTTGCCTGTATATGTGCATTGTGATCTGCCCTGAGTCCCCGGCGGGATGAGAAGGGCAGAATATAAATGACGCAAATAGATAAATAAGCTAGCATTCGTTTTTCTAGGCACTATTTGTTCAGAGGGGGGTTGCCTTTCTCTGAGGATCTGAGAGTGTGACTTGCTTAAGGGCACCCAGTGGTTTTCCACAGCCAAACAGAGATTCAGACCCTGGTCTCCAGAGTCTTAATTCAGTGCTCAAAATACACAATGCGTATACAATACCTGGCACGTAATGTTACCACTAATTACAACATTGGTTTGGGAAATCTGAATCATTGCTAATAAGCAAAAAGCATTAAATCTGTGGTTTTTGCTAAAGAAACCTCACACTGGTATGACATGTCATTTGCTCAGTCAGTCATCCATACATGGGGAATGTGCTACATCTCCAGAAGCATCCTATCACTTCCGATGATATTCACGTCTGGCATACTGTTTGGTATTTAGGCCTAAAGGATAATATGAATAGACAGTGGTCTCCTAAATGTTGACTTGATTCTCATAAAATGTAAGCTAAAGGGTGTTTGAGATTTTGCCTGTAAAATCAGCAGGAATAAAAAAAAACACGGGCCAGGTCTGCAGCTGAATCTTCAAAAAGAAGAGCATCAGAATATTTAACCTTATAAGAGAGGAGGATGTTTATGTCATTTATATTCCAGATTAAAGTTTATGTGTGTGCAAACCTTCAAGTCACCTGCTGACATGTTAAACCAATCAATTTCATAGGGTTTTATTGTTGAAAGAAATACTCAAAGCTGGTTTCCCCAGTTCCTTCATCTGAAATATAGCCTACAGCAGCTGGCATTCATTGGTGATCCTCTATCCAAGAACTAAACAGGGGTTCATACCAATCAGGCCCGGATTAACAACTTTTTGCACCCTAGGCCACACTTTGGAATGATGCCCCCTTTAAGCCAACCTCTACTGCACCCCTCCATCACTCAGACCCACACTAAAAATAAAACCATATCTTCTCCTTTGATCTTCAAAACGCGTATTGCTGATGATTTTTTGTATTGAGGGAAAAAGTGAATGAAAGGAAGAAAGAAAGAGAAGGAAGGAAGGAAGGAAGAAGAAAGGAGAGGAAAGAAGGAAGGGGGGAGGGAGGGAGGGAGAAGGAAGAAAAGGAAGGAGGGGAGGAAACAAGGAGAAGGGAGGAAGAGAAGGAAGGGATGAAAGGGGGAGGTAAGGGAAGAAGGGAGGGAAGGAAAAAGTGAAAAGAAGGGTGGATAGGAAGAAAGGAAGAGAAGGAAGGGAAGGAGAAAAGGAAAGTAAGAAAAGGGAGGAATGGAGGAAGAAGAAAGGAGAGAAAAGAAGGAAGGGGAGGAGGGAGGGAGAAGGAAGAAAAGGAAGGAGGGGAGGAAACAAGGAGAAGGGAGGAAGAGAAGGAAGGGATGAAAGGGGAGGTGAGGGAAGGAAAAAGTGAAAAGAAGAGTGGATAGGAAGAAAGGAAGGGAAAGAAGGAAAGGAGGAAAGGAAAGTAAGGAATCAAGGAAGAAGAAGGGGGAGGAAAGAAGGAAGGGGAAGAGGGACGGAGAAGGAAGAAAAGGAAGGAGGCCCAAGTTGGCCCAGGCCTTATGTAGAGGCACCCAATGTGGCCCCATTTGCCCAGCTTCCCCCTTCCTCTCAGTCTATGTTGGATTCCATTGTTATGTTATAGGTTTTAAATTGTAATCCGTATTGTTTTTAGTGCTGCGAGCCACTTTTATTTTTCATTTATTTATTTATTTCTATCCCATCTCATCTCTCCATATGGAGACTCAAAGCGGCTGACCATCAAATCATTACTACTTAAAATATACAAATAATCCTGATTTTATAGCTGGATAATCTGGATTATACTGAAATTCAACATATATGGTTTTCTACATGTTAAATGCATTACTATCAATATTAGCATAAGTAGAGCACTCTATTTTGACAATTATATACTTATAGTGTTCAAAGTAACCGGGGTAATGGAAATTTTCGGAGGGGACGGGGACGAAGGGGAGCAACCTGATTAATTTGTCTGATTATCAGTTTTCACAATATGAAATGAACCTGTTGAATAAAGGAATTTCTTTTGTGTATACCCCGAGATGTTCCTCTTTAAACATCAGAAAGGATTTAGCCACTTTATACAGGAATATTAGGCTTAAAGAATATTTTGCCACTACCCCTTCCTCCCCCTCTCCTTCCTCCCACAACCGTTTTTACATCAGGAGTAATTTTGTTCCTTATAATATTTCTCATAAAATCAAAACGTTTGAAGAGGTGGTTACGAGGGAAGCCTTAAAAATAGACCAAAGCAATGATCTTAAACGGGCCAACTTCTCGCCTAGAGATATCAACACTTTAAAAGCTTTGGGCAATCATCCTGACATTATTTTCAAACCTTCAGATAAAGGTGGAAGTTTGGTTTGTTTACGTAAGACAGATTACTTGACTGAAGTTCAGAGACAACTTTCTGACTCCAGATTTTATCTCAGATTACCAGGGGATCCTTACAACAGATTTCTTAAGATTATTTCTACTACAGTCTATAACGCGGCTTCATTAAATTTTATTGATGACAAACTTACCAAATTTCTTATTCATAAAAATTGCCGCACTGCACAATTTTACATTTTACCCAAAACTCACAAAAGTTTAACTTCGCCTCCCGGTAGGCCCATAATTTCTGGCTCAGATTCCATGATCTTTCCTATGGCTTGCTACCTCGATTCGCATTTAAAGCAATACGCTTCCTCTGGGGCCTCTTTTTTACGGGACACAACTGACTTTATAAATAAAGTTGAAAACTTTCCCCTTGAGGAGGGGGACATGTTAATTTCAGCTGACGTTACAGCTCTGTATAATTTTGTACCTTTAGATGAGGTTAGAACTATTATCGTAAATAAGGACACTAACATTACTGACTTCACTGCGTGGATTAATTCCTGGCACGAAAATATACACTTTACTGTATGTGCCGATTCCACTTCGGTTGATTTTCTAGATGTCTCAGTATTTAGAAGGGATAATTCATTGAAGGTCAAAACTTACAAGAAAGCATCAGCCAGGAATTCTTTTCTCCACCATTCTAGTTTCCATACTTTTGCGTTAAAGGACAACCTCCCCTTTTCCCAACTGTTACGTCTTAAAAGAAATTGTTCTTTTCCAACTGATTACAATAGGGCTGCAGCCTCCTTAATGACAGATTTATCTCAGCGGGGTTATCCCAAACACGCCTTAATTAAGGCCCAAGAGAAGGCCAATAATATCCCCAGGACGTCTTTACTTCACCCCCGTCCTAAACCTGCACTAGACAGAGTGGTTTGGCCCCTCACCTTAACCCCCCATTGTAATCGTTTACGGAAGATTGTCTACCAACATTGGGATTTAGTATCAGACATCCCAGGTCTTGAAAAAACACCCTTAATTGCTCACAAGCGTACGCGTAATGTTAAGGATTTACTTATACATTCAACATTCGGCCCTCCTCCACTAACGAGTGCCTTGACTCCAGGCTCACAGGATTGTGGCCATTGTAGTTCATGCAACAATATCAGCCGAGATTGGATTATTAGGAATATACATGCCAACACCCAGGCCACTATTAGATGCTTCGCAACCTGCAATACTTCTGGACTGGTCTACGCCCTCAAATGTTGTTGTCCCCGCCCCTTTGTTTACATTGGCCAGACCAAAAGAGCCTTCCGCCTGCGAATTTCTGAACATAAATCTTGTGTGAGACAGGGGAAACGTGATTCTGTTTTGTATAATCATTGTTTTGAATTTAAGCATCGCCCGGAAGATTTAAAATTCTCTTGTGTTGAGAAGGTTACTACTAGTTCACATTCTGATTTACATATCACTTTAATTCGGGCCGAAACCCGTTGGATTTCTTTCCTCTGCACAGAGCACCCTCGCGGATTAAACGAAGGTCTCTCAATCTCCTCATTAATCAATTAAATGGATTGTTCCCTTCCACTGATGGATTACTCCCCTCTACTGGTGTGTTAAATTATGTAATTGTGTTACACTGATAAATACTTTGTGTGATGTGAGCACTGTGCCTCACTCAATGAGTGTGGCCCGTGCCCGGATGCATGTATTGTGATTGGTATGTATCATTGCTCATTATTTTGTATTATATGTAACTCATGTGTTGGACTGGACTACTTGTTATTACCTGAACCTCTTTATACATTTACTTTAGACATGTGGATGCCTTAAAACGCCTACCTTGATGCATTGTTTGATAAAGCGCTCAAAGCGCGAAACGGAGCGGGAACCCAGCGACTTCCGTCAACCCAGCTTCTACCGCATATGAATTGGCTCCACTTTTGATGATTCTACAGTCGTGTGACTATACTTTATGATATTATGGACTTTTGATTTATGAAATAATTGCTACAATTTGGATAATAGACACTATTACTGTGTTGTATATGGTCATTATTGTGTTCTTGCAATCAATGTTTAAAAATATACATTTTGAGATATAGAGCTTGTTTTAGCAAAACAAAACAAAATATTATGCCATTTTCTTTCATTGACACCTGCCATTATTGTGAACTGCTCCGAGAACCAAAACCAACATATAAATGTTCTAAGGTCAGGGTTCTTTTTATATTAAAAAACCCCCACTAAACTAGTTTGCAACGTTTCATAAACCAGCAACTTGAATATAAATATTTGTCTGTAATTCATAATCTGATTTAAACAGTTCCCATCTGGAGAGCAGTAGAATAATAGTTCATGTTTGTGCAGCAGGTCCAACAGCATCTAACTCTTGGAATGGTAAAACCCATCTCAATTATATGTAGTTGCTGCCCTCTAACCACACAGTTTTGGGGTTTTCTGACACTGCTGCAAGGCCTTTCACAGCTGCATGACAACTGTTTTTCTCTCTTTCCAAAAGAAGTTCTAATATATAGATTTGTAGTTGTTAAATGTGCTCAAGTCAAACTTGAACTATGATCCTATGAATAAGAGACTTCCAAGTCACCCTGTTATCAACAGCCTTACTCAGTAGTGATGTTCAGCCCAAAAGGCATGCTGTTTTTGGGTCCATTTTCATCTGACCCTTCATTTCATTTACCACAGGACTGTCCAACTTCTTCGGGCCCAAGGGCCGGAATTCAGGTGACTGATCACCTTGGGGGCCGCAGCGTCACCCAGCCCCGCCGAAAAGGGGCGGGTCGCGCACCAGAGTGGGAGGCGGGCCGGGGGATCGGCGAGCTGCCCTCCGCCGTGTCCCTAGTTCTTGCAACGGCCGCGCCTGAAGGAAGGTAAGCCCGGGAGCTTACCTTCCTTCAGGCGCAGCCGCTGCAAGAGCTAGGGACACGGCGGAGGGCGGCTCGCCGATCCCGCCCGGCGCGCAAACCCGCGAGCGGCCCTGCGCGGCGGAGGAACAGGCGGGGGAAGTCCCGCCCCTAGGGCATCTGACATGGCTTCCCTCCGCCTCCTCCTCACTCGCGTCGGCCCCGCCCCTCCTCGCCCCACCCCCCGGAGATCGAAATTTTTTGTAAATTTTTTTTCCAAAAAAAATTTAAAAAAATAAAAAATGATGTCTTGCAGGGGGTTAGGAGGCCGCCGGGAAGGGGCTAGGGCGCCATGTACGGCCCCCGGGCCACCTGTTGGACAGCCCTGATTTACCAGAAGGGGGAGGGATATTTTCTGTTTCATTCGGCAGAGATTCGGCCCATTGGCTACAATGGAAAACTTTAAAAGCTTAATCCTCAGCCATTTTAAGGTGTATATGCATGAAGCCTACCTCAGTTGTAGACTCCGTCTACAACTGCAGGTCTGTCAAGTTTCAAAACAATTCACTAATCTACTGATTTTTAAAGAATTATTTTAAGTTTTAACCATAACATCTGGGAATTGTAGTCTCTTGGTTGTGTCCATTCTCAGCCAATCAGAGCATGGACACCACCAGGCTTTTTATTGGGTGAGAGAGACACAGAGAGAAAAACTTCAACTTCCATCATGCTCTGAGGGGAACTTTCAATGGCCACCCTATGTTAGTGCCGCTGGGAAAGCCTTAATATTCTGGGTTATATGACTTTGTGGAAGGGCCCTAAGTCAATACTGCCATATAATCCAGTTCAAAGCTGATAATGTGGGATTTTATTCAGTTGTGTGGAAGGGTCTCCAGTTACCTTGGTTCAGGCTTGATTTGCTCTACAACCCATTTAATTGTCTTTGAGGCAGTCCAGACTGTCCATGGGAAAACAAAGATATGTATGTTCTTTCTTCCATAGTTTTGCACATTTCAAATAAGAAAAAAGTTTTTAAAAACCACCCACTTAATGCAAAGTATTTTTGCATCCCTAGAAAGCCATTGCATGCAGCAAGCAGCTGTAGCAAACCATCTGCACTACACCAAAGGTTGTATGACATTCTGAAATTCCACCATTCTGTTCCACTGGCAAGTCATGGAACATGTGAAATAGATGCTTACATATGGAAATGCCAATGAATTTATTTCCCATCTCTAATACTTGCAACTATGTTTTGGAAACATTTGGGGACACGATTTTAATTTTAAGATCTTCATCTTGGTTTGCAGCTATTTTTTTACATGTATAAATCATATCTCCTTTGGTGAGCACACAATTCCAAGGTATTGTACTCTGCTCAGGTTTTAGGTGCTTTGGCAAATTACCTCTGTCAGTTATATTGAAAGTTAAATCAAGCAGAGCCACTTACCAGTACCTGGTGATATAGCAATATCTAGTTACTCATGTATTGTGATGCAAAAGCTGCTGGGAAATTTCCATTAGTGCTTTATAGCCAATTAATTTAAGTATTGGTTCCATGGCTCTGTATCTCATGCTCACTGAGCTTCTTCGTGTAAGACAAAAATCTATTCTACTTGTTAAACTTTTCAATCTTTACTATGATCTTGGCTTTGTATTGTCTATTCTCTTTGTTTCCTCATAAATTATTATTAAAATGCCATCTACACTGACCATTGAATCCTGTTTGAAGCTAGCTTCAAACTGCAGTGGCCAGACAACAATCTCATACAAAAGCACATCAAAGAAAGTCCTTGATTAATATCAGTGCTCTGTGGTTTGTATAATTGTCATCTGAGCCACAAATCGGTGCCAGAATTGCCAGAATTTCCTATGTAATCATCTGCACAGTGAAACCAATTTGTTCAATGCCAGTTTGAAATTGCATTAGTCGGTCTAGAGATTCAGTTTCTGAATCTAGTTATGTATTTCTCCACACAGTCATATAACCCAGAATATCAAGGCAAAAAATCCCACGTTATCTGAATGTGGATTCAGATATCCCTGTTCAAAGCAGAAGCCTTCGAACAAAAATAGGAGAGTTGGAATGTTTGGCAAAAGAAAAAAATATTGATATTATTGGCATAACAGAAACCTGGTGGACAGAGGAAAACAATTGGGACACAAAAATTCCAGGTTATAAACTGTACAGGAAAGACAGGAGAGGGGAAAACGGTGGTGGTGTGGCCGTGTACATAAATGAAGAGCTAGAATCTCATGAATTAGAATTTCAAGGAAATTCAAACTCACCTACAGAAGTCCCAGGACAAAAACTAATCTAGCATTAGGGATCTGCTATCGCCCTCCCAACCAAACTCCAGAGGCAGACTGCTATCTGGAAAATGAAATTAAACAGGCCTCAAAAAGCAATAAATTAGTCATAATGGGGACTTCAACTATCCCCGAATAGATTGGCTAAATTCTTGTTCTACGCATGAAAGAGAGACAAGGTTCCTCGACATGCTAGCTGATTATTCCCTTGAGCAGATGGTCATGGAACCAACCAGGGGAAATGGGATCCTGGACTTGGTGCTAACTAATGAACAAGATCTCATTCAAGATGTCCTTGTAACAGAGCCCATAGGTACCAGTGACCACAACACAATAACCTTCAACTTAAGTTTGGATAGCAAACTGTCAGTGAAAACTAACACAGAGACCTTACATTTTCACAAAGGGAATTTCACCAAAATGAGAAAAATAGTAAAGAACAAACTAAAAGGAACAGTAAAAAAAATCAAATCCCTCCAGAATGCTTGGAAACTGTTTAAAAATACTTTAAAACAAGCCGAACTAAAATGCATTCCTAAAATAAGAAAGAGGCCGGGAAAGTCCAAGAGGACATCAGTATGGCTTACAAATGAAGTAAAAGATGTGATTGGAAAGAAGAAAAACTCATTTAAGAAATGGAAGGCTCTTCCTACTGAGGAGAACAGAAAGGAACACAAGCTCTGGCAAACTAAATGCAAAGCAACCGTCAGGAAAGCCAAGAGAGATTTTGAGGCACATATAGCTAAGAACATTAAAAAAATAGCAAAAACTTCTTTAAGTACATCAGAAGCAGAAACCCAACTAGAAAAGCAGTTGGGCCACTTGACGAAAATGGTAAGAAAGGGACAATATGTGAAGACAAGGAGATTGCTGAGCAGCTAAATGACTTCTTTGCCTCCGTTTTCACACAGGAGGACAGGCAACATATGCCTGCAGCTGAGTCAGTTTTTTCAGGGAGGGAATTAAATGAATTAAACCAGATAGAGATAAACAAGGAAGAACGATAGCGTGTATGATCAAAAACCCATCAGAAAACATGGGACCCTGGATAAGGAAAATAGAAAAATTTGGAGAGATTTCGGGTTTTAAATTAAATAAAAATAAATCTCAAATTTTGGTAAAAAATATAGATAAAAAAGAAGCAGAAGCGATAGAGAAAGAATTCGGCATACCAATATCAAAGAAAATAAGATATTTAGGAATAAACTTGACCGCCAAAAACTGTCAATTAGTTAAAAATAACTATGAAAAAACTTGGAAAGAAATAAAAGAAAACCTAAAAAATTAGAAGACCTTAAAATTATCTCTGCTAGGTAAGATATCCGTAATCAAAATGAAGATATTACCCAAAATAAACTTTTTACTCCAGACACTACCTATCTTAAAGAATCAAACCCTGTTCAAAAGATGGCAAGCAGATTTAGCTGATTTCATCTGGGCAGGAAAAAAGCCGAGAATAAAACAAAAATATCTTATTGAACTCCCCCAGAACGGAGGCTTCGGCCTCCCCGATTTGATGGCATATTATGAAGCCAACTGTCTGGACAATCTAAAAGATTGGATGAACTCGAAGGACAGGAAACTCCTAAACTTAGAAGGATGGGAGAACAAATATGGCTGGCATGGCTACCTGATATATGATAAAATCAAACAAGACAAAAATTTAAAAAATCATATAATAAAAGCACCCCTCCTAAAAATATGGAACAAATATAAAGATTTATTATGTAAAGGGATTCCTAAATGGATCTCCCCATTAGAGGCATTTCAAATCATAAAAATAAGGAAGGAAAACGGGCCAGTATATAAAGATCTCTTAAAGAAAGAACTAAACACTTATGTCCTGAAGACACAGGAAGAACTTAGGGAATATAACCTAAATTGGTTTCAATACCACCAATTAGCCAAAAGATACAATGTAGACAAAAAGACAGGTTGGGAAGAGACTCAAACCCCAGCAGGGAGAATCTTACTACAAACTCAAAGGAAAAAAGTGAGTAAGCTATATAAATTGATACTTACAAATAGATATGAGAAACAACCAATAAAAGAATTTATGGAAAAATGGAAGGATAATATAGGCCATAGGATATCCCAGGATGCCTGGGAAAGGCTATGGAGATATACTTGGAAACAGAACTACGCATACTCACTAAAAGAAAACCAGATGAAACTGTTATACAGATGGTACATTACACCAATACAATTAGCCAGGATATACAAAAATGGAGAAGATCAATGCTGGAAGTGTCAGAAGGATAGGGGAACGTTCTTCCACCAATGGTGGTCCTGTGATGTAATGACCAAATTCTGGAAAAAGATGCAAGCCATGATTTTTGAGATAATGCAGTTTAAAGTTGATTTAAAACCGGAAATATTTCTTTTGAATATTACAGAAGCAAAGCAAATGAGAAAGGAGTCGGAGAAACTTCTGTGGTATATAAACACGGCGGCCAGAATAGTTGTAGCCAGGTACTGGAAGAGGAGAGAAGTACCGGAAGAAAGGGAGATATTGTATAAGATATTAGAAATTGCAGAAATGGATCGTTTGACACAATTATTGAGAGGAACCCCAACTGAACAATTCTCTAAAGTGTGGAAACACTTTGTAGAATATATTAACAAGAAAGAAAATATAAACTTAAAGGGTTTTTGGATATAATGATTATAAAGCAGTGCAACAAGACCCCTAAACTTATACGCTGTTATACCGATGGGTGAAGTGAACCAATACTTGTTTTAAATGTTTATGTACAACCTAACGTGATTACCCACCCAACCCTTTCCCCACCCCCTTCCCTTACCCACACCCTACATCTCCTACTGTTATTCATGTCTATGTATTGTCAACCCTTTCTCATAACTAATGGAGTGAAACAAGGTTGTGTTCTTGCACCAACCCTATTTACAATCTTCTTCAGCATGATGCTCCAAAGGGCTATGGCAGACCTACAAGAAGAAGACGGCATATATATATACGCTATCGTACTGATGGTAGCTTGTTCAACTTAAGCCGTCTGAGGGCTCGCACTAAGACTCTAAACTATCTAGTCCGTGAGCTACTTTTTGCTGACGATGCTGCCCTTGTCGCCCATTCAGAAGCAGCCCTGCAGCGCCTCACATCCTGCTTTGCAACAGCTGCAGAGCTGTTTGGGCTGGAAGTCAGCCTGAAGAAAACAGAAGTCCTCTACCAGCCCGCACCACAGGAAGAACACCACCATCCTCACGTCAGCATAGGCACATCTGTGCTTAAGTCCGTTCAGCAGTTCACCTACCTGGGAAGCATCATCTCTTCAGACGCCAAGATTGACAAAGAGATAGATCACAGATTATCAAAGGCATATAGTGCATTCGGAAGGCTTCACAAAAGAGTCTGGAGCAACAAGCACCTGAGACAAAGCACCAAAATCAGTGTGTACAGAGCTATCATACTGTCCATTCTCCTCTATGGGTCTGAAACATGGGTCACCTATCGCCAACACCTACGACTCCTCGAGCGCTTTCATCAGCGCTGTCTTCGCACAATCCTAAATATACACTGGACCGACTATGTGACGAATGTTGCTGTCCTTGAGCAAGCAGGGATCACCAGCATTGAGGCCATGCTATTGAGAACACAGCTGCGGTGGGCAGGGCACGTCTCTAGGATGGAGGACCACCGCCTCCCAAAGATACTACTCTACGGTGAACTCGCCACGGGTCAGCGCAAGAGAGGCGCCCCCCAAAAGAGATATAAGGACTCCCTGAAACAACATCTCAGGCTTGGCCAGATTGATCACCAACAATGGTCCACCCTGGCCTCACATCGGGAGGCATGGAGAAGCACTATCCACAATGCTGCGGCCTCTTTCGAGAAGACACGCGAATGGGTCTCGAAGAGAAACGACAACGCAGAAAGAACCGCAACTTGGAAAAAACATCACCCAAGGAGACTTTCTGCTGCGCTTTCTGCAACCGAACTTGCCTATCTCAGATTGGCCTTTTTAGTCATCAACGCGCTTGTAAAAAGCGTGGGATGAGTCCTTCCTGAATCTTCGTTCGCGAAGTAATGCCGAGAGAGAGAGATTGTCAACTCAACGATGTAATGTTTTGTTCTTTAAACCAATAAAATTCTTTATATTAAAAAAAGAGAGAGATAAACAAGGAAGATGTTCTCACATGCCTTACTAAACTAAATGTCAACAAATCACCAGGGCCAGATGGCATCCACCCCAGAGTTCTTAAGGAACTCAAGTGTGAAATTGCTGAAATTCTAGCCAAAATATATAACCTTTCTCTAAGATCAGGCACTGTACCCGGGGACTGGAGGAGGCAAATGTAACTCCGATCTTCAAGAAAGGATCCAGGGGTGATCCAGGAAATTATAGGCCAGTTAGTCTAACCTCAGTTCCAGGCAAAGTGATGGAAACCATTATTAAAGAAAAAATTACTAAGCACATAGAAGAACAGGCATTGCTGAAGGAAAATCAACATGGTTTCTGCAAAGGCAAATCATGTCTTACTAACTTGATAGAATTCTTTGAGGGTGTAAATAAACACATAGATAAAGGGGACCCAGTCGATATTGTTTACCTTGACTTTCAAAAGGCTTTTGACAAAGTCCCTCACCAAAGGCTCCTAAATAAGCTCTTCAGCCATGGAATCAGGGGAAAGGTCTTGTCCTGGATTGGAACCTGGCTAAACTGTAGGAAACAAAGGTGGTAATAAATGGACACTTCTCTGGATGGAAAGAGGTGTACCCCAAGGTTCAGTTTTAGGACCGTTACTTTTTAATTTATTCATAAATGATCTGGATGTAGAAGTAAATTGTGAGATAGCAAAGTTTGCAGATGACACTAAACTGTTCAGGGTAGTTAAAAATGAAACTGATTGTAAAGAGCTCCAGAAAGATCTCTCGAAATTGAGTGAATGGGCAACAAAGTGGCAA
This sequence comes from Anolis apletophallus, assembly GCA_030556195.1. Lineage (NCBI taxonomy): Eukaryota > Metazoa > Chordata > Lepidosauria > Squamata > Anolidae > Anolis > Anolis apletophallus. The sequence continues at coordinate 11,155,141 of JARBWK010000001.1, forward strand.
ATGCATTTTAACCTAAACAAGTGTAAAGTCATGCACATCGGGGCAAAGAACCCCAAATACACTTATAAACTGATGGGATCAAAGCTTTCTGAGACAAACCAGGAAAGGGATCTTGGGGTTTTGGTGGACAGCTCAATGAAGATGTCAACCCAGTGCGCTGCAGCAGTGAAAAAAGCAATGATCAGGAAGGGAATCGAAAATAGGTCGGCAAATGTTGTATTGCCTCTCTACAAATCTATGGTGAGGCCACATCTGGAGTACTGTGTACAATTCTGGTCACCGCACCTCAAGAAGGATATAACGGAACTGGAAAAGGTACAAAGAAGGGCAACAAAAATGATCCAAGGGATGGAGCAGCTCCCTTATGAAATCAGGTTGCAACGCCTTGGTCTTTTCAGCCTTGAAAGACAGCGTTTAAGAGGTGACTTGATCGAAGTGTATAAAATCATGCATGGGATAGAAAAGGTGAATAAAGAAAAAATATTTTCTCTGTCACACAACACTAGGACTAGGGGGCACTCCCTAAAGCTCCAAGGTAGGAAAGTTAGGACTAATAAAGGGAAATATTTCTTCACCCAGAGGGTCATTGGGTTATGGAATTCACTTCCAGAAGAGGTTGTGACAGCTGTCAGCCTGGACAGCTTCAAGGCAGGATTAGATAGATTCATGGATACCAAGGGAATCAGTAGTTACTGAAGTGGACATCCAAATGCCACCTCTGTGTTGATGGAGGCAGGCAGGATTTTCCCCGGGTACTGGTTGTGGGGGGTCGGGAGCAGGTGAGGGTTTTGCCCTCCTTTCTGCTAGAGATCCCTGTGTACAACTAGTAAGCCACTGTGTGACACAGAATGCTGGACTAGATGGGCTGAGGCCCGATTCAGCATGGCTCTTCTTATGTTCTTATGTTGTGGGATTTTCTGCCTTGATATTCTGGGATATAGGGCTGTGTGGAAGGGCCCTCACTTTTGCCTTACTGTTACCACTGGCTGGGAATGACTTAAAGACATATAACAAAACCAAAGCTTACTGGAAACTGTGCAACACACATATATCTACTCAAAAGTAGTCAATGATTGTTGGAATGTGATAGCCGATATGAATCCAGCCATACACAATGTGATTTTTTTTATTAAAAAAACAGGTTGGAAATTCCAGATCAAGCCATAAAATACACTGAAGCCCTTCTGTGTATAAACACTACACAGGAAGAAGCCAAATGCAGACTGCTCATACAAACAGGGCTAATACTGGAGCAGTCGGAGAGAGATACCAGATACACAGCCTAGCTGGAAGGTAAACCTATAGTGTTACATTTTTTTCATGTCAGGAGCAACTTGAGAAATTGCAAGTTGCTTCTGGTGTGAGAGAATTGGCCATCTGAAAGGACGTTGCTGGAGGCTGTTTTTATAAGTGCATCTCTGCAAGGATGGAAAAACAAATTCTGGATTTGGATTGATCTGCAGTCAGTGGAACTGTGTGGACCCTGTTGCAGCTTTCAGACAGTTCCTGGAATGCTTGTATAGGCACTCAAAAGTGAACTCAATCTCTATAATCCACATTCTGATCCAGATTACATGGCTGTGTATAATCAGTCATCTTGGAATTTTTGAAGGTTCTGGCATTTGAGTTCTCCTCCTCAAGTGGCTGGATTACATTGTCAGGTAGTCCATTCCATCGCCTTCATATTGGTATGAATCAGATTGGACTTAAATTGTTTATTTTTTTAAAAAAACGTATTTGTATTTGAAGAATGTATGGTTGCATACCAAATTCACTTTCTGTTTTTATCAAAACAGCCTCAGAAGGCAAACTAGATAGAGAGAGATGGCTTAGATGGGACCAGGATCTGGTAAGCTTAATGGTCAAATGGACATTTGAATATTTTTTTTCCAACCTGTAATTTTTTTATTTTATAGCTATTTTGACACAGGCCATTATTTAAAAAATATTAAGATGATACACACTGTAATTAATGCAAACTGGCACCACTTTAATGGCTATGACTCAATGCTGTGGCATCATGAGAGCTGTAGCTTTCTCTGCAAAAGAACACTTTTAGTTTACCCAACTATAGCTCCCAGGATTTCATAGCCTGGAGCCATGGCCATGATATTGCTGTCAAACTGTATTAATTATACAATGTAGATGCACGCTCAGAATTCAGTCGTACATAGACCTAAAATAAGTCTCACAGAATTACATAAGATTGATTTATAAGAATACATTCCTTTTAACCAAGAAAAATATAGGAATATATAGCACAAGGAGTGACTTTAGTTGCGGCTTAGTGGCTAGATATGTACCTAATAATTTTATTTTGCATTGTTATGGCAAAAGCAAGTTGGAACACTCCAATTAAATATTACTTACCTTATGACCTTAATTTTAGCCCCTTATTATTTGCTCTTATTTTCAATTTTTGCTACTGAAGAAGCTGTCATCGCAGTGAGGTTGAACAGATGGGAATGTTTGCATGTTTGTACTGGGAGGGGTGGGGGCGGGGATTATGAAAGGAAACTGTCTCTGGTGCTGAACATGAGCTGTTATTTCCAGACGAAGGTTTAGACTGAGAGTGTCAAGAGGCAGCTAGCTTGATATTTTAACTACTAAGCTGTCTACAATTAGTCTGCACTGAGAACAGATGTGGAAAAGCACAACAACTGATTTTGGCCATATTGAAACCAAAGCCATCTGGAAGTCTTAATAAAAGGGCAAAAAAAGCATAATTTTTCAATTCGTAAACAGGCTTGTCAGTCCATGCAGCATTCATCCAATTTCTGCAAGTAACAGTGAAACAGATTTGAAATTGAAATGTTTATTTTATTAGCTTGGCAGGACTGTTTATCCATAGCCCCTTATATCAACTCATAAGAAGACATATTATACAACAGCTGGGTCTGTGCCAATGGTTACACTCTCATTTTTGTGCTCGAGCTCCTGCATACAAACCTCCTTAAAAAAAATCAGTTCTCAATGCCTGGCTATTTGAAGCCACCGAAGTGATGCACGAAATGGGATTATATATTTGGTATTCTCTTTGAGGTCTCTGTCCTTGGGAAAAATACGAACTTTTAACAGTGCATCATTAAAGCTTCATTAAAACTTTGCACATGGTTTCTTGGGTTTTGTTATTGAGTGCAGTATGAGTCCTTTATTCAGTGTAGACTCAGATAATCCAGTTAAAAGCAGATAATATGGATGTTTTGCCTTGATATTCTTCTGGGTTATATGGCAGTGTAGAATGGCCCTCACCCCTTCACACACCCCCCCATGAATCCCTGAAGCCATGGATAATAACAAGACTTATATTTTGACTGGGCCAGAAGCATATCATAAAATAGCACTTATGGACTTAGAGGGGCCCGCAAGCACTTAGTGGAGTATTTTTTTAGAATTGATAAATTAAAAGATGGACAACAAATTTATCTTATATGGGTCATTCTATTTCTAAGATCAGTGACAAACAGAATTTCTTGCTTGCTGAATCTCCTGAATAGATGTTGGCTTTGACATATTATTGTCACTTTGATTATAGTTCTGTACACGCTTCCCTAGGAGTATGATCTTTGAACATACTCCAGGTATATGCCAGAACTAGGACTTTAAAAATATGGGCAAATTAAAAAAGCCATAACTTAGTATCTAGGACACCTGAGTCATTAACAATGCAATGCAATGCATGTATTCTCAGAAGTAAATCCTACTAATGACGCACACATTCAAGACACTAGGCTAAAACATTTTGATTTCTCTGCATGTTTAATGTAGTAAACCTGATGCCACTGGTCTATTTTGATGTTAATTTAATTTCTATTTTAGTAATGTTTCTGATATTATATTTCAATGAGCCCTTCCACACAGACATATAACCCAGAATATCAAAGGCAGAAAATCCCACATTATCTGCTTTGAGCTAGAATATATGACAGTGTGGACTCAGATAACCCAGCTCAAAGCAGATATGGTTTGCCTTGATATTCTGGGATATAGGGCTGTGTGGAAAGGCCCAATGTTATTTTAATTGTTTTAATATTAATGTATGTATACCCCTGATTTTGTAAAGTAGATAGCAATTATTATTATTATTATTATTATTATTATTATTATTATTATACAAGAACACATGGGAGTGGTTTGGAAGGGGGACCCTAAAAAGGAAACTGGTTAGGGTTAGGGTTCCACACAACCCTATATCCCAGAATATTAAGGCAGAAAATCCCACAATATCTGCTTTGAACTGGGTTATCTGAATCCACACTCGGATAATGAGGGACTTTCTCCCTTGATATTCTGGGATATAGGGCTGTGTGGAAGGGCCCTGAAGGTTTGATTTTTGCCCCACTATAACAAGCCTTAAGAACAAATGCAATAAAAACAAGAATTGAAAAGTCCTACAATGACCCAAAGTGCCGTCTATGGCCCCTAACACACAGCTGAATAAAATCCCAGATTTTCTGCTTTGAACTGGAATATATGGCAGTGTGGACTCAGATAACCCAATTCAAAGCAGATATTGTGGGATTTTCTGCCTTCACATTCTGGTTTATATATTCCGACTCTGGACGGTGTGGCGTTATGCCCATCACTTTCCGTAAAGAGCCTGGGAGTTCACTTGGACTCCCAACTGACCATGGAGACCCAAATCTCCATGGTCAGTAAAACAGCTTTTTTCCATCTGAGACAGGCAAGGCAGCTGGCCCCCTATTTATCCTGGAACGACCTGGCCACGGTGATCCAAGCCACGGTGATCTCGAGACTGGACTACTGTAATGCACTCTACGTTGGCCTTCCTCTGTCAGTGACCCGGAAGCTCAAGCTGGTGCAGAACACTGCCACCCGACTCCTGTCTGGTTCTCCAGCAGGTTGTCACATTACACCTATTTTGCAGGATCTGCACTGGCTTCCAATTGAGCACCGGATCACCTTCAAAGTGTTGGTGCTCACCTTTAAGGCCTTATGCGGCCTGGGGCCAATGTACCCGAGGGACCAGCTTTTCCCATACTGCCCTACGAGATCACTGCGGTCAGAAAATACCAACTTGCTGGCCATTCCATCTGCGAAGTCAATCAGATTAACTGCAACCTGTAGGAGAGCGTTCTCCGTGATTGCCCCAACGTTGTGGAACGGTCTCCCGGCCGAGATGCGGGCTCTCCAAGACCTCATGTAAGACATTCCTTTTCCAGCAGGCTTTCGGCCTATAAGATGTCCTCAACGCCTGGTTCGCCTGTTATCGCTGCGTTACATTGCATTGTGCTGTGCCTTGTATCCTCTATAGCACATCGTTGTTTAAATCTTAACTCTGAGATTTTATAATTGTATTGTTTTTTAATTGTGTTTTTATTGTACCTCGTTTTACTGTGAGCTGCCCCGAGCCTCCCGGGAGTGGCGGCCTAGAAGTCCAAGAAATAAATAAATAAAAATAAAGAATACATGGCTGTGTGGAAGGCCCTATGCAAAGAGAGTAATAAGACAGTGGAACACCTCATTTGCAGTTGCAAGAAAATAGCCCAAAATGGTGATATTGAATGTCACAACAGGCTAGCAGCAACATGTTTTTATTATAGACATTGCAGTACCAGGAAACAGTAAAGCAGAGAACATAGAGCTGGAAAAGATTTTTTATTTTTTTATTTTTTTATTTTTTTATTTGGATTTATCCTTCGCCACTCCCATCTGGCTCGGGGCGACTTACACACAATAAAACACATTTAAAAACAGCATATATGAGAGGTTTGTATATTAGACAGCAATCTTTCTGGAAGAAGAAAAGGGAAAAAGAAGTCCAAAACATAATAGAGAAGATAGAATTGATCGAGAAAGACTTGAAAACGAAACCGGGAAGCAGAAAATTAAAAAGTGAACTAGAGCTATGGAAGAAACAATTAGATTCAATAGAACTTAAAAAGATGGAAATAAATTTGAAGTTCTTAAAACAGAAGTACTTCGAATCAGCAAATAAACCGGGCAAACTGCTTGCCTGGCAATTAAAACAAAAAAGGAAAAGAAACTTTATAGAGAAATTAAAAGTAGACCAAATAGAATATACTAAAGAGGAGGACATCAAAACAATCATGGAAGCTTACTACACAAATCTCTATAAGAACGATGGGATAAAGGAAGAGGAGGTGGTAAAATACATTAGTGAGAAAAAGTTAGACAAAATCTCAGATGAAGTAAGAGAGAACCTCAATAGGAAAATATTTAAACAAGAGATTGAGGAAGTTATAAAATCAATGAAAAAAGGAAAAGCGGCGCGCCCAGATGGATACCCAGCGGAGTATTATAAAACATATCAAAAAGATCTAATCGATATAATGGAAAACCTATTCAATAAGATCTTAGAGGAGGGAAAGATACCAGACTCATGGAGAGAATCCAATGTAATCTTGATCAGTAAAGAAGGAAAAGACCCGACAAACCCAGCAAATTACAGACCAATCTCCCTGTTAAATGTAGATTACAAAATTTTCTCACATATCATAGCAAATAGATTCAAAATATTCTTAAATAATTGGGTAAAAGAAGACCAAAAATGGCTTTTGCCAAAAAGACAATTGGCTACAAATATTAGAATTATATTAGATCTTATAGATTATTATGACATAAATAGTAACAGGGAGATTGCGATGGTATTTGTAGATGCTGAAAAAGCTTTTGATAAAATAAACTGGGACTATCTAAAACGACTACTGAGGGAGATAGATATTGGATTCAACTTCATGAGGGCTATCCAAGCAATATACTCGGAACAATCAAGTAAAATTATAGTGAACCAGAGTAAAACAAAGAAAATAAGCATAAACAAGGGAGTGAGACAGGGATGTCCCCTTTCTCCCTTACTCTTTATCTTTGTGTTAGAAACATTGCTGGAGGAAATAAGGAAAGACAAGAATCTAAAAGGAGCCACAATTAAAAAAAATACAACAAAAGTGCTGGCATTCGCGGACGATCTGGCACTAATTGTTGAAGAACCAAGAGATCGCATCATACAGTGGATTGATAAAATAGAAAAGTTTGGGGCAGTAGCTGGCTTTAAGATAAATAAAGAAAAAACCCAAATTCTGGTGAAAAATATCTCTGAGGAAGCAAAAGCTCAATTGCAACTAAGGACAGGAATGATGGTTATAAATAAGGTGAGATACCTGGGGGTAAACATAACTCCAAAAAATTCCAACCTATTCAAAAACAATTATAAACCAAAATGGGAAGAGATTAGGAAGGATCTAAACAGCTGGACTAAGCTCAATCTATCCTTTTTAGGTAGAGTGGCATCAGTCAAAATGATGGTACTACCCAAATTAAACTTTCTTTTCGCAACCCTCCCCATAGTTAAGAAAGAGGCTCAATTTAACAGCTGGGATAAAGATTTGTCAAAATTTATCTGGGGAGGAAAGAAACCCAGGGTCAGATGGAAGATCTTACAACAAACGAAAGAAAGAGGAGGAATTGGTACACCAAGCCTAAAATTATATCATGAAGCTAATTGCTTAAATTGGATAGGGGACTGGTGTACACTAAAAAATGATAGACTCCTCGATCTGGAAGGCTTTGACTTAAGGTTTGGCCTACACGGATATCTCCTTTACAACAAACTAAAGGTAGACTCAAATTTTAAAAATCATAGTACAAGATATACCCTTCTAAAGACCTGGACTAAATATAAAAAAAATTTGGGACAAAAATACCCCTATGGACATCTCCGACAGAAGCATATAGAATCCGACAGTTGGACAGTAAGAGATGGTTGATGTATAGAGACGCATTGAGATGGAATGGAATGAATTACGAACTCCGGACTAAAGAACAGATAGAAACGGAGAGGGGAATAGATTGGTTTACTTACCTTCAATTAAGAGAAAAATACAAGGAGGATTTAAAATTAGGCTTTGAAGATACCAATAATGAAATAGAAGAGATAATTTTTGATGACAAAAAAAAAAAGTAGGACGGATATATAAAGTCCTGCTAGATTGGAACCAGGGGGGTAAGAATGGAGAAAACCATAAATTACAATGGTCAAGAAATATAGGATATAGGATTAGAGAGGACACCTGGAGATCTATATGGAGATATAATGTCAACATCTCTTACTGCCACAAATATAGAGAAAACTGGATTAAATTAATATATAGGTGGTACCTCACCCCAAATAAACTAGCAAAAATATATAAAAATCAAAACCCAGATTGCTGGAACTGCAAAAAGAAAAACGTCGGGACATACTTCCACCTTTGGTGGTTATGCCCCAAGGCGAACAAATTTTGGGGTGAGATACACACGGAAATTGAGAAAATATTAAAGAAACCGATTACGAGAAGCCCAGAGGCATTCCTCTTAGGAATCGTGGATCCCTCCTGGGAAAAGAAGGACAGAAGATTATTTATTTTGATTACCACAGCGGCTAAAATGGTTTATGCTAACCATTGGAAATCCCAGGAGGATCCAACGAAGGAGGAATGGCTCTTGAAAATTATGGAGACGGTCCAAATGGAAGCAATGACAGAAGCCCTCCGGGAAGGGGAAGAACTATACAAGAAAGGGGAGGAGAAAAAATAAGTGGGATTGGTCGGAGCTGAAAGAATATTTTAAGAAAGAAAAAAATATAGACCTCAAAGTGAAATGTATATAGATTAGAAAGAGAAAGAGATTCGAGAAGGAGGAATATGTTATTATTTAAGCTAAGATAAATAGGGTTATGTGTGTTAATTTTTTTCATGTAGATGTCATCATTCAAAAATATGGAAGTTGTAGTAATACATAAGAAGGGAAAATCAGTCGCAGATGGAGAGGAGAAGAAGATCAACGTCAAACCCCCACTAGATCTGCACACAGTTATAGCTCGGGAAATATCAGTCCCAAGCTAACTTCCACACTCTGGTCACTTTAAATCTTGCTTTTTTCTGTTTTGTCCCTCTGGACACGGACTTTCCGTTTCGTTTTCGGCCCCCAGGGTACGCGACTCTGGGAGAGCCACTACATATTGTTTTGTCTACACTCTTTTAACTATTTGTAAACTATTTGAAACTCTCAATAAAGATTTGTTTAAAAAAAAACAGCATATATAAAATACATACAAGTCATAAAAGATCACTAAATACAAGGACTTACAAATTGAGATTGGACGACTATGGCTAAAGAGAACAATGCTGATACAAACAGTGGTTGGTGCTCTTGGAGGCATTCCAAGAAACCTTGAAAAGAACCTGAAAAGCCTTAATTTGGATAGAACATCAATCCATATGCTGCAGAAGGCAGCACTTCTCAGAACTGCACACATTCTGCAAAAATACATGTAATATCCGAGCTCCTTGGGAAGACCCCAATATTCAGAGATGAATCCCAGACACCAGGACTTAACATGCATGTGTGCTGTATTGTTATGTACAAATCAATCTATAATAATATTTATTTATTTATTCATTTATTCAATTTTATATACCACTCTTTCCTGCTGGCTCGGGGTGGTTTACAAACAATCAGTTAAAATACACGTAATATTACACAAAATACATAAAATACATATAAAACATTAGATCAGATAAGGGCATGGTCAGAAAACCGGAGGACTTAGTTAAAGGCAAGCTTAAACAGAGTTGTTTTACATGCACTTAATTGCTGCACTAAATCTTGAATCATGTTGATTTTTAAAAAAACCCTCATTTATGCTTTCGTCAAAAAATGTGCCTATATGTTCTATCAGCTACTTGGTTACATCCGAATAACTAAATACTGCTTCCACCTCCCACATCTCTCTTCCAAAAGCCAGAAGTTGGATTGGGTAAAGGAGTCTGCTCAGCTTTTGACCGGGTTGCAAAGAGGATGACATTTCCACCTCCCCACCCCCACCCAATATAAAATGAGTCTGTGTGACAGATCTAATTCAGATGGTTGCAAGATGATCATAAATTAAATAGGCCTCCTTTGCCTAATCCAGCAGCTGGCTCTTAAGATAGGTGGCATTTATGTAGGTTTCCAATAACCCTACCAAATACAAACCAGTTATGGATCTGTAACTCTAGGTTACAACTAGGTAACTGCAGTACTGATTATCGGCCTTGTTCTGTAACCCGTTCCCTGGTGTAATACCATGGCTGTTAAATGACAGTTTTTTGGAACAAAATATCATGCCCATTGCAAAGATACAGAATGATGGATGCCTGGCTTGACAGCAGTATGTGTGAAAAAGATCTTGAAGTCCTCGTGGACAATAAGTTAAACATGAGCCAACAATTTGATGTGGCAGCTTAAAAACTCAATGGGATTTGGGCCTGCATAAATAGCAGTATGGTGTCTAGATCCAGAGAAGTCATGTTATTCCTCTATTCTGCCTTGGTCAGACCATACATGGAATACTGTGTCCAATTCTGGGCACCACAGCTGAAGGGAGATGTTGACAAGCTGGAATGTGTCCAGAGGAGAGTGACTAAAATTATTAAGGGTCTGGAGAAAAAGTCCTATGAGGAGTGGCTTAAAAGCTGGGCACGTTTAGCCTGCAGAAGAGAAGGCTGAAAGGAGACATAATGACAGCCATGTATAAATATGTGAGGGAAAGTCATAGGGAGGAGGGAGCAAGCTTGTTTTCTACTGCCCTGGAGACTAGGACATGGAACAATGGCTTCAAACTACAGGAAAGGAGATTCCATCTGAACATGAGGAAGAACTTCCTAACTGTGAGAGCTGTTCAGCAGTGGAACTCTTTGTCCCAGAGTGTGGTGAAGGGTCCTTCTTTAGAGGCTTTTAAGCAGAGGCTGGATGGCTATCCATCAGGGGTGCTTTGAATGCAATTCTCCTGCTTCTTGGCAGGGGTTGGACTGTATGGCCCACGAGGTCTCTTTCAACTCTATGATTCGATGTTCATAAATTGATATCTTGAATAGGTTGGTTACAAACATGCAGATGTCTGCTTCCGAGGTGAACCATACACAAAGATATCCCACCCCAAGAATCCCTACTTAAAGAAACAGAAGACTTGAAGAAAATGCTTTAAAAGTCATAATATGTAGCAATAACAGCATTGTGAAACTTGCTCCATGAGCCTAAAGGGACATTGGTCTTGTCTTTCTTCAACAGCAATCCCATAGACAACAACTCATTAGCATGAAAGGACTATCAAAAGCAATTCGTTCAGATTTCTAGGCCATATCACAGATAGCTAATAGGCATGGTTTTGAACCCAAAAATAGGGATTCGAAAATCTAATGGGGGTTTTTTGATTAGTAATAGAAAGATTTACAAAAAAATTCCAAAAATTTCTAAAATGTAACGTAATTACTAATGAAATTCGTTAGTAGTTCGTATGCCAGCGCATGCGCATTCCAGATGGTTTTGGCCTACAACTCCCAGAAATCCAAACAGCTGGTAAACTGAAGGAGGGAGGGAAGGAGGGAGGGAAGGAGGGGGTATTCTATTCTTGGAAGCAGCAAAAAGGAGGAGGAACCCCCCTCACTCCTCGCTGCCCTCTCTCTCACCGATCCTGAAGGAGTGAGGGCCCAAGTTTGCCCAGGCTGAGGGGAAAAGGAAGAGGCCTGAGGCTGTGAGGAATGGTGAGAGTTGAAGTCCAAAACACCTGGAGGGCTGAAGTTGGCCAGTCATGAAGCTTCTTCAAGGCTTGGCATGCTTTAGATCCTGGCAGGGAGGAGGGGCAGGGAGGGCCCCATCTGCTCCTCCTCCTCTGCCAGGATCTAAAGCGCATTAAGCCTTGATGCGCTTTAGATCCTGGCAGGGAGGAGGGGCAGGGAGGGCCCCCCTGCTCCTCCTCCTCTGCCAGGATCTAAAGTGCATTAAGCCTTGATGCGCTTTAGATCCTGGCAGGGAGGAGGGGGCAGGGGAGGGGCCCCGTCTGCTCCTCCTCCTCTGCCAGGATCTAAAGCGCATTAAGCCTTGGTGCGCTTTAGATCCTGGCAGAGGAGGAGGAGCAGACGGGGCCCTCCCTGCCCCTCCTCCCCTGCCAGGATCTTTCCTGCCAATACTGCGGTTTATTGGCAAGGAAAGGAGGGGGGGCATTCACTTCCCCCTCCTTTCCTTGCCAATACTCCGGTTTAGTGGCAGGGAAAGGAGGGAGGGCGGCGAGAGGAGGGAGATGCCCCCCGCGGCCCTCGCTGTCTCTCTCTAGCTTTGATCCATGGATCCATGGATCGGCTAGAGAGAGGCAGCGAGGGGCGCGGGGGGGATCCTCCTCCTCTCTCGCCGCCCTGCCATAGACGGGAGAGGAGGAGGAGGCCCTCGCTCGCTGATTGGCTAAAGGAAAGAAGGTGGTTTTATGGTACCACCTGGTCTCCATTAGCCAATCAGAAACCACGTCGAGTAATGGCAAAGAAGCCATCCGACGTCCTTACGACACTTACGCACCAGATACAAAAATGGCGCCACAAAGTGTCGTAAAAGAAAGGGTACTTCCGGGATCGCCGTGGCGATGCGTATAAACTAGAAAGTCCCATTACATACGAATCCCTTCCGATTTCATTTAATTTTCATAACTTTTTTCTCATGCCTAATAGCTAACAAGGCATTCTGGAAATCCATTAGTGCCTAGTACACTGACTTGGGCATTATTTAGAGCCAATACGAGAAGATCCAGAGAGAAAAGATTCAATAAACAGTAATGGTCATAGTCACAGCAAACCTTACTAAATATTCATACAATATGAAAAGCAAAAACTGGGAAGTAAAGTCGTGACAAAAATGTTTTATCAACATAAAGATACTTAAGTTGACTAATTTAAGTGATACCATAACATATTTATTTGGCTATTTGTTTATAAAGCTGTTCTTTAAATATGTTTTCCCTTAAAAATGGAAGAAAATAGATATTGATGGTTCTTCTTGCAAGAAGCTAAAAAGATTCCAACAATATAATCTTGTCAGAAAGGTTATGGAAAAAGACAAAACAAATCAAATAATACAATCTTGATAGAAAGTTTTATAAAAGTAAACAACCCAGGGTGGTTTGCAATTAATATTTGGCAACAGAAGCAAGGAAGCAAGAGAGGGAGGGAGGAAAGAAGGAATTTCTTGAACTTTTTTTTTTGGTCTAAGACAAGATGCCTACTATTAAACACATTGAAATACTACTAGCATGCCTGAATCAATTAAATCAATAGAATTTACATAGGTGTTTATTTATCATTCAGCAATTGATTCAATGTGTCTACTCTCGTTCGGTAAATCCATAGGTTTCAGACCTCAGTTTGAGAATCATTTCTTCTCCTCCTCCTTCTCCTCTCCCTCCCTCCCTCCTCCCCCCTCCCCCCCCCCCCTCTCTCGGACTATGTGGACACCACTGCAACAACATAACAGATTCAGCAAGGTGTGCTTTGGTGCCTTTGAGGCCAATCTGGTTAATTTCTGCTTTGGGATGGTTGCAATTTTATCAGCTAGTGTAGACTCACGCTGGTGCTTGGAAAATATTTATTTGAATAGCTTTGTGAAGCATGATAAACAGTATGAATAGCTTTGAGAAGCATGATAATCTGCACGTTTTCAGCCACATAAATTGGCCCACTAAAAGTTACATCTCAAAATTGCCCCCTTTAACTAGCACAGTTGTCACAATTATTCACAGTCATTCAGCCTGGAGACTATATCAGAGCCTCATCTGCTCCCAGCCTCACAACACACACTGGCAACAAACTAGGCATTTGTGAAATCTACAGTGCGCTTTGCAAAGCTTGGGATGTATAATGATTTCTCCATAGCTCCCTTGTAGACATCATCACGTCTGTATGTCACACATAAAAGCAAATATTATCAGACAGGATGACTAAGCAGTCTCCTCAATAAATGCAGAAAAGTAGGAAAGGGGCAAAAACAAAACCAAGCCGATGGGTAGTGCATGGTGAGAGTTCCTGGTCATCTCTGCAAGCAATTTTTCCTTGCCACAAGAGATCTGGCAAATTTTAATCCATTTATCTCTTCCATTTGCAAGGCTAGTTTCTGACAACATATTCATCACAAGTTTCTAGCAGCAGCTTGTCTACAAGCTGCTGCTAGAAAGCACATCAACAGGATCACTTTTCTGGGGACCTACACACTACATTGCACAAAAGGGACCCTGTCAATCATCAAAGTAAGCAGGTCTTGGTAGTAGGCAACTCCCTCTTTAGAGGAACGGAAACTGTCATTTCCAGACCAGATGGGATGGCTTGAGAAATATGCTGCCTCCCAGGGGCAAAAATACACCATATCACTCAGAGGCTCACCAGGCTCCTCAAGCCCCATCACCATCCCACCCCCTCATATTGAATCATGTAGGAACCAATGACACTGCTAGACATACTTTTCATAAGATCATAAATGATTTTCGAGCTCTTGGAACAAAGTTAAAACAATGCAATGTACAGGTGGTCTTTTCATCCCTCCTCCCAGTTGTAAGATATGGCCCTACAAGGGCCAGAAAAATAGTACAGGTCAGTAACTGGCTTAGAAAATGGTGTCAGGAGGAACACGTTGGCTTCCTCGATCATGGTCTGCTTTTCCAGGAGGATGGCCTACTGGCAAGGGATGGTGTGCATCTCACACACGCAGGAAGACAACGTTTTGCTCACATTAGGTGCACTTTAAACTAGGTCCACCGGGGGAGGGGGACAACAGCCTTGTGAACAGTACTTTATCCACAATGTCAGGGACCTGCCAGAAGGCTAAATGGAGGGCTGCACAAACACAACCAGGACTGAGTACTGAAAGCACAATAATCCCAAATAAACAGCTCAGGGGAAGATCTCAGGGGCTCACAGGTCTTTACACTATTGCACAGAGAATGAGAAATAAACAAGACAAACTCCAACTTTTAGTACAATACCACAAATATGATGTCATAGGCATCACTGAAACCTGGTGGGATGACTCCTATCGCTGGGATGTAGAAATTGAGGGCTATAACCTCTTTCACAGAAACTGAAAAAGGGGTGAGGAGACGGAGTAGCCTTATATGTCAAAAACTTTTTGCGCTGCAGAAGAGGTGCAAGACAGCAAGACAGGAAACCAGCTTGAAAGCATCTGCATAAGAATCATGGGAACTGGGACTCAAAAAGATCTCGTAGGCGTCTACTACAGACCTCCAAGCCAGGATGAAGAACTTGATGAAGTCTTCTGGCAACAGTTGACCAAACAGGCAAAAAGAAGAGATATAGTCGTCATGGGCATTTTCAACTGTCCCGATATTTGCTGGAAAACAAACTAGGCCAAGAGTACAAAGTCCAACAAATTCCTTGCTTGCCTTGCAGACAATTTCATGGTTCAGAAGGTAGAAGAGGCTACTCTCGATCTCATCTTAACAATCGCAGAGGACCTGATCGATGTAGTTGTAGTGGTTGGACTCTTAGGGGCAAGTGACCATGTGCTCCTGAAATTTGAGGTACGAAGGAAGGCCGAAACTAAGACAAGTCAAACCTGCACTTTGGACTTTAGGAGAGCTGACTTCTAAAAAATGAAGGAAATACTGAGCAGCATTCTGTGGACACAGATACTAAAAGACAAGGGAGTTACGGATGGATGGGAGTTTTTCAAGAATGAAATACTCAAGGCGCAACTGCAAACAGTGCCAACAAAGAGAAAAAATAGCAAAGTAGCCAGGATGGATGTCCAAAGAACTTCTAACTGTGCTAAGACTCAAAAGAGACAAGAAGTGGAAAAAGGGAGAAATCATCAAAGAAGAATTCAAAGAAATAGCCAACCCCTGTAAGAAAAAGGTTCATAAGGCTAAAGCACAAAATGAGCCCAAGCTTGCCAGGGACATTAAAAACAATAAAAAGGGCTTCTTTTCTTATGTCAGAAGAAAAAAGAAGGACAAGGAGGCAATAGGGCCTCTTCGAGGAGAAGATGGGGCAATGCTGACAGGGGATAAGGAAGAACCCAAGAGTATGGCAGAAGCTACCTTTTTTGATACGTTTAATTTGGAGCAGGAGGAAGAACTTACTAAACAGTACTCCTTATTTTTTGATAATGCTGAAGACGCACCCCCAGGAATACACTCGGGGATAAATGAAATAAACACCCTTACGAACAAGGAACTCCGTAAAATCAGAGTACAACTAAACATAGCTACACTCTCTGACTACGTAAGAAGGAAGATTACACCCAGAGGTCTACGTGTCCATGTCCCGCCAGGAATCTACGATTCAGATCCTAATTTCATCCAAAGCTGGAAAAACATAGTCCACCGCTGCTCAAAAGATTTGATGTTACTAGTAATTCAGAAAGGCACGGTGGAAATGACCCTTTTGAATCAAGAAATAGATAATATCAAAGCTACAATCGATCCATCGGTAGGGACTGTGGACCTGGACAAGATACAAACAGAGTGCGATAAACTCTATCAAGAGCTGAAAGAGGACAAATTAAAGAAGATTAAGTGGGATGAGAATGACTTTGCAAACAATAAAATCTATCGGTGGCAATACCGACCCTTCAGAAGATCTAATTACCGTAGAGTGCAATTTCCTGGAGAATCAGGCCCATCGGGAGGCAGCTCTGATGAGGCAGGTGCGCTGTTGGAGGATTCCACCGGACCAGGTGCAGGAGCTCAACCTAACACCAGCAATTCTAGAAACAAGGGACCCCCCAAAAGAACGGCTTATTTTCGCAAGGCCAAAAAGAAAAACCGGAGACTTAATCATAAACTTGTCGGATATCTCTTTATCTGAGGATGACATCAGGATATTAAATAAAGGAATTTCATTTGTCCCCACACTGCATTGCTCAAATTTGAACATTCGACAGGATATAGCAACTTTGTTTCGGCAAATGCGGTTAAAGGAATATTTCCAAAACCAACCCGTATCTAGACCTGATGACATCCCGCCCAGATTAAAAGGGAAAAATATGTTTGTACCACCCATTATTTCCGACAAATTAAAAATCTTTGAGGCAACAGTGTTAAAGGAGGTGGACTCTCTAAATCACCAACATGATAGGAGGAAATCCAACTTAACGAACAAAGATATTAACAGGCTCAAAAAATTGGGGAACCATCCAAATGTGATTATTAAACCAGCTGACAAAGATAGAGCGTTGGTTATTATGAATAGGAGTGATTATATGGAAGAGGCTATGAGACAATTATCCAATACCACCTTTTATCAACCCCTGCCTATGGACCCAACAGCCAGATATTTGAGTGTCATCAAGGATACAATACAAACCGGAGTGGACAAGGGTTACATCTCATCAAAATTGGCAAGTACATTAATTAATTTTCATCCTTTTATAGCAAAATTTTATTTATTGCCAAAAACACATAAAAAAATAACCCCGGTCCCTGGAAGACCAATCGTGGTGGCTACCGACTCCTTGTTACAACCCCTGGCGATATTTGTCGACACCTTTCTGCAACCCTTTGTGATACAAGCTCCCGCCTTCATTAAAGACACAGGGGATTTTATCTCCAAAATTGATGGGACCTCTATAAAAGACACAGATGTACTAATAACTGCGGATATTGTATCCCTATATACAAATATTGATTTGAGACTAGCCAGGACTGTGATACAGGGTTTGTTGGAGTTGCGTCCACCCCCTAGAGACCCCCCTACATCCTTTTTCATGGAAATAATCGATATAGTTTTTGATTACAATTATTTTATGTTTGATGGGGTATTCTATGAGCAACGGGGCGGCATTTCCATGGGACTCTCATTCGCCCCCTCTGTAGCAAATATCTATATGAACGATCTAGAAATGCAATTTTTGTACCCTGATATCGATGTTGTGCAGCCCATTAGGCAATACTACCGTTTCATAGATGATGTATTTTTTATCCTATCAGAGGGAGGGAATTTAGAACTTATCATACAACATTTCAACTCATGAAACCCCTCCATTAATTTTACGTTCGAAAAAAATGATCAAAGTATTACATTCTTAGATGTTATGGTATATAAACATCAAATACCCTTAGGGTAAAAAACTTTGTCAAACCTACAAGTAGGAATTCGTACCTTCATTATCACTCCTATCACCCCCACTCTCTTAAAGATAACCTACCTTTTTCCCAGTTAACCCGTCTCAAAGGAAATTCTTCCCTTACATCTGATTTTGAGGATTCGGCCTCTTTACTAAACAAACAACTTAGACAAAGGGGATACCCAAAACAGGTCTTAAATAAAGCTCTAGATAAAACTAGAAACACTTCAAGGGCAGAACTGTTCACCAAAAAGGAAAAACCTCCTATAGACCGCAGTATTTGGCCACTGACCCATACCCCCCACTCTAAAAGGATTCAAGGGATCGTACGCAAATATTGGCCTCTAGTGAATTCGATACCTGGGCTAGAACAAACCCCAATGATTGCCAATAAGAGGACTACTAATATTAAACAACTACTAGTCCATGCTGACCATACCATCCGCACCAAACCCCCACATCCCAGTAGAAATACAATGGCATGTTGCCATTGCTCTATTTGTAAACATATATCTACTATTAACACGATACAAGATCTTGAAAGGAAAAAAACATACAAACTTCACTGCCAGGCCACATGCGGATCCAAAAATGTAATATATTGTATTTTATGCAAATGCTCAAAATATTACGTAGGGGAAACTGGGCGTGACCTGAGGGTAAGGATCCAGGAACATCGTTCGAGATTTAGAACAAAAAACGAATCGTCTGTACTGTATACACACTTTAAAGAAAATCATAAATTTGACGACTTTAAAGTTGTGGTTCTCGAACAGGTTAAAGTTAAGATGCATCAGGATATAAAATTGGCCTTAAGGAGAAGAGAATGCTTCTGGATAACCTCCCTAAAATGCGAAGCCCCCAGGGGGTTAAACGACCGTTCATCCATAGGAGAAATTCTGATATAATTTGCACCTGGCGCCAGGTGCGGAGGGAGCCCTCTTAAGCCGCGGCTTTTCTCAGTAGCATTGTCCAACCGAATGGGAAAGTGGCTGCGTCCACAAACATATATGCTATGACTGAATATTTTGGGTATGTATTGATTGTGCTATATGTATGTAATGCCTCCTGAAATGTATTGATGTATTGATTGCCTCTTGCCTACTACTATGGGGAATGTGTTTTCTTATGTGTATAGGTTACAAAAATGTATATATGAAAGTAATATGGGATTATATATTGAAAACCATTTATGTTTAATTTAATAGATATTGGACCAGTGGATTGGACAATAGATAGTATGTGGCAGGTCCCGAAGAAGCCGGAAACGGCGAAACGGATGGCTTGATACCGTCGACCCGACATTGAGTGTAATCGGATTATATTTGATGACATGTTACCCTATGAATTATAATTTTGTGAAGGAAAACACCAGTGTTTTGATGCCATATGGATCTTCAATCCACCATCCACTTATAATTGGAAAAGAATGAAGATGAAATAAATTGAAATAAGATTGTGAAAGTGATCTCCCACATTGATCTTTTATTGTAGGGGATAAGGAAAAGGCAGAGCTACTTAATGGCTTATTTGCCTCGGTCTTCTCCAAGAAAGAAAGTCATCTTCAACCGCAGCAAGATGGAGTGGATGAGGGATTAGAGAACATCCAACCCCAAATTGGGAAACAAGTGGTCCAGGAATACCTGGCTGCTCTAAATGAGTTCAAGTCCCCAGGGCCAGATCAACTACACCCAATAGTATTGAAGGAACTAGCGTAAGTCACCTTGGAACCATTGGCCATCGTCTTCGAGAGTTCTTGGAGAACGGAAGTCCCAGCAGATTGGAGGAGGGCCAATGTGGTCCCAATCTACAAGAAGGGAAAAAAGAATGACCTAAACAATTACCGTCCAGTCAGTCTCACGTCGATACCAGGCAAGATTCTGGAAAAGATTGTTATGGAAGTGGTCTACAAACACTTAGAAACAAATGCAGTCATTGCTAATAGTCAACACGGATTTATCAAAAACAAGTCATGCCAAACTAATCTGATCTCTTTTTTTGATAGAGTTACAAGCTGGGTAGATGCAAGGAATGCCGTGGATGTAGCGTACCTGGATTTCAGTAAGGCCTTCAACAAGGTCCCCCATGACCTTCTGGCAAACAAACTAGTCCAATGTGGGCTAGGCAAAACTATGGTTGGGTGGATCTGTGATTGGTTAAGCGGACGAACCCAGAGGGTGCTCACCAATGCTTCCTCTTAATCCTGGAAAGAAGTGACGAGCGGAGTGCCGCAGGGTTCCGTCCTGGGCCCGGTCCTGTTCAACATCTTTATTAATGACTTAGGTGAAGGGTTAAAAGGCATGATCATCAAGTTTGCAGATGACACCAAATTGAGAGGGATAGCCAATACTCCAGAAGACAGGAGCAGAATTCAAAACGATCTTGACAGATTAGAGAGATGGGCAAAACTAACAAAATGAAGTTTAGCAGTGACAAATGCAAGATACTCCACTTAGCCAGAAAAAATGAAATGCAAAGATAAAGAATGGGGGACGCGTGGCTCGAGAGCAGTACGTGTGAAAAAGATCTCGGGGTCCTCATGGACAACAAGTTAAACATGAGCGAACAATGTGATGCGGCGGCAAAAAAAAAAGGCAATGGGATTTTGGCCTGCATCAATAGGAGTATAGTGTCTAGATTCAGGGAAGTCATGCTACCTCTCTATTCTGCCTTAGTTAGCAACCTTTTTTAAAAAAAACCCACCAATTTAAGGCAGACTCAAAAATATTTGACACCAGTGATTAAATACAACCACTTTCCTTCTGCTTCTATCACAACTACGGTAGTCAAATGCTGTCTGTATAAAAACCTCTTTGTATGTCAGCGGAAAGATCGCAGAGGGAAAGTTAGCATAGTTTCCTGAAGAAGGGAGTTCCAAGATATAGGAGCAGCTACCAAGAAACCCTCTCCCATGTCCTCACCAAATGTGAGGTTGGTGGACCCAAGACATTCCTGGTTAGCTGTTGTGGAAAGAGATCAGGATGGCAGAATGGACCTAAATATTTCTGTGGCCTTCCTATAGCAAAATGAATGACAGACTCGCCAGTAATTCTGAGATGAACTTAACCTTAAGTCCTAGCAAAGCTGGACACTTTCAAAGCTTTCTTGATGCTATTCCAATGGGGAAGTTAAGACCGGCATAAAACATTATTGCTTAAATCAACTGGGATTAAAACTGCTGGTAGTCTAAAGGAGCAGATACAGCTGTTAAGGCTTCAAATGTTTACAAATAAAAAGGTTAAAACCACGTATATTCTTTATTTTTTGGCAATACGGTTTTAAACAGAGAAGCTGTCTAACTGAGTATGACATGATTTTTTAAATAGCAAACACCCTTTATCAAATCAATGTAGAGTACCACCAAATTTTGCAGAAAAAATGACTTTATCGATAGATAAAGGCAGATAGTTATGAAAGAGACAGAGGCCGGTTCCACACAGCTGAATAAAATCCCACATTATCTGCTTTGAAATTGAATATATGTCAGTATGGACTCAGATAATCCAGTTCAAAGCAGATAGTGTGGGATTTTCTGCCTTGATATTCTGGGTTATACGGCTGTGTGGAAGGGTCCAGAGAAAGTTAAATCAAGGACTACAAACCCAGTACTGGAAATTCATAATTCTGCATTTATTTACTGTATTATGTACTGTATTTATACCCTGCCCTTCTCAACCCCGTAGTGAACTCAAGGTGGCTTACATATATAGGCAACAATTTGATGCCGAAAACACATATAATAAAACATATAGATTAAAGAAGTAATTAAAAACATATAAAACCTTAAAGCCACTCCGCTATAGAGGCAAACAATACCGCCATCGGTTACATGGTAGGGATATCAAAGCTCCAAATGGCAGAGTTTTGGAAAGTTCCATGATATATTTTGTGCTTGCTAGTAGTATTGTTTTCGATTTCATTGTATTTTGCTATGTGGTCACAAGGCTACCCTTGAATAAATTTTTTGCATTGCACTGCTGTTGTATATGTCTTCAAGTTGACTCTGGCTTATAGAGACCTTATCATAGAGTCTCCGTGGCAAGACATCCAGTGGAGTTTTGCTATTGCTGTTCTCTTAGGTTGCAAAAATGTGACATGTCCAAGGTGACTCAGTCAGTTTTCCTGGCTGAGTGTGTCTATGATAGCCTGTGTTTTCTGAAATTGGATCATAAAATTTATTTATTTATTATTTACTATATTTATTTATTATTTATTTATACCGCCCCTCTCAGCCTGAAGGCGACTCGAGGTGGTGTGCAATGGCAAATGAATGGCCACAGATAAATACATAACAATTAATAAAAACAACCATATAAAAACAAAAATTCACAGTTAAAAATATAAAATACAAATCTCAGCGTCTCCTTATTAGAATCGGTTTCCGTTGCATAGTCATCGTTCTATAGGTCTCAATTCCATAATAACATTTCGTTTGCAAAAGCCTGCTCAAACAGCCAGGTCTTGACTTTCTTCTGGAATGTTAGGAGGGAGGGGGCCAATCTAATGTCCCTAGGGAGGGTGTTCCATAGCCGATGGGCCACTGCTGAGAAGGCCCTGTCTCACGTCCCCGCCAATCGGGTCTGCAAAGAAGGCAGGATCGAGAGCAGGGCCTCTCCGGAAGATCTTAAGCACTGGATGGTTCATAGGGAGAGATGCGTTGAGACAGATAAGCTGGACCAGAACTGTTTAGGGCTTTAAAGGGTAAAGCCAGCACTTTGAATTGTGCCTGGTAGCAGACTGGCAGCCAGTGGAGCTGGCGCAACAGAGGGGTTGTACGCTCCCTGAGGGCCACTCCTATTATCAACCTGGCTGCTATCCGTTGGACCAATTGAAGCTTCTGAACAGTATTCAAAGGCAGCCCCACATAGAGCGTGTTGCAGTAGTCTATACAGAATGTAAACAGAGCATGGAGTACCATGGCCAAGTCAGACTTCCCAGGTACGGACACAGCTGGAACACAAGTTTTAACTGTGCAAATACTCCCCTGGTCACTGCCGAAACCTGGGGCTCTAGGCACAACGATAAATCCAGAAGCAGAGAGCTAACTGTATTTCCATATAAACTCCCGTGAGGCTGTTGAGCCTCCATATCAAGGGTAGGAATGTTATGGCCCTCTGGATCTGATTTTGTGCAATATTCCAGCGGAAATGTATATTTTATTTTTTAAAAAATAAGCCTATAGTTAGATATAACTGCAAAAAACATTTTACATATACTATATCATTATATCTGCAAGAATAAAACTCTGTGCTTATTTATTTTTTGAACCTTCTAATGCACATGCAATCATCAGACCTGTCCTTATCACAATGTGGCTTCAAATCATGTGGTCTCTTCTGCAAGTACTACAGCTATGCACTGTATTTGTTGTTGCTGGGTTTTTAGAGTTGCTGATTTTGTCCATTTTATGGTATTTTAGCTACGTATAATACGGGTGGAAGTCCATGAGTTATTACACTGGGTGGCAGCAAATGTAGCAACTCTACTAAACCCAGCAACAACTGGAAGGCCATACAATTTCCATTGCCACCCTAGGGATTTGATGGAGTAAAGTCAGGACCCAGTTGGAGAACAAATGCCATGAGCTAAATGAACTATCAGGATTTAAAACACAGGTGAAGATATGTTTCTTCTGGCAGGCCTACCAGGTTAATTTTAACTGTGAATTTTGATCTTTGTTCTGTGTAAGTTATTACATATTTTTCATAAAAATACATTTTCATATGGGTATTTTAGAAAATGCTTTTGATGATGTATTTTAAAGCTATTGTGTGCCTTGTCTCAAGCCATGAGGAGAGATACGTAAGAAATAAAAATAATAATACAATATAAGATATATTTTATTATATAGGCAGTCTCCAAGTAGCAAACAAGATTTGTCCTGTAAGTTTGTTCTTATATTGGATTTATATGCAAGTTAGAACCGGTACAGTATAGCTTTAGATAGCATAGGGAAGGGCTAACAACCCTGAAGTATTTGTTTTGCCATCTGTGTCCCTTTTCAGAAGATTTCACCTCACTTTCTGTCCCTGTGAGTATTGGATTTTGACAAATGTGGCTTGTTGTGGAAACAAGGATTAGTGAGAAAACTACAGTGGAAACACCTTTCCCCCGTGATAACTCTTTCAGGAGTGAATTTCCCTTCCGAGAGGTAGACTTCTCTCACTCCTGTTCTTAACTATGAGTCATTTGCAAGTAGGATGTTTGTAACTTGGGGACTACTTACAATAATATGTCCCCACAGTCCATATGTAAGCACAGTTAGATCAGATAGTACGCAAACTCTTCCAATTCCCCCTGACATTCTTCCCAAGGAATTGCATTCCAGGTCAAAGCTGGTCCCTTGAGGTTTCCTTCTGTTCCCAATTGGGAAGAACCAATGTTTGCATATTTATTCTGGGTCTGTGGCCATGCAGTTTGACACCATGGGGAGAGCATGGATGAGCTCCCTCTGTCAGCTCTAGCTCCCTATGTGTGGACATGAGAGAAGTCTCCCACAAAGTTGGTAAAACAGCAAAACATCGGGTCCCCTGTGGGGTGAGAAGGGCAGAATATAGTGTTCCCTTGCTATTTTGCTGTTCACTTTTAGCGGATTCACTGTTTTGTGGGTTTTTGGAAAAATTAATAAAAATATTAAATATTTACATCCAGTGGAAACCAGGGAGGCTAGGGACTCCAGAAGTGTGGTGGCCTGAGGCACAGCAGGGAAGGCCTGCAGGTAAGGAAGCATGGGTAAGAAAATAATATACTGTATAAAACAACGTATACATATTAAAATTAATATGGCATCCCTACTTTGTGGATTTTCACTTAACGTGGGTGGTCTTGGAATGGAACCCCCATGATAAGTGAGGGAACACTGTACAGTATTCCCTTGCTACTTTGTGGTTCGCTTTTAGTGGATTCACTGTTTTGCAATTTTTTGAAAATATTAAATATTAAATATTTGCATCCAGGTTAGGCCAGAGACCCCAGAAATGAAGCGGCCTGAGGCATGGCGGGGAAGGTCTGACTCCTTGGCTTGCAGCTGCCTGCATGGCTCCATAGGC
The DNA here is from genome assembly GCA_030556195.1 of Anolis apletophallus. Taxonomy (NCBI): domain Eukaryota; kingdom Metazoa; phylum Chordata; class Lepidosauria; order Squamata; family Anolidae; genus Anolis; species Anolis apletophallus. Next base: position 11,180,088 of record JARBWK010000001.1, read on the forward strand.
TCTGCAGAGGCCAGGGAGGGAGGCAGGTGCCCTTGGGATGGGCCGGGAGGCAGGTAAGGAAGCACAGGTAAGAAAATAATATACAAAATATATAAAATAATGTATGTATGTTGTTGTTTATTCATTCAGTCACTTCCAACTCTTTGTGATATCATGGATCACCCCTTGCCAGAGCTCCCTGTCGGTCTTCACTACCCCCCAAAATAATGTGGTAATACTATGATAGCTGGGTCTGGAAGCTCCAAGCGTTATGCTGTTTCCACTTTGCTCCTTTGGGAGTGCTGTTTGTGCAATGCAGAATGGAACAGACGGAGGTACTGTAAGCCAGCCCGAACACAGGTATTATAGAAGGAATGTAAGAATTATTTAATGGTAAAACCCTAAGCCTTACCCGAACCCAAACCATTACCCTAAACCTTACCCTAATCCTAATCTTAAACCTAATCCTAACTCTAAACCTAACCCTAACCCCCTTCCCTTATTCGCAACCACTGTTGCAGAATGTGCGTAATAGGCATGGTTAGGTTCAGTTGAAATCTTCGTAATTCGGAATAAATTCAGAAATATTTCCCCTTTGAAGCGATTTTGAAGTTTTAAGGAAACCGGAAGTCATTATCATTTACATAATTTATATTCCGTCCTTCTCACCCCGCAGGGGACTCAGGGCAGATCACAATGCACATATACAGGCAAACATTCAATGCCATAGACCAGGGGTGCTCAGAATGGTGATCTCGATCACCAGGGTGATCTTCGGGCCTCATCCTGGTGATCTTCAGGCCCCTGACCAGGTTTTTTTGCTGTTGGTCCTCCTCACATGCCCCTGCACGCTGCAAAGAAGTCCTCTGTCGTTGCTCCTCCCCGCTCCCTGCTCGCGCGCCGCTCCAAAAGCTCCAGAGTCCAAGAGGCAGAATAGGCCCCCTCTTTTGGATTCCTCCTCCTTCCGTCCTTCTCCAGCCACTCAGAGTCGTAGGAGACCAAAGGGGGCGGGCCTGGATGATGCGATGCATGGCTGGCCCCGCACACATGCGCAGAAGCACCCATTCTGCCTCTCTGACTTCTCGTGAGCTCTTGGAGGCGGCATGCATGCTGGTGGCATGGAAATAGGAGCAACGACGGAGGAGGAGAAGGACGCTTTGGGGTCATTTCCTTACCGCATCTCAAAGGTCGGTCTTTTTACTTTGTGGTGGGTGCTTGATTGTTCTGTGGCATGTCTCTTTGTTTATTTTTAATGTTTAAAAATGGCCTTTTAGCTCCAAAGCCTCTCTGCTTGCTTTGTTCCTTGAGAAATATATGTTGGGGAATATGGAAATGTGGGAGAAATGGGGTGGTTGGATGTATTTTTCCATGCCCCTTTGTTTACCTTGCTGAGTATTAAATGGCCCTGCAGTTCAAAAGCCTCTCTTCTTACTTTCTGGCTGCTAATATGTGTGGTAATATGGCAGTGTGGGAGAAATGGGGTGGTTGGATGTATTTTTATGCTCTGTTTTATATTGTTGTTATTAAATTGAAATGTTGATGTTTTATAACTTCATTTTATGTAAACTGCCCCGAGCCTGCTGGAAGGAGCGGGACATAAAAATGAATAAAAAATAATAAATAAATAAATAAGAAAATAGTTATATGTTTTACATTTCTGGGTAGGTGATCTTTGGGACTTGGTTTTTTTATAAGTAGCTCCCATGCTGAAAAAGTGTGAGCACCCCTGCCATAGACCATCAACATATATAGACATACAACGAGCTACACAATTGGTCGAGAGTTCTCCCCGACCCAGGCAGGCCTTGAACTCATGACCTTCTGATCAGTGGAGATCTTATGCAGCTGACTCCCAGCCAGCTGCGCCACAGTCCCTTTGCCCTTCCAAAGCTTTTGCCACCATTTCTGTTACGAAGCAGTAAGTGAGTCGGAAATGATTCAGCGTTTCTCTGCTTCTCTTCCCAGGCCTTGGCTCAAGCCTGGGAAGCTGTGTTAAAGCAGAGTGGATGAATCCCCCCCTACTTTCTCTTCACATTCTGCCTGGGTCCTGGAAAGCAGTGTTAAAGCAGCCTGGATGAATTTTCCCCCTTCCTTTCTCTACCTCTCAGTTTTCCTCTTCTTTTTCCTACTCTTTTCCTCCTTAAGCGGCTAAGGAGGAAAAGGAAAGGGCCTGAGGTTGTTGGGAATGGTGGGAGTTGAAGTCCAAAACACTTGGAAAGAATACCTGATTGGCTCTCAGGCCCCATATACATTGCCATGTAATGCATCTTGAAACTGCATTATGTATATACTCAGTGATGTAGACTTCTGTCATGCAGTTTAGCTGCCTTCTATGAGTCTCCATAATGCATAATGCAGTAAGTCCGCAGTTTGAATCTGGTTTAGCAGTTTGAATCCCGTTTCGCAGTTTGATGCACCGGCGGGAAGGTAATGGCACCCCATACAGCCATGCTGGTGACTTGACCTTGGAGGTGTCTATGGACAATGTGTCTCTTTGGCTTAGAAATGGAGATGAGCATCACTCCCCAGAGTCCGACAGGACTAGACTGAATGCCAAGGGGAAACCTTTACCTCTACTTTGATAATCTGAATTATGTGACAGGAGGATGAGGATCGCCTCCTCCGTCCTCCTCGGTCAGGAGTGAAAGACCCCCTGAAGTTTCCCCAGTGCCAGGGCTGTTTTTTCCATGCATGCATGTCTACCATTAACAATGCTATTTTGAAGTTTCCGAAGTTTTGGAAAGTTATGGATTTTTGGGAGAAAAAAATTGGAATTCAATTCCGAATCGAACCACTGAAACGAGTTTTGAACCTTCTTTAAAAAAATAATCAACCAAGCCTAGTGCGTAACGCTCAGAGCTTCTGGACCCAGCTATCACACTATCACCAATAATGTATACATATTAAAATTAATATGGCGTCCCTACTTTGAGGATTTTCACTTATTGCAGGTGGTCCTGGACTGGAACCCCCATGAGAAGTGAGGGAACACTGTACTGCAGATAAATAAATAAACAAATAATAGCACAAGTTGAAGTCCAAAACACTTGCAGGCCCAAGCTTGCCCATGCTTGCTATAGAGGAACTCCTGGCACGCGTTTGAGGCTGGGATGAGTCTGGCACACACCACAGAGCCCTGCGGAGGCCAGGGAGGTAGGCAGGTGTCCTTGGGATGGGCCGGGAGCCGGGTAAGTTAGTGCAGATAAGGAAATAATATATAAAAATACATAAAATAATGTATAAATATTAAAATTAATATGGGGTCCATACTTTGCAGATTTTCACTTATTGCGGGTGGTCCTGGAACAGACACCCCCCCCCCCCGATAAGTGAGGGAACATTGTACTGCAAATAAATAAATAGATAGATACATAGTTGTGCGAGTTGATGTCCAAAACACCTGGGGGCAGGCCCGTAGCCAGGATTTTGATTCGGGGGAAGGGGGCTGAGTCTGAGTGAGAGAGGATCTACCCTAGCAAACCGTTAGCCCAATCCCCCCAAGCAGGGCCGTAGCCAGGATTTTGATGGGGGGCTGCGTTTGGTTCCGGGGGGGGCTGAGACTGGGTGAAAGAGGGTCTACCCTAGCAAACCTTTTGTATTGTTATCCCAATAACCCCATGTGGGATATAATGAGCATAGTGATCAGATCATGATATGAATACAGGTAACAGTTTAAATAATATACCAGTAAGGCCTTCTCGTGGGCCACCCTGAGATTTTCGGGGGGGGGCGAAGCCCCTCAAGCCCTCCCCCCCGGCTACGGTACTGCCTGGAGGGCCCAAGTTTGCCCGTGCCTGCTACAGAGGAACTCCTGGCGCGCTTTTGAGGCCGGGATGGGTCTGCCACACACCGCAGAGCCCTGTTGCGCGTCGAGGGCGTTCTTCCGCGCGCTTCTGGGCGAGAGCGAAGCGCGCGGTGGAAGTGCCTGAAGTGCAGACGGGGCCAGCCAGGGGTTCTCTCGGTGCTCCTGCCCTGGCTGGCGGAGAGCGCGGCGCCAAGCTCCCCGTTTGGAGAGGCAGAGGTGGCAACCCCCGGAGTCGGGGCGCCCTGCTTCTTCTTGAGCTGAGTCGCCGCCTTCCTTGACCGCGGAGGGAAGGAGAGAGAGAGAGAGAGAGAGAGAGAGAGAGAGAGAGAGAGAGAGAGAGAGAGAGAGCGCTGCCAGAGCCCCTCCGCCCGCCTGACCCCCTCCCTTCCTCCCTCTCCGCCTCTCCGCCCAGCTTTCGGGCGGTGGATGCGCGCAAGCTGCCTGGCTGTGGCTGGCACCTCGGCTCTCCTCGCGTCGCCCTCCTCCGCCGTGGCTCTCGGGGCCCCTGGGCACCGCCTCCCGCCGGGCTGAAGTTTGCACGCCAACCGAGCGCCAGGCAGCCATGGAGACCGTCAACCAGGTGAGCAGGAGGAGGGGGAGGAGGTAGAGGAGGAGGGGGGAGGAGAGAGAGCTTGCCCCCCTTCCCCTTCCTTTCCCAAGCCTTCCCCGGGGGGCTGCCCTTGACTCCTGCTCTGTTCTTGCCTTCCAGCTGGCCACCAAAGGCAAGTTCCAGGCGGTGAAGGAGCCCTTGGCGTTCCTGCGGGTCCTGGAATGGGTAAGTCGGGCGAAGGCGCTGCACACCTTGCCCTGTCTTGGCTGAGCCTTCGTTGCCATCCCCTGGAGTTGTTGTTCTCCTCCAAAGGTCCTGTTTGGAGGCTCGCTTGGCAAGCCAATTGGGCCGGAGCCGCTCTATTGGGCATTGCCCTGGTGGGGAGGGCGATCTTGCGCCCCTCTGCCTTGTTTTAAACCCTCTGTTCAAGCCCACCATTCCCAGTCGTGCTACCCTTCTATTCTGCCTTGGTTAGACCACATCTGGAATCACACTGTGTCCAATTCTGGGCACCACAACTGTTGGCAAGCTGGAATGTGTCCAGAAGGGGGCGACTCAAATGATCAAGGGTCTGGAGAGCAAGCCCTGTGAGGAGCGGCTTAAAGAGCTGGGCATGTTTAGCCTGGAGAAGAGAAGACTGAGATGAGACATGATAGCCATGTAAAAGTATGTGAGAGAAAGCCACGGGGACGGGGGACGGGGACAAGCTTGTTTTCTGCTGCCCTCTGATGCAGAACAATGTCTTCAAACGACAAGAAAGGAGATTCCATCTAAACATTAGCAAGAACTTCCTGACTGCGAGAGCCGTTCAGCAGTGGAACTCTCTGCCCCAGAGTGTGGTGGAGGCTCCTTCTTTGGAGGGTTTTAAACAGAGGCTGGATGGCCATCTGTCAGGGGTGCTTTGAATGCGATTTTCCTGCTTCTTGGCAGGGGGTTGGACTGGATGGCCCATGAGGTCTCTTCCAACTCTATGATACTATCTTCATCTACAACCATGAAACCTGTACATAATGTAAATAATCTGATATGCATGATGTGTTTCAATCCACTGAACTAAATTTGGCACAGATACTTGATACACCCAAATTTGTATACTGGGGGGTTGTGGGGGGGGGTCGATTTGGTCATTTAGGAGTTGTAGTTGCTGAGGTGTATAGTTCACCAACAATCAAAGCGCATTCTGAATTGCACCAATGATGGAATTGAACCAAACTTGGCACACAGAGCTCCCATGACCAACAGAAAGTATCGGAAAGGTTTGGGGAAAATAAGCCACTGACATTTGGGAGTTGCAATTACTTGGAGTTATAGTTCACCTGCCATCAAAGAGCATTCTGAACCTCCCCAACAATTGAGTTGAACCAAACTTGGCATGCAGAACTCCCATGACCAACAGAAAAGGGTGTGGTGAGCATTGGCCTTGTGTTTTGGAGTTGTAGTTCAGCTACATACAGAGAGCACTGTGGACTCAAACAATGATCGATCTGGACCAAACCTGGCACAAATACTCAGTATGCCCAAATGTGAACACTGGTGGAGTTTGGGGAAAATAGAACTTGACATTTGGGAGTTGTAGTTGCTGGGATTTATAGTTCACCTACAATCAAAGAGTATTCTGAACCCCACCAACGATGGAATTGGGTCAAATTTCCCACATAGAACCCTCATACCTTGAAGGGACTCGCTGGCACGAGCCTCCCTCCAGCCTCACACGTTCTCCTTTGCCTGCACATGTGCACCATGCTGCCATGGGCCAAACACATCTGCTTGCCCCTCCCCACTTGGAGTCTCAGAGACAGCCCACCCCTTGGCTGAGAGGCCGGCCAATCACGGCGGAGGAGGACTTTTGGTGGGAGGATTTGCTGTCTGTTTTCAAAAAGGAAGAGAAAGATAGATGGAGAGATCTTCAGCCTTCTCTGCCTAAGAGGCTCCTAAAACCATGTTTTCTGATGGTTTTTGGTGACTCCTCTGAAACCCCCTGATGACCCCTCCAGGGGTCCCAACGCCCAGGTTGAAAAACACTGCTCTGGATGAAGTACCTTATATAGGTAAAGGTAAAGGTTTTCCCCTGACATTAAGGCCAGTCGTGTCTGACTCTGGGGTGTGGTGCTCATCTCCATTTCTAAGCCGAAGAGCCAGCGTTGTCCATAGACACCTCCAAGGTCATGTGGCCAGCATGACTTCATGGAGCGCCGTGGAGTACCTTATATGCTCATGTATAAATTCAGTGCAAGTCTTGGGGCTAAACGTATATATTTTGATATGACGAGCACAAGATAAACTAAGAGTCGTTCTGCGGAGAGGGGGAAGCACCAATTCCAACTCAGAGATGCCGCAATGGGTTGTTGTGAGTTTTCAGGACAGTATGGCCATGTTCCAAATCATTCTCTCCTGACGTTTTGCCCACACCTGTGGCAGGCATCCTCAGAACCAACAGATGCCACCATTTTTCCACCCAGACATTCAAAAAGGCCAGAAGTGCCATCACTTCAGAAAGAGTAGACTGGGTTGGTGCTTCTGCTAGGTTCTCCTGAGATGGGTTAATTTCTTATGATTTGTTCCACATTTTTCGAGAGGCTGAGCGGGCAAGCCTGGAGCTTCCCAAGGAAAAGACTTCCAGGGGGCTCTCCAATTTCTCCCTTGAAATAGTTGTCTGTGATTCTCTGGGCCCTTCCACACAGCCATATAACCCAGAAGATCAAGGCAGAACATCCCACAGGGTTATATGAGTCCACACTTCGATTTATTCCAGTTCAAAGCATATAATGTGGGATTTTATTCCACTGCATGGAAGGGGCCTCAGACAAATGCAGGCAGTCCCCGTCCCAATTACAAATGACTCGTACTGATTTGAGCCTTGGCAGTTGAAGGTGGTGTTCCAATTGCATGTCCACAGGCCCAGAATACATCTACAGCATTGCTTCTTCCCAACTGCGAGCAGAAGGAAGCCTTGAAGGACCAGCCTTGACCTGGAATTCAGTTCCTTTGAAAGAAAGTCAGTGGGAATTGGAAGAGTTTGCCTACTATCTGATATAACTGTGCTTACATATGGACTGCGGGGACATACTTTTATTACAAGCAGTCCCTGAGTCACAAACATCCGACTTACAAATGACTCATAGTTAAGAACAAGGCTGAGACAATAGGAAGTGAGAGGAATCTACCTTCAGGAAGGGAAATTCACCCCTGAAAGTTGCTGTGAGTTTTCCGGGCTATATGGCCATGTTCCAGAAGCATTTTCTCCTGACGTTTCGTCCACATCTATAGCAGGCATCCTCAGAGGTTGTGAGGTTTGTTGGAAACTAGGCAAATGAGGTTTACATATCTGTGGAATAATGTCCAGGGTGGGAGAAAGAACTCCTGTCTGTTTGAGGCAAGTGTGAATGTTGCGATTGGCCACCTTGATTTGCATTTAATGGCCTTGCAACTTCAAAGCCTGGCCGGTTGCTGCCTGAGGGAAGCCTTTGTTGGGCAGTGTTTGCTGGCCCTGATTGCTTCTTGTCTGGGATTCCCCTGCCTTTTGAGTGTTGCTCTTTGTTTACTGTCCTGATTTTGGAGTTCTTTTATAGAAACCCCACTTGCCTAGTTTCCAACAGACCCTTCCACCTTTGCTATAGATGTGAGTGAAGCGTCAGGAGAGAATGCTTTAGGAACATGGACATACAGCCTGGAAAATTCACAGCAACCCAGCGATTCCAGCCATGAAAGCCTTCGGCAACACACCCCTGAAAGAGTTAAAGGGGGGGGGGGATGTCTCCACTGAAGCTTTCATGCCAATCCTTGTTTCCACAACAAGCCATTTTTTTCAAGTTCCACTTGTCATATGGACGGAAAGTGTGGTGAAATCTTCTAAACAGGGGCACTGGCAGCAAACAAAAAAGCCTACCATAGAGGTAGCATAGGGAAAGATTAATACCCTTGTTGTAGTGTTAGCTGGAGTTACACTTAAAAATGCATCTATTCCGACTCACAAACAAATTCAACTTAAGGACAAACCAACTGAACCTATCTTGTTTGTAGCTTAGGGGCTGCCTGTAGAGACTAACTCGCTCTTACCAAATGTCTTTCAGGTTTTTTTCTCCTTAATTAAAACAAAGCTCCGCATTTTTCCCTTTCTGAGAGGCCCTGGCTTCTCCAAAGGAGAACTTCCAAGGGGTCCTAATCTCTCCCTTGAAATATTTCCCTGTCATTTCCTAATTGGAGAATAGCCTAGGAACCAGGCAAATCCTCTCACTGTCCAAATGTCCCGTCCCACCCCGCTCCCGGTTTATTAAATTTTCCCCATCAGGTGTCAACCTTTGATTTTCTGAAATATTAACTTCAAAAGGGCTCCAAACTCTTCCTAGCAATGTTTCCTGATTGGATAATAATCTCCTTTCAAATAGGCACCTCCCCCCCCCCCCACCAATGTACCCTATATAGCAGGCATGGGAAAACTTAAGCGGCTGAGGGGGGAAAGGAAAGGGCCTGAGGCTGTTAGGAATTGTGGAAGTTGGAGTCCAAAACACCTGGAGGGGCCAAGTTTGCCCATGCCTGCTACATACTCATATGCAAGAGTAGAAATATTTGTTGAAAACTCGGGTCAACTTATGTGAATACAGTATCGAATTTACCCTATGTTCGGGAATTTTAGTCATCCCCAAAAACCTGACATTCACAAGTCAGTGTGAATATTGGACCTTAACTCTTATTTTCAAAGGAATAGCGTGCAAAGGGTAAGAGATTAGCCATCTCAGGAGCATCTAAAAGAAGTACCGACCTGGTCTACTCTATGATCTGATGTGGTGCTACTTCTGGCCTTTTAGAATACGTGATGCTACTTCTGGCCCAACTTACTTGTCTGAACGCATCTGCCTCTATGTCCCACTTCGCAACTTAAGATCAGCCGGGGAGCAGGCATGTAGCCGGGGGCTAAGGAGGTTTCAGCCCCCGAAATTCTCAGGGTGGTCCGTGAAAATGCCTTACTGGTACATTATTTAAACTATTATGTTTATTCATATCATGATCTGATCACCATGCTCATTATATCCCACATTAATGGGGTTATTGGGATAATAATACAAAAGGTTTGCTAGGGTAGACCCTCTTCAACCCAGTCTCAGCCCCCCCCTGAAACAAACTCAGCCCCCCCCCCCAAATCAAAATCCTGGCTACGGCCCTGCCGGGGAGGCCCTTCTCTCACTCCTGCCAACATCGCAAATGCAGCTCACGGAGATGAGAGATAGGGCCTTCTCGGTTGTAGCCCCCCGCCTGTGGAATTTGCTTCCTGGCGAAATTTGATCGACCCCACCCCTCCTGGCGTTTAGAAAGAAACTAAAATCTTGGTTTTGGGATCAGGCTTTTGCAAAATAATAGAAGCAGCACTTAACTGGAGCCAGATTGGCAAGATGTTATAATATGAGGATATGGTTTTATGGCTTATCAATGGATTTGTGGACTGAGTATTGTTTATTTTAAGGACTGTTGTTGTTATGGTTTTGAAATTTTATATGTATTTTATATGTATTTATGGTTTTATATTGTGTGGATTGTGGCATCGATTGCTGCCTTTGTTAGCCGCTCCTAGTCGTCGTCGTCCCCGTCCCCCCCGGAGGTTGAGAGGAGTGGGGTAAAATGCGGTAAATAAATAATGAATATCTGGGTGGAAAAATGGTGGCATTGACTGGCCCTCTGAAGTGGAACTGGTGCTTACCCCTCTCTGCAGAATGACCCTTGGTTTATCTTGTGCTCATCATATCAAAATATGTATGTTTAGCCCCCAAACTTGTCCTCAACTTATACATTAGTATATAAGGCACTTCTTCTAGAAAGCTTGGCACACAGGTTAATGGACAGATGGTGATGGTTGTAGATGAAGATGGGAATGGTGGAAAGTGTGACGCCACTAGAGTCCAGGAATTGGAAGAGGGAAGTGCGTTTCCCAAACTGTAAGCATTTGATGGTGTATGGTTTTCCTAGCAATTACCTGGAGAATGAATACTGGGATATTGAATTGGGATCCATTCTTGCAGGTTTGTCACACCTGTCCCTTCCTGTAGGCCTGCATGCCAATCCACTTTGTTGTGCTTGCAGTCTGTGCAAAAGTACAGCAGATGAAGGGATGGTGGTAGTTGTTGATGACACTGGGAATTGTGGAAAGTGTGAAGTAAAGACAGGAATTGAATCAAATTCTGATCTTTTAATTTTCCCTCGAAGTACCCTCATTTCCATTGATTATTTGTCAGAATTGGATTCATATGGGTCGATTTTCATTTTAGAGAGTGACAAGGGAAGGCAATCCAGCCTCCTTGGACAGGACTTCTGGAAATGACATTTGTTTATTTGTTTATTTATGTATTTATGGTGAAGGAAATGATACTTGTTCAGGCCTAGGTGGTAGGTCTAATTGTAAAATGTACATTATTTTGTATACTGTGTATATTGAATGTTGTTAACGTAAGAGTTAAAAAACAAAATACAAATATTAAAAAAGGAAATACAGGAATTGGAAGAGAGAGATCCCCAGGTTATGAACAAGATAGGTTCTGAATTTGTCTGTAAGTAGGAATGGGTACATTTTTAAAGTGTATCTCCTTATCTATATATCTAGCTAACTAGCTTAGGGTAGCAAAGGGGAGGGCTAACACCCCTGTGGTTTCACCTCACTTTCTGTTCCTTTGATAATTGGATTTTGAAAAATTTGTCTTCTTGTGGAAACAAGGTTTGGTGAGGAAACTTCAGTAGATATACCTTTCCCCCATGGTAACCTTTACGCGAGTGAATTTCCCTTCCAAGGGGTAGATATATTTCTCTCACTTCCTGTTGTCTCGTCCCCATTCTTAGTAATGAGTCATATGTAAGTCGAACGTTTGTAACCTGGGGGCTGCCTGTATATATTAACTGAAGAAAAAATAATGTGATGTTGAATGGGGATTCATCCTTGCTTGTGGAGACAGAAATTGCGAGAGGGAGAGATAGGTTTCCCAAATTGTAAACATGTGATGGGGTATATAGCAATTAGCTGGAATAGGAGTAATGAAATGTTGAATTGGGATCCATCCTTATAGATTTATCACAACTGCCCCTTCATAAAGACCTGGATGCTAATTTGCTCTCCTGTGTCTGTAATTGGGTTTATTTATCTATCCTACTCACTTTTTGAGCCTTCTTCCAGTTTCTTTTAACCAAATGAATTAGATACCAGTTTCTGTCTTTTTTTTCCATTTACTTGGTTTCTTTGGTTCATTTATGTACAAAACAATTAAATGAAGAGGGTTTCCATCCTCATCTCTATCACATCTTTCTCTTCCCTTTGCCTACTTCCTCTTGTGATACATTTAGCAGAATAGTCTCTGAGCCTGAGTGGTAAATTGAGGCAGATAATTGGTTGGTGGAATAATGTCAGTGTTTGTTTCTCTGATCCTTATTCGGAGTGAAGTCTGCAGGTCAAATGACATCCATTGCCAGTAGGTCTGAAGAAGGAGGAAGAACCTATCTGAACGGAAAGTTCAGAGCATGTCATGGAGGATTAATCACATTCCCTCTAATGTTGAACAGCTAGGGAATTATGTAACATATACATGTGTTGGGTATCTGTGTGCGTTTACACATATTTTGATCTTCTAGGTGTGTGTGCAGCTGATGTTGATATATGCAAAGCTCTTTGAGAAAATAATACCTTGAGAATCATTTTTCTCCCTATGTATGCTTGGTGTTAAATGCAATGTCTTGAAACATGTTTGTACACGTGACTCTAAAGTATCGAAGGTCAAGTACTGTGCATGAATAACCACTGCGCCTCTTCTCATTTTCTTGGTGGTGTCTGGCCACTTGAGCAAATGGAGTGTGGAAAAATGTGGATTTTGCAGTAGCTCTATATTTTATATTGTCCGATGAATCTCATTTTGATAATTTGTTGATATGTTTCTTTGTTGGCATTGAATGCTTGCCATATGTGTTGGAAACCACCCTGAGTCTCCCTGGGTAGATAGGGTGGTCTATAAATAAAGCTTTATTATTATTATTATATTACTATGTAAGTTGTTGTTTTGTATGTGTATAGAAAGAGCTGGGGGTGCTGAAAGTAGGGACCTCCCTTGATAACTGGGAAGGGCTGCATAGAAGTTGTAATTATTTTTGGCTATGAGGTTACAGAGTTTCATGTGATCAAATATCCCAGGAAAGTAGGATTTCTACTGACATGGATTTTATAATTGTGTTCCTTTAAATTCTATTATTGGGTCTTTGCTGATGTTTTCTAATAACACTGGGAGATCGGGAGCAGGTAGCTGGCATGCACTGGGATTCTCAGCTTGGGAGGAGGGGCCTGGAGATGTTTTTGGCTGATGCTGAGGCATCTGGGGCATTGAAATCCAGCAACATAGAAAAGGCCTTGGCAAGACTGGATGACCATGGTTAGAGCAATTTCAAAATTATATCCCCCTTTATGCACTTTTTAAAAAGAACCTTTGGTCCTAGAGAGTAGAAATAACGTGGAAAGATTGCAACACCCAAAAAAGAAGAGCTCTGCAACCATGTTCCACTGAAATTGTATTATAAACTAGCAATATATGCATGTGAAAAGAAACAAGTAAACAAAATCATTTCCAGCTTTCTAGTTACTAGTTGAAAGTTTCTTCCAGAATCTGTCCAGCAATGACTTTTTCTTCATTCACTTTCCAATTTTCTTATGATTTCTGTGTTGGTAGCAAATTCTATTAATTTATGTTTTTAACATGTTGGAGGTAACAGGAGAGGCAAACATATATGCTCTTGTACTTGATGTGTTGTCATTCAAACATGTGCAGTTCAGGATTTTGGAGGCAGCTGCTTTCTACTTTGCCTGTTGTATGCAGGTACAAATGGCTATAGTTGAACTGGATACAGCTTTTTCCCACCTGAATTTATTACAGACATCCTGCTGCAACTGAGCATCAAACGTGGTTTGTTTCTCTAGCCTTCCTTTGCCACATCATAAGAAATTTGGGTACTGAGCAAGCATAAAAAGCCTTTGTAAAAAGGAGATTCACTATCAGAGCTGTGCTAACTGAGGTATTATGAGAGTAGTATGGAAATTAAATACTGAAAATACAAAGTACACCAGTCTTCATACAAGAACCTAGCTTTTGCCTTACAGCTTCAGTGAGACTATCAATCTGAGCCCATGCACTGGGAATGTGGCACAGCTGGCTGGGAGTCAACTGCATAAGATCTCCACTGACCAGAAGGTCATGAGTTCGAGGCCTGCCCGGGTCAGGGTGAACTCTTGACCAATTGTATAGCTCGTTGTATGTCTATATATGTTGATGGTCTATGGCATTGAATGTTTGCCTGTATATGTGCATTGTGATCCGCCCTGAGTCCCCTGCGGGGTGAAAAGGGCGGAATATAAATGATGTAAATAAATAATAAATACTCAGTTACTCAAATAACCTACAAAAATGGCAATGGCCACAGATGCATCAGGAAATTCAAGAAGTGATTGGGAAAGAGAAAGGATTACTGCCAGCAGCAAACTACATCATTTTTCCTTCATTATGGGACTTTAGAGCAATTGCCCAATTGATAACTCAGTCCTACTCCTTGGTTGAAAACCACTGCTGTATTGCTTTAACAAAAGCTGATGACTGAATAGGACTAATTCCAGTGAAAGAACTGCTTTTTGGTCAGAGTAATCACTTCCATTGAACAGCAAGTGAATGTCTGTCTGTTGCTGCAGCAGGTGGGTTTGGATCTTTATTTGTTCTATAGTATACCAATGTAACGCTATTGTACATCAAGGTTCTACATACTGAGTCTTCTGGGGTTATTGGAATATATGAAGTCTTCTGCTGCCTGGGCAAGGAGGAAGGACCCTCGTTGTGACCATGAGTGACTGGTTTAGGAAGAAATGGGGAGATTGTTGTTCTTTGAATCCTATGAGCTGCATTTTGTTTTGTGTTACATGAAAGCTACTGGAACTCATGATTATAATGTCATACATGGTTGCCGCTGCTGCTTGCCATCAAGTTGTTTCTGACTGTGGCAAGTCTAAGGCAAACCTATAACAAATGGTAGGATTTGTTCAGAAGCTTCTTGCTTGCTAATCCACCACAGTTTTCCTCTGAGGCTCTTCTCCTTGTTGACGTTGTCCTTCCCCATCTCCTTCTCTTTCTTCTTCCCCCTCTCAAAGCAGGAGATGAACCATTTGGTATTTTGTGCTACTGTGTCCATTTTCTTATATAACTTGACCCCATGGGTGCTACCATAACCTAAGAAAATTAGTCTCATGATTTTTGGAACCTGCAGTGAATCCTGTAACATTTTAAAAGTTGACCTGCATCCTCATGTACTAAACTGGTGATATAACAGTTTAATAAAAGTAAACAAAGAAAGTTGGGGGTTTTGTGTGTGTCAGGAGCGACTTGAGAAACTACAAATTGCTTCTGCTGTGAGAGAATCAGCTGTCTGCAAGGACGTTGCCCAGGAGATGCCAGGATGTTTTGATCTTTTACCATCCTTGTGGGAGGCTTCTCTCATGTCCCCACATGAGGAGCCGGAGCTGACAGAGGGAGTTCATCTGTGCTCTCCCTGGATTTTAACTTGCGACCTTTCAGTCTTCAGTCCTGCCAGCACAAGGGTTTAACCCACTGCGCCACCAGGAACAACAACATACAGAGAACAGCAGCAGTGTTGGTGCCAGTGTTGGTGCTCTGTCCACAAGCCGTTTGCTGTGGATAAAACCCCATGTATGGATTTTTTTTCAGAACAACTATTGAACTTTGAGTAGTTCTTGAAAATGTTATCAGGGATTTTCTCTCATTGAGGAGAAAAAACAGCTGCATGTTCAATTATTGCACAGCAACATGAACATTTCCAGAGATTTATACTCCTAGTTTCAAGGGACAATGCCGGATGAAGAAATACACTCAAGTTATTCCCCTGTTCTTTCATGGAGAGTACCATCACACGCAGAAAAAGCTGTACATCTATTTTCCAGAGAGTATTGGGTTAGATATGATGACAAGATACAAGTGAGTATTAAACTGAAGCTCACAATTTATACTTTGAAGAAGACATGCTTCCATGACTGTGCCTATGCTGGGGTGAGAAAAGAAGAGAACGTTTTCCCTGTTTCTGAGGAAATTCAAAGCAGAATGCAATGGGGCATTTCAAATGGAGAAAGAGACAAATGTTCACACATATTTATTTACCATGGACTACTCTTTTATTAGGTGAAGCAAGTAGGGAGTATGTCTTTCTTAAACTGTCATGCCCACATACAATTTCTTCACCTGCAAAGCAATCCTGGGATTTCGATCCAGAAGAGTTTAAGATACTCAGAGCAGTGGAAGGAAGACATGACTCCAAACTGGTATTTCAAGGACGATTCGTTGGCATTTAGAGACCTCTGTCTGCTTTTTGGTTTTTTTATCATCAGTATCCTGCGTCAGTCAAGATAAGGCAATAGGCATGGGGTTATGGGTCTGTGGATTTTGACTAAGCTGTGTGTGGGGCTTCCTTTTGGTTCAAAGCTTAATTTTGTCATTCACACCTGGGCCCAGTTCAGTCTGGAATGGTTTGAACGCTTGACTTGAATTGAAATTCAGAAGTGTGGATTACTTGTACTTGAAAACAAAATGGTTGTAAACTTCATTTGCTTTTTTTCACAACTGTATAACCAGTGTTCTACTTTGCACCTATTATACAAATACATTTTCAAAAATAGTTTTTAAATAGTTGACTGCTCAGTCTTTCTAATTAATGATTATTTTGTCTTGATTCTCCTTATAGTGGGTCACTATAAGGAGAATCAAGTCAGCTTTTTGGTGACTTCCACTCTATACTTTAAGAAATACATCAAAGAAGGGGCAACAAGCAGGCAGGAAAACAAATATAACAGGAGTCCTCAAACTAAGGCCTGGGGGCTGGATACGGCCCTCCAATGTCATTTACCTGGCCCTTGCGCAGGGTCAACCTAAGTCTGAAATGACTTGAAAGCACACAAAAACAATCCTATCTCATCAGCCAAAAGCAGACCCACACTTCCCATTGAAATACAAATAAGTTTATATTTGTTAAAATTGTTCTTAATTTTAATTATTGTATTATTTTAATTGTTTTTTGCACTACAAATAAGATGTGTGCGGTGTGCATAGGAATTCATTCTCCCCCCCAAATATAGTCTGGCCCTAAAACAATTTGAGGGAGTGTGACTTGGCCTTCTGTTTAAAATGTTTGAGGACCCCTGAAATATAACATCATTATTAAGATACGTTATTATTATTATTATTTATGGCATTTTACACCGCTCTTCTCAACCCCCGAGGGGGGACTCAGAGCGGCTTCCAAAAGGCATAATTTGATGCCTACATCACACTTGCAGTATAAAACACAATATAAAACCCTCCAGCATTCGACACTAAAATACATTAAAATACAATTATATTCACACATCCTATGCATTCACCTATGTTAAAAACAGTGTTCCATCCATAAAAGCATTGAGCCCTATTCACCAACTTTCCATTAAAACTACTAAAGTGCTGTCCTGTGCTACTATGCGAACGCCTGGTCCCACATCCAGGCTTTCACTTTTTCCTAAACGTTTTGCTTGTTCAGTCAAAATGAGAAGCATAGAGCATCAAATATGGTCCAAGATAGTGATAATACAAATGACAACACACTTGAGAAGAAGATGCTTCTATCAGCAATCCAAATAATTCAAAGTGATATAGTTTGATTCTTTCATGTGGAAAGCATCAAATTGTGTATTCCTGCATGGCGTATACATCTGCTGTGCGGATATTTCCCCCCAAATATTCCTGCATGGCAGGGGGCTGAACTGGATGAAACCTGTCTCATCTAACTACTGTATGTTTCTACAAAATCTTCAGACTCAAGTAGAGCTGTCTTGAAAATGCAATGGATTTGCTGCTGCTGTAAGTGACGCATTATTTTAATTAATGAGGACGTCTAACAGAAATTACATTTAGTAGTTTGTTTGCTCAACTAAAAGAGCAAGAAAATTATTGCATTTTCTTTACAATACAAATTAGATTTGCAACAAATTACATTTGTGCATTGTAATTTAAATAAATATGCTGGTTGGCAATTAAGACTTGCATGCATGCACATCTACAGTGAGAACCTAGAGGTGTTTTTCTTTTTAATTAATCGCATTGAGGAAGTACACTGTACATCCGATGATGGCTGAGGCACTTGGAGTGGGGTGGAGGCTGCATTTCCTTATCTGAAATACAAACAGACTCAAAAACTTGGGATGGTCTGTTCAATTATTTGTTGCTGCAAATAAGAACAAATAATGTAATCATTTTCTTTACTCACTATCAGGCTGCATAGTTTCTGAAGAAGCCTTGTGGAGGGAGAATGTGCCGGACAGCAGGATGGGAAAGGGTGCTGCCTCCATATGACATCAAGCTGGTGAGGGGAAGACAAGTAAAGCTGTAGTCTGTAGGCTGTAGTCTTCCAGGATCCTCGGCTGATTATCTCTTCACCTATTTTGCACATGACATTGAGAGGATGGAGGAGATGGCAGGAAAGGATCTGTAGACCATAGCCTTCCAAGATCCTTTCCTGGTTCTCTCATGCCTGCTCAGGATTTGGACAGAAGGCAGGCACAGTTCTGGAGGCTGTAGCCTTCCAGGATCCTCTGATGCCCCCCACCACCCGGTTGCCCATTCCACAGTATTGAGAGATGTGAATAAGGCAAACAAGGATCTATAGCCTTACAGGGTTCTTTCTTGGCTCTTCTGCAGCTGCTTGTAATACAACTTTGGAAAACAGTGCTTTTTAAGGACGGGGAAAGAACCAAGAAAGGTGCTGCTGGAGCCCTTACATCTTTATTTTTCATCAAGCATTTGCATATTCTTTCCATCCTTCTCATAAACAGAAGGAGGCTCAGGTCTCCGCCGTGAGTATAGCAGCGTTTTTCCATCTGTGCCAGGCGAGGCAGGCGGCTGGCGCCCTACCTTTCCGGTGACGACCTAGCCGTGGTAATCCAGGCCACAGTCGTCTTGAGACTGGACTACTGTAACGCCCTTTACATTGGCCTTCCTTTGTCGGTAATCCGGAAACTGAAGATGGTGCAAAATGCTGTGGCTTGACTGCTGGCTGGAGTGACACTAACATGCCACATCACACCAGTCCTCCAGCATTTGCACTGGCTTCCCATCGAGTACTGGATTGCCTTAAAAGTGCTGGTGTTAACCTTTAAGGCCTTGCGTTGTCTGGGGCCAGTGTATCTGAAGGACCGCCTCTCCCTGCACATTCCCCAGAGACCACTACGGTCCATGGACCAAAACCTATTGGAGGTTTCATCACTCAAGATTCGCCGATTGTCATCGACTTGGCAGCGCACCTTTTCTGTAGTAGCACCTACCCTGTGGAACGCCCTCCCGGCAAAGGCACGAGCAATAACGGAGTTACAGGCCTTCAGGAGGGCCTGTAAGACCATCCTGTTCTGCCAGGCGTTTAATCTCTAAGGTTGTGCTTTCCATTCTGGTCCTAATTTGTTTTTATTCTGTTTTTAATTACATTGTATTGTGTATTCATTGTTGTGAACCACCCTGAGCCTTTTTGGGAAGGGTGGTATATAAATCAAAATAATAAATAAATAAAATAAAACTACTCAAATTATTACATTAACAAGAAGAACAAATACCACATTAAGTTAGAATATCCATAAAGATATAACATTTGGAAATAAGAAAGGCTCTAATACCAAATCCATGATAATTTACAAGTGTCCAAATATTAATCACTGTTTTTTTCTCTCCAAAGTCTGCTACTTACAGCTAAATCTAGCAAAATGGTAAAGGGATGCAGGAAGAAAACTTTAGTAACCTCACACAATCCCTTTATAGAATACCAGGATTACAGAGATCCATGTCACAGATCCATGTTACTGCTATAAAAAAACCCAGTGCCCAACTCTTTCCATCTTGGCATTTTCTATATATGAGGGTATTGAACTAAGTAAATATGTTTAGGATTACATTTTAGTTTTTCTGTTAGTTTTTATTTACAGTTGTATTTGCCTTTCCCTATAAGAAGTTTAGAATCCCAGCTTCACTTTTCTGGCTCAACTAAGATGACAGAGGAGCTGAAATTTAAATTTTAAAATAAGAATGTAGCAACCTTGGCTCATTTTGTATGTTGCTGTGGCAAACTCTACATCAGTTGAAATCCATTGGCACATTTACTGTGAAAGAACAGTCCAATTATACCCTTAATTGCCAGATTTACAGCTGTTTCTTTTTGAGTGCTAAATGGCATGTGATATGACCAGTTCTCTCTCTCTCTCTCTCTCTCTTTTAAAGTGCTGATTGCTATTTTATCAAGCTGGTTGTAGCTGTTCTTGTTAGAAGGGTTGTGCTTTTTCTTTGCTATATTCTACTGTGAAACACATCGAAGCATTCAGTTTTTAGTGCAATGGAACTTAGCAGTTGAGATTCTAAGTCAAATCCAAGCTTTGTATTAGCACCTTTGCAAAAGAAAATTGAACTACATTGTTTCTCCCAATATCCTAAAAACTTGCATTGGAAAAACTTTGTCAGCTCAAAAAAAGGCAGAAGCTAGGGGAATGTGGCACAGTTGGCTGGGTGTCAGCTGCATAAGATCTCTACTGACCAGAAGGTCATGAGTTCGAGGCCTGCCTGGGTCGAGGTGGGTTCGAGGCCTGCCCGGGTCGAGGTGGGCTCTCGACCTATTGTGTAGCCTGTTGTCGACCTTTGCAACCCAAAAGACAGTTGCATCTGTCAAGTAGGAAATTAAGGTACCACTTAGTGGGGAGGCTTAATTTAACTGATTTATGAGGCCATAAAAAGATCTCCAGAAAACATGCTGAGGAATGAAGGAGTGCAACAGCTCCCCCTGGTGGCCAGATGTTAAATTGCCTCTGTCTGTCTTGTGTGTTCGTGTGTCTAAATGTAATGTGTACATTGTAATCTGCCCTGAGTCCCCTGCGGAGTGAGAAGGGTGGAATAGAAATGAAGTAAATAAATAAATAAATAATAAAATAGGATCTTCCTTCTATGGGCTTTATTCATACTAGGTTCCTGCATCCAATTTTGGATGGTCACCTCCTTACTGCGTCAAAGCTCATGTCAAGAAACTTGGCCTACCTTTCATCTTTTTAAGGGAGCATGGGCAGAGCTTTAAAAAGTTAATATTTGTTTTGTTTTACAATTCTCAGAATTGCCCCAGCCACTTTGAGCAGGTCGAATTATACTATTTTTTTACATCCAGTAAAATCTTGCTTCTCCTTGAAATGAGTCTCCCATCAATGAGCAAAGTGCATTTCCCAGCTTGGTCTCCTTGTCACGCTTGCTAAAATAAGTGTCTTGTGGTGCTGTGAGCCTTGTTTTGGAGATGAAGCCCCATGCCAGCCATCACATGATGTCATGTGACCCGGGCGGAGGTACCACCCTAACCTTGGATGCTTCCTCCCAAAACAATGAGGGCTTCTTGTGTTGGGCACCACTTCTTCCCTGTTTGGGCACCACTTACCCCATTTGATGCTTCATCACACTTGCTGGTGAAATGGCACCGGGGGGGGGGGTGTTCCCCCATGTGATAAGGTGTTTGATTTCTGCCTGCCCTTGCTGACCGTTTCCGTCTCTGAATGCGTTAACACTGTGATTGTTATACTTCAGAATTAATCTGGTATAATGTATTGTCGAAGGCTTTCATGTCCAGAATCACTGGGTTGTTGTAAGTTTTTCGGGCTATATGGCCATGCTTCAGAAGCACTCTGGTATTCTGTGTATATATTGATTTTAAGTACATTTTATTGATTAGTGCACATAAGCTTTATTAAGTATATATGTAACTCCTCAGTGTAATTATTTGTTTACAAGACAGTAGCTTTAATATTATAAATATCACCACAGATGGCAGGGCTTTCATCGATATTGCCAAACCTGAATATCACTCTATTAAGTTTTTCAAAAACCATCAATAATAACGATGACAATGATGAAAGATGCCACAGTCAGAGGCGGATCTTATTGGAGGCCAAGGGAGGCGGCTGCCTCAGGGCGCCATGCATCTGGGGGCGTATCTGGCCATGGCTAAGGGCGCATCTGGCGCGGCCGCCAGGTGCAGCACATGCAGCGCCATTGCTACAGGCCCGTTCGGCTTCTTGGGGGGTGCCTTTTGCAACTCGTCCTTATGGGGTCTACGCATGCGCATTTAGTGTGGCGCGAAGGCGGAGCCGCAACTCGCCAGCCACGAGGGCTGGAGGCGCCTCCGGATGCAGCCCGCCAGAGGCCCCAATGCCGTGGGGAGGGCCTGCCTCCCTGGCCTGCTGCTGCCTACTCAGGGCAAACTCCCATCCAGGGTGCCTCCTCCCTGCTGGGACCTTCCACCTTCCCGGGCTGAGCGGGCTCTCTTTGAGCTCGAGCTTGGCCTTAGGTGCAGGGCCGGAGAAGGACGACAGCTGCCCTGCCACCGCAGGGAGTGAGGCCCGGGAAAAGGTAAGACACAGTTGCTAAGTCTACTCACCTGTGTGTTACCTTAACAATGGTGGGATGCTTAGGAACCCATATAACACCGTCACTGTAACTCAACCCTCCTCTTATGGATGGTGGGAATATATTACCTCTAATAATAATTATTTTTAAGTGTTGAGTGATCTGGCTTTTGATATTTGTAAGTTTACCACACACAAAAGCATCTATTTGATAGGTTCCATGTATTATCATGATATCCAGTGTATAGAATATTAAGGAATTTAGTGTGATATCCTATGGAACTCAACTCTAGTTTAGGCAGCATAAACCCATACACTTGTCTTATGGATGGTGGGAATATATTACCTCTAATAATTATTATTTTTAAGTGTTGGGTGATCTGGCTTTTTGATATTTGTAATTACCACACACAAAAGCATCTATTTGATAGGTTCCATGTATTATCATGATATCCAGTGTATAGAATATTAAGGAATTTAGTGTGATATCCTATGGAACTCAACTCTAGTTTAGGCAGCATAAACCCATACACTTGTCTTATGGATGGTGGGAATATATTACCTCTAATAATTATTATTTTTAAGTGTTGAGTGATCTGGCTTTTTGATATTTGTAATTACCACACACAAAAGCATCTATTTGATAGGTTCCATGTATTATCATGATATCCAGTGTATGAATATAGAATATTAAGGAATTTAGTAGTTTGATATCCTTATGGATGGAACTCAATTTTCTAGTTTAGGCAGCATAAACCATCTATTTACACTTGTCTTATTGGATGGTGGGAATATATTACACTTGTCTAATAATTATTATTTTTTTAAGTGTTGGGTGATCTGGCTTTTGATATTTGTAATTACCACACACAAAAGCATCTATTTGATAGGTTCCATGTATTATCATGATATCCAATGTATAGAATATTAAGGAATTTAGTGTGATATCCTATGGAACTCAACTCTAGTTTAGGCAGCATAAACCCATACACTTGTCTTATGGATGGTGGGAATATATTACCTCTAATAATAATTATTTTTTTTTAAGTGTTGGGTGATCTGGCTTTTTGATATTTGTAATTACCACACACAAAAGCATCTATTTGATAGGTTCCATGTATTATCATGATATCCAATGTATAGAATATTAAGGAATTTAGTGTGATATCCTATGGAACTCAACTCTAGTTTAGGCAGCATAAACCCATACACTTGTCTTATGGATGGTGGGAATATATTACCTCTAATAATAATTATTTTTTAAGTGTTGGGTGATCTGGCTTTTGATATTTGTAATTACCACACACAAAAGCATCTATTTGATAGGTTCCATGTATTATCATGATATCCAATGTATAGAATATTAAGGAATTTAGTGTGATACCTTATGGAACTCAACTCTAGCTTTGGCCAGCATAATTTCAGCCCTCCTTCCAGGTGTTCTGGACTTCAACTCCCACAATTCTGGCTGTCAGAATTGTGGAAGTTGAAGTCCAAAACATCTGGAAGGAGGCCGAAATTAGCCTAGACCTGATACACACATATACATACATACACACAAAAAGAGAATAGGGAAGAGGAGGAAAAGGGTAAGAAAGGGAACGAGATTAGGAAGGGGGCAAGGAAAAGGGTGAGGAGGAAGGAAGGATGAGAAGGAAGGAAGGGGAATATATACACACACACACACACACACACAAAGAGAATAGGAATAGAGCAGGGAAAAGGGTGAGAAGGAAGGAAGGAAGGAAGGAAGGAAGGAAGGAAGGAAGGAAGGATGGTGTGTGTGTGTGTATGGCATAGGCCAAACTTCGGCCCTCCATGTGTTTTGGACTTCAACTCCCACAATTCCAAACAGCCAGTAGGAAGTCCAAAATACCAGGAGGGCCAAAATTGGTCTATTCACCCCATCCATATGTGTGTGTGTGTGTGTGTGTGTGTGTGTGTGTATGAGTGATTGGTTGGGGGGTGCCAAAATACTGTTCGCTTACCATTTAAAATTACCTTAGTCCGCCCCTGGCCACAGTTGAAGGGTAGAGTTACATTGCCCACCCAGAAGTGTGGGCCTGTCTGGAAGGGCCCTGAGGTGTTGCAACTGTGTGCCACCAGCAGCTGTACGATATTTCCTATCACTATGGGAAGTAGTTGATATCCCATGTAGCTCAAATCTACTTCCTAAGATGTGTGGAGTAAAGAACCTAGGAACAGACCTTTATTTGCAGACTGTGTGTGAATAGCCACAATAATGTTACAGATCTGGGTATGGTGATGAGGTAGCAGGTTCAATTTTAGGGATAGTCATGGGGAACACAGTCAGAAGACAAGATGTCTAAAGTAAAAATGTGTAGATAGCCATAATCAAATTTAGTGTGATGTCTGAAAGGAGATGTGATAAATTGGCTGAGAAGGCCTTCATGAGGCTAGGGTGTTAACAAGGGTTGTAATATGTGTAGTGTGCCAGGAAACCAGTGCATTTATTCAATCCACTACAATTGACTAGAATTCATAAATATATTCCAATTTTGTTGATTCTCTTTCCAATTCTGTTTTGTAGGGTTTATTTGCATTCAGTGACAGCGATTGTGAGGTCAGAAATTGATGGCCAAGAAGAGTGTTCTGCAATTTTTTTGACAGGGGGGTATATCCATTCCTAATGTCTACTTTGTGTCAATTTATCCTCTGGAATAGAGATTGGTCTGTGTTCCCAGTGTAGAGTATTGAAGGGCATTGTTGACAGAAGATTAAATATACCGTATTTTTCGCACCATAAGACGCAGTTTTTTTCCTCCCAAAGTAGGAGGAAAAATCAGCTGCGTCTTATGGAGCGAAGGGGGAGGCGATAAAGCCTTTTCGCTTGCCGCGCCTCCTCCTCGGTCCCGCCTCCTCCTCCGCCTCTCTCTGCCTCCGCCACCGCCCGCCGCTTTCCCGCTCCGCCGCCGCCGCGCCTCGCCGCTATCGCCGCCTCCCTCGCCGCCGCCCGCATGCGCAGTAGGTCCCAAGCGCGCCTCACGCTGCCTGACGCCTGACGCTGGCGCGCTGACGCAGGCACGCCTGGCGCACCTCGTCACGCGTCAGACGCGCCAGACGCCGCTTGGGACCTACTGCATGCGCGGGGCGGCGGCGAGGGAGGCGAGTGGCGGAGGCGGCGGAAAGGGGCGAAAAGCGAAAAGCGGCGGAAAGCGGCGAAAGGGGCGAAAAAAGCGCGGAAAAGTGGCGGAGGCGGTGGTAAGCGGCGGAGGCGGCGGGCGGCGGGCGGTGGGCGGTGATGGAGGCAGAGGAGGCGGAGGAGGCGGGACCGAGGAGGAGGCGGCCAAGGGAAAAGCTTAGGGATGGTGGAGGGCGCCGAGGAGGGTCCACCCTTGAAGAAGAAATTGGAAAAAAAAATATTTTGGGCCAAAAAGTGGGCCCCGGCGCTGAAGCACTTTTTGGCCCAAAATATTTTTTCCCATTGTCTTCTTCTAAAATCTAGGTGCGTCTTATCATCCGGTGCGCCTTCTGGTGCGAAAAATACGGTATTACATTGGAGAATAAGGAAATGGAAAGACCTCTAATATTGTGTTGGATATGATTAGATTCTGTGATACACATTTCCTGAGTAGATGTGTGGGTGGAGTTGGCATCTGAGTTTGTGGCAAGGGTTTGTTCCAATCCATGTTGTCTGTCCTTGTTTTTGGTGTGTAATTGTTTACAATTGAGAGGCTGCCTTTAGGCAAGTAAAGGCTTGTCACCAAGAGCCTTTGAGAGGACAGTATTATTGTTCACAATAGATTGTAGTTCATTGATGATATGTCTGATGTATGTGATACTAGTGAGATTCTGCTATTTCTTGTCTTTAGTCTGTTATGGATTATTCCCAAGCTCAACTCTTGCCTTGGTGTTTTTTGGTTTTTGTTTACTTTATATGGTAAACACTGTAGCTTGAGAAATGCTTATTGTATTTCCATGAGTTTGGGGTGGAAACTGGAGGCATGTAAGTGTTTGATGGAACTGTGATATAGTGTAGCTGTATGGTTGTGTGCAGAAAGTAGACTTGCACTGTTGGTAGTTCCAGACTGAGATTTATGGTGGGGTAGAATTTGTTGAAATTTTAATGGAATGTTTGGAGTGAGTCTTTTCTGTGAATCCAAATTATGACGATACTATTCCATGCACCTCAGGTAAAGGAGAGGGAGCAGGAATTAAGAAAGCATTGTTTTAGATCAACCGTGATGATGTTGTCATATTACAGAAACAGATAGAATCAACCCAAGTGGTTATGTATGTCTCTGTCTTGGCATTACTTCGCGAACGAAGATTCAGGAAGGACTCATCCCACGCTTTTTACAAGCGCGTTGATGACCAAAGTCCTGAGCCGCCTGCAGCTTCCAGTGCATCTTTACACCTGCTGTTTTGTCCCTCGCCTATCGCTACAGGGCTTTTTCGGAAGTTGGATGTGTCCTTCGAGCCTGTGCAATGGATTTTTCTGGTGGAGCACAGCGTGCACAGAACTGGCCTCACCCTTTAAACCAAAGGTTCGTCTGCCGGGGCCTAGCAAGCTTGGACGGTGGCAGCGAGGTCCTCAGGTCATAGGTTTGGTTTGAGTTTCCTTCTCTAGATGGTTGACCTTACAGGGTTAGATGAGCACCATCTGCCTGGGTTTGAAATTGAGTTTTCCTTCTCTTAGGATGGTTGCCAAAAGGCTAGAGAGCCCATCCTGCCCTTTGACGCTCTTTGTCAGACTCTTTGGTTGTGACCTGTCTGGCATGGGAGGCCCAACCGGTGACTATTATGCCACCGCCAGCATAGCTCACAACTTCATTAGGGTACGCAAGCCTTTTTCCCTCACTGCAAGGGGGCGCCAATGGAGAGGGGTTCTGTATGTATTATAGTCTGAAAGGATGTAGACATTTCTAGTTGTTTGGAACTGGATTAGAACTTCCAAGATTCTGCATTTCAAAAATAAGAGCCATTATGGTAGAATGATTTAAGTGTTGGGCTATTACTCTGGAAAGCAAAGGTTCTGCCTTCGTCTGCTAAGCCTCAGAGGAAGGCAGTGGCAAACCTCCTCCTAATAAATCCTGACAAGAAAATCTTAAAATTGGAGGGGCTTAACAAGAAAAACTCAAAAACACATAACAAGAACAATAATGGCGTGCCATGATGGCCTTGCATGCTACATAAGCATAGTCTCCCACATTTTATTTTTCAGAAGAGTATTTTCATCTGCAGGACAATTTTAAACAATTTTCCTCTGAATCAAATCCCACTGTGTTCAGTGGGGCTTAATTTTAGCTAAATGTGTCTAGGATTGTGAAGGAGTGGGCTGTGTTTTTTTTTATAATAAAAGTTGTGATTCTATTGTGAGCCTTGAGAGATCGGTTTTACTAATTTTTAAATGCTTGTTGATGACTTAAATACAACCTGACAGGCATGTAGCTTTTGATCTAAATAGTTATCTTTGAAAGAAAACGGTAAGCAAAAATAAAACAGGCAGAAGGCAGTTAGTGGATCAACCAGTGATTTTCTTGTATCTGGGTAAAAAATCTTTCCTCTTCACTCCATTCTTTTTGTTCTCCTTACCCTCTTTAATATGCATTTCACTTTGTCTTGAGGCAGAAATTGCAAACTCTTTAATGTACAGATAATGCCAGTGTATTTATCTTCCCATCTGTAGCTGAAACTTATTTTGGAATCATATCATGGCAGTCTTCAGATAATCAGAGCTGACAAGCCTCAACTTTCGGCATAAATCAGCATAAGCAATGGAAAAATTAGAGCAATACTGTATTCTAGGAACACAAATACCCTCTTTGGGTTGGTATAATAACACATAGAGAACGAGTATTGCAAACTATGTTTTTGTTTGGGGAAGATTCATGTTCATCATTTTCTTGTGCTCTGCAAAGAAATGTACTCATTGAATTGGATGGAATAAAGGTTTTCATAAATTTCAATAGGTTTAGAAAGCCTCAGCCAGAATATTGAGAAGTTGCTAAATTAACATGGGCTGAATAGAGTATGCAACATTAATTCTCCTCTGTTTTTTCTTGTTTCGTGTATTCATTTCCAGACTCTGTTGAAGGAGGTAATTTTGATGTTTTAAATAGTGTAGGACCAAGATATTTTAGGGACTTCACATATAGTCAGTTTAACACTAGAGGATGTGCTATGTGACTCACCATCACCTGAAATTGTTATAAGTAGTAGCAGCAAGGCCTTTATGATTGTGGCATTTGGAATGCAAATCCTTCCTTGTTCAAGCTATGTCCCCATTTCAACATGGGTAAACATGTTTTTCAGAGAGTAAATTTGGGTGTACTGTCTCTAGTGCAGCGTTTCTCAACCTGGGGATCAGGACCCCTTAGGGGGGTCACAAGGGGGTTTCAGAGGGGTTGCCAAAGACCATCAGAAAACATATTTCTCATGGTCTTAGGAACTCCTTTGGCAAAGAAGACTGAAGAACTCTCCGCCTATCCTTCTCTTTCTTCTTGGAAACAAATGGCAAATCCTCCCACCAAAAGTCATCCTCCGCTGTGATTGGCCGGTCTCTCAGCCAAGGGGGAGGGCTGTTTCTGAGACTCCAAGAGGGGAGGGAGAGTAGGCATGTTCGGCGCATGGCAGTGTGGTGTGCATGTGTTTGCAAGGGAGAGCGTGCAAAGTTGGAGGAAAGCTCGTGCCAGCAAGTCCCTTGAAGGCATTGGGATTCTGTGTGAGAAATTTGGTCCAATTCTATCATTGGTGGGGTTCAGAATGCTCTTTGAGTGTAGGTGAACTGTAAATCCCAGCAACTACAACTCCTAACTACTTTCCCCAAACTCCACCAGTGTTCATATTTGGTCATCTTGAGTATTTGTGCCAAGTTTGGTCCAGATCTATCATTGTTTGAGTCCACAGTGCTCTCTGGATGTAGATGAACTACAACTCCAAAACTTGTTGATTGAAAGGTCGCAGGTTTGAGTCCGAGGAGCAGCGTGAGCTTCCGCTGTCAGCCCCAGCTTCTGCCAACCTGGCAGACCTTGCATACCTTTTTATGACAGCCAAATAGTGGCAGAAGTTCCACACCACAAGCCATTGTGTAGGTTGTTGAATTCTAGCTTATAGCAATACACAAATGCTAAGAAGCAAGGATTTGTTAACCATTCATAAATTGTAGCCTGAACCCATGGTTTGTTTTAAATTTACATATTCTGGTTTGCTTAAAATGTGACTCATTTCACTCACAACTGTGGCTTATTTCTGCAGCTGCCCACTCTGAAACAGGGTCAGAAAAAAAGGATTGGGGGGAAAATAAATGGGAAATCAGGGGAAAAGTTGCAATCTTTCAGTTGCCTCCTGTGTCCTTCATAGTTTATACCAAGGCTTGTTAAGCTTTCCATTCATGACCTCTTTCGAATGGAGAAAGCTTTACATCATGTTGGGGATATAGATGTATAAAGCTAAAACATTTAGTGATAGTAAATCATCATTTGCAAGGCTTGCACAGCTGACGCATCTTCTGCAGAGTTCGTTGCAAACACTGCCCAACAGATTTGTGTAAATGTCTAAAACCACCACTAGGTGATGTTCAGATACTTTATTGTTACCAAATATTTCATGACCCCGACGGTGAGCTAAGGGGCCCCCTTTTGGGATAGTTTAAGAAGCCCTGATTTATACAACAAATTATGGTAGTGAAAACTGCGACTTATGTTGATTTGAACTTACATCGTTTTCCTGTATAGTTATAGTGGCATAAAAATTTGGCTGGAGAGATGCCAATTTAACCAACTACCTCTTTTGGGCTCTCCTGTTTGATGGGTGTGTTTGCTCTGTTATTAACTCTGAATTCAGATTGCCAGTTTTATTCTGTTCTGCTTAATGCAATGCTTTTCATTTTTTTAAAAAAAAAAATCCCAGAGTAGCTTCAAAAAAGCAATAACAAAATTAACAACAATAACATCGAAATAATCTGACTGGATAAAATTGAATGTAGCTGGTGTCAGTAATTGATATCTGAGATCCTTTCAATTATGGTCCCATATCTATATCAATCACTCCAAATTGGGAGAAATTGGGCTGAAGTTCTGCTGACCTTTAAAAAAATTCTTACATTTATTCCATTTGCACCGGGAATGTGACGCAGCTGGCTGGGTGTCAGCTGCATAAGATCTCTACTGACTAGAAGGTCATGAGTTTGAGGCCTGCCCAGGTCGGGGTGAGCACTCAACCAATTGTGTAGCTCGTTGTTGACCTTTGCAACCTGAAAGACAGTTGCATCTGTCAGGTAGGAAGTTTAGGTACCTGTAGCACAGCAGTTCTCGTTTGTGCCTGGAGGGCAGGGGACAGGACTTGGGGTCCCATTAGCATTAGAACCAGCAGTGCCAGAACATGATTCAGAGGATGAGCTAAATGATTGGGGCGACGGGCAGCTTTCCCCTCAGGGGCCTCTTTCGCCCACAGAGAGCTTGGC
This sequence comes from Anolis apletophallus, assembly GCA_030556195.1. Lineage (NCBI taxonomy): Eukaryota > Metazoa > Chordata > Lepidosauria > Squamata > Anolidae > Anolis > Anolis apletophallus. The sequence continues at coordinate 11,210,299 of JARBWK010000001.1, forward strand.
CTGGGAAGAAATGTGTTTTGGTCCTAGGGAAGATTCAGATAACCAGGTGCAGTTAGATAGCGATTCTGGGAGTTATGAACATCCGGGAGGAAGATCTTCTCAGGAGCCTCCTGAGGAAGATATGGAAGAAGGCGCATGGGAAACGACTAGGGAGGAGAGCTCTCAGAGAGATAGCAACACAGCTGGGGAAAGACAAGGCCGAACCTTTGATAGGAGACGGAACATAGAGTCTAGGAGAAGGGAATGGTCAAAGAGCATAGACCGGCCGAGGTCCGTCAGCAGGGATTGGAGACGCAGAAGCCTAGAGCGTCGGGGACCTCGGCCGAAGGATTAAGAATAGGATCCGTGGGAACGAATCCTCAGTGCTCCGGCCATGTCTTACCTGAATAGGCGTGAAGCGGAGTGGGACCACAGGCTAAGCCAGCCGTGGTCATCAAGCCTTGCCTTGCCTTGCCTTGTTCCTGATCCGCATTGGTTTGCGGAGCCTTGCCCTGTTTCCTGATCCGCATCGGTTGCGGAGCCTTGCCAAGCTTTTTGCCTATTTGCCACGTTGTTTTGGACATTGTTACTTCCAGCCTTTTGGATTACATCATATTCTATTGGACTATATTCTTTGGAACTGTCTTTATATTCAATAAAGTAGTTAGCCTTTATCCTGTCTCTGTGTGTGTGATTAAGGGGCCGGTCAAGTCCGTGCATCGTGACAGTACCACTTGATTGGGGAGGCTTAATTTAACTGATTTACGAGGCCATAAAATATCCAGGAAATACACACAAAAGGAGTGAAGGAATGTGACAGCTCCTCCTGGTGGCCAGAAAAGCTGGAATGTTAAATTGCCTCTGTGTCTGTTTTATATGTTGTAAGTCAAAAATGGCATTGAATGTTTGCCTGTTCTGCTTAATGCATTGTGATCCGCCCTGAGTCCCCTGCGGGGTGAGAAGGGCGGAATATAAATGTTGTAAATAAATAAATAAATAAATTTGAGGAAGATTCTCAGTGCTATGGTTGAGTGTGTGTAGTGATGGCAGCTATTAATGATTTTGGCTGCCTTAGGGGTGTTGCTGATTAGAACAAATAATGGGTGACCTGGTAGATTTTAGTTCTGATATATTTAAATGTTAATGCTAATTGCTTGGAGAACATAGTAGGGTTTAATAGTAAATACTCTTCCTTTTGGTTACTATATGCTAAATTATAAATATTGCGGAATTCTGACTTGCACATAACTAGATTGTGCCTCCATTTCCTAAATCTCTGCAATTATATGAACAAATAAATGATGCCTTCCTGCCTTTACTTAATAGGTGACCTTTCCTGTTCTGCAGGCATTGTCTCTTTCCATTAGTAGATGACTACATCATAAAGCTTCTTGAAGGCTTACAGCTGTGTATTGGATGATGCTTGTACACAAAGACCTTGCTTCTTCCTTTCTGGACATTAACCTGCCATATTATGCACTGGTACAGACTCCCACATACACATAGCCCATGTCTGAGTGATGAGAAATCTTTCAGTTCACCTATTGATCAGTTTTCTTAAAAGTAGGTCATTGGGGATTTATGGCACCTCTGTGCTACCAAGCTCAATTACACTGCATTTGAATGTAATGATAAAGCAAGAATTCTTGGGAATGAAGGGTGTAATAGTGCATGCTGCCAGATGTTAAACCACAGATCTTCGTCTGTGGTCTTATCACATCTGAGAAAAATATGGTGAGATATATTATAGGCTTATAGTGTTTATTTATTTTTAAAATCTTAATATGACTGACTGACTGACTGACTTTATTATTTCTGAGTCGCCCTCCACGTTAGTGCTCCGGGCGACTTACACACAACAAATTCCACAATTAAAATAGAGTATTTAAAAATAGATTAAAATATTCAGTGGTTAAATGCAGGGGCCAGGCTCGGTATTTGAGTTCCTGGTTCTGCATTAACCATGGGCTTTCCTAAATAGCCAGGTCTTCAGAGCAGTCAGGAACTGGGGCAGGTCGAGGGAGGCTCTCTGGTCCGGTGGCATCGAGTTCCAAAGAACGGGGGCCACAACAGAGAACGATCTCCGTCTCGTGGTCTCCAGGTGGGCCTCTTTCAAGCCTGGTACGTGAAGAAGGTTCTTGTTTGCTGGCCACGGGGTCCTTGAGTAAGCAGGCATCAGCAAGTGGCCAGGCCAATATATGACATTTGGCCTGGCCACTACGGTTTTAAATGTTTGTGTACTTACTGTTTATGCGTTTTATTGAGTGTATTGTTTTTATTTGCTGATGTGTTGTTTTTTATTGCTGTGTTATTGGGCTTGGCTTCATGTAAGCCACCCCGAGTCCCTTCTGGGAGATGGTGGCGGGGTATAAATAAAGTTTAATAATAATAATAATATTTCTCTGCTTTAGTAGAGAGGAGACAAACCAGAGTGCCATGTTCAGACATCTTGGTAATCAAACCATAGGTCAAAGGTATATGTTTCTTTAGGCAAGATGGAAAAATAACACATGAAGAGTCAGGGCTATTTCAAACCCTAGCTATTAATGACATGATCCAAGAATTGCCAAGTCAAAATGCAGCTTGCTCAAACTGCCACCAAAACACACCAACGTTTGGGAGTTTGCTCTAATTCCTCATACTTTCAGCTCGTGATAAGTATGGACTTCTGATAGAAGTACCAACTTCTGAAAAAAGGAAAGGGCTGTTGTCATGCCATGCCTATGTGAGTTTTATATAGGAAGATGATTGGTTATTGGGGGCACAGGGAAGACACTGAACTAGAAATGCTTTGATAAAAATTGATAATATATTTTGAAGCTTTGAATAATAAACTTTATTTGTATGCCTCCCTAACTGTCCTAGGGGGACTCTACTTTGAAGTAGAATAACATCCAGATGTGTGGTGGGACACTTCTAGTTCCAATCTTACTTTTACCTTTGTTCCTTGCAGGTAGAATCATGTAATGTAATTGTTTATATTTCAGATTTTTAGTTTGTTCAGGTGGCAGACCAAGGGCGCTTCTACACTGCACTTAAACCCACCTCGGAGCGGTTGATGAAGCCCCCTCCCCCAAAAACCAGGCCACCAAAGCCTCCCTCCCCATGCATTAAAGGAAAAAAACTTACTGAACTGCCATTAGGTTCTCTGGATGCCTCCTGGACTGTACTAATGATACACCAGGGAGGTGAGGGGCCCAGGACCGATTTGACCCCCTGCCTCCTGGCGCATTATTGGTATGGTCCAGGAGACCTCCGGAGAGGCCTAATGACAGCACAGTAAGTTTTTCTTTATTTTAAGGCTTTTAAGTATTTTACACCCAATTAACTTGAAAGAGGAGGTGAAATCTTGCCATTCCCAGTAGCTTCAGAGAAAAGCACACTTCTTCAGCCTTTCCTCATGTGTATCTTCTTCCTCATTAATGACTTTTGCCATCTTGGCTAATATTGTTTGGCGTCATGTGTCCCAGTTTTCATCTGTGAAATGTTGGAGGATATATAGCACCTTAGGGTACAAGTGTTCCTTCAGTGGCGTGGATATCTGTAGAATTATAGAGTCATATATTTCTGTTACAAATGAGAAGTAGGGGTCTTCTGTGAGTGTCTACATAAGGAAATAAAAACTTGATTTGTTTGTTTACAAAATGTTACTGTTCTTCATTGTTCAAACCCTGTTTTGAAACAGCTCAAAGTATTTTGGAGTATTATTAATTTTAATATTTGAAGGAAGTGAAATCTCTGAAGGTTGGCAATAATGTATTTTCATTTCTTTGTGTTTTGCTCGTGCTTTTTCAGAAGTAGCTAGCCAGTGGCTTTTTCCTTTCATATCTATAAGCTTAATGAGAATATCTATATGTCAACAGTAATTGAGCAGAAAATCACTAAGATCCAAAATAAATGTTTCCAATGAAAAAGCAATTCTCCTTTTTATTCTCTACCATACTCGCTCCCCTCCTTGTAAACATCTAAACATTCTAAAAGAAAAGTTGAATTTTCTGTGGTGAACAGTTTTTAAAAATAAATCAGTCTCATAGATAAAGTATAGTAGACTCTCATGAGACATCATCCCTGAACAGTCCTGGTGTAGTTTTGCAAATCTCCTTGTATGGCAATAATGTCACAATGTGTTCAGGCTGGGTTTTTTAAAAAAAATGTAAGCAATGTAAAGGAAGGATTTATGGCTTTAAAAGTACACAGTCTGCTAGTATATGTTGCCTATTTTTTTCCCTTTTCATTAGAGCTACTAAACAAAATTTTACCTTCTATCTGAACAGAGTAGTTTAAAAACAGATTTCTAAGGCATAGGCAGACCTTTTTGCCATGGGGCTGCATTGCAACTTGGACCAGGAGGAAGGGGGGCCGGACACATGCTGGGTGAGGTGGGCCCAGGTGGGAGAGGGCCCAGGGCAGGGCCAGGAGGGGGGCAGCGCAGAGCCTGGGCCATCCTGGCATAAGGACAGGGCTGCTCACCACATCTTTATGCTGGGAGAAAGGCAAGACACATGGTGATTGCCCTGATCCTCCTCTCGATCCTCCCCCCCCCCCCCCATCCTTAGGCTGTCCTCTTGACATTATGCCAGGAGGGAGGCAAGATAGGTGGTGGCTGAGAGTGCTCCAGAGGGCTCTCAGCCACAGTGTACCTTCCTCAAGCCATCGTCCTGACATAAGGATGGGACCGCTCGCACCATCCTTATGCCGGGAGAAGGGCAAAATGTGCAGTAGCTGAGTGCACTCCAGAGGGCTCTCATCTGCTTTGTGCCTTCCTCCCTTGTGTTTTTGGCACAAGGATGAGGCAGACCACTGTGTCCTTATGCCAAGAGGACAGGGAAAATGAGGAGGGCCTGAGGTAATCACCCAGGGGGTCACATTTGGCCCCCAGGCCTTAGTTTGCCCATGCCTGTTTGTAAACCATCTTTAAGTTACTGTAATTTAAAGTTGGCTCTGGATCCTGACTTGTTTGGACTCATTGCTTGCTTGGAGCTTATACACTCTCTGGAGATCAAGTGTGATGTAGTGGTTTAAAGTGAAGCGAATGCCACAAAGTGGTTCCTTCATTTTAGGAATTAAGTCAAAGTTACAAGGGCTTAAGGCTGGGGAGTATGGTGGATGGTACAGCACTTCCCTGGCCCATCAATCGAGCAAATCAGCCACAGCTTGTGCTGTATGTGGACGAGCTTTGTCATGCAAAATGATTGGGGCATTCTGCAGAAAGTGTCACCGTTTTTTCTCAAAGCTGGTCTGTGATTGTGTTCCAAAAATGAGTGGTAATACTGTGCATTGATAGTCTGATGTGGGGAAACAGTATGTGTTAGGATGTCACCATCACAGTCGTACATGAGAATCACCATATCTTTGCTGGGGTTCTGATGAAATTTCGAGCTTCATGTTGACCTGTAATGATGCCATTGGTCAATTGGCATTTCAGTTCTGGCTGGTACGATCTGGCCCAAGTCTCATCCAGCGTAATGATATGGCGTAAGAAAGTCTCTCCTTTGCCTCATATTGATCCCAGTGGGTATGAGCAGCATCGTATCATAGCCATTTCTGCATTTCTGTCAAATGATGTAGAACCCATTGTGAAGCAATTTTTCTCATGCCCAGGCATTCCTTCAGAATGTGGAGCACAGTCATATGCGCAAATCCTGTGTTTCGAACCAGCTCACAAATCGTATGGCGTCGATCACTGTCTATTAGTGCAGCAACAGTATTTACTTCCGCTTCACTGACACTAGAATGACCTGGCCAATGCATGTCTGCCACATTTTGGCATCCTTCATTGAAGGCTTTTACCCACCTTGTCACTGTTCTGTAACACAATGTAGATTCCCCGTAAGCCTCTTGGAGACCTTGATGACACTGTCATGCTATACGACCTCTGGCACATTCAGTCTTTATCCAACTCCATTGTTCTGGTTTGAAAACATCGTGACGACTCTTACTTTAGACTGCAAGCTAATATGAGGCTCAGCTCTTTGTGTCTCTCCATATGCGTGTGACGTAGGAAGGGTGAGTCTTTTTGCTCAGAGGTAAGGTGGGTATGTAACGAACATGCGGTATATGCAATATTCTTTGGTTTCGTTGCATGGCATCTTTACAGCAGTGTTGCCACTATTAAAATTCCAACCCTTGTAGTACACCATGTTATATGTTTTTTTTAAAAAAAGTTATGGCATGGACTGCCATGAGAATATGACAAATGAGCAGTGATGCTGCCGTAGCAATATAACTTTGCATCTACTCTTGGCTAATTGTCTTCATTATCTAGCTGTAGAGAATAAATTGTGCTGATGTACATGAAAGCAGGCAAGTAGATAGATAGGTACGTTTATTTCCAGTGAGTGTGGTGGTACTTCTTTGATCATGTAAAACTACAGTTCCTATGATTCCATAGTATTGAGCCATTACAGTTGAAGTAGTGCCAAACTGTATTTATTCTACAGTAAATAGATCCCTTCTATATTTGTATTGCATCCAATATCAGGTTTTTAACAGATAATGCAAATGGGGCAAGACATATACAGCATACCTGTGGTTCAAGAGTCATCCCTTTCCATGAGAAGTTGCAGGTTTTTTTAAAGAGTTGTGATGAGGACAAACAACAGTCTGTATACATACTTACAACTAAATATTTTATATCAGTATTAAGCATATGCAAAGTAAATACAATAGCTGAAAAAATGTTTTTGTGTACTCCCCTTCCATGGATATTAAACATGATTGCAGTATTTTTGATACATACAGGGATGTCAAATATTCCTCTTATCTACAGTGCAGAGTTCCAGCCTTGGAACATTAAACTGTTTTCTGTAAGAGAAGGTCAGCTGCAATGTAGTACAGAGACTTCCCCCTTCTTTTGAACACTCATATCTATAATGCAATTAGCCTGGTCTTCCTAAATTAGCCAGACACGGATATTTTGCAAGTGCTACATCTAGGGAAATCAGTACTGATAATCTGTGTCTGTAAACACAATAAAAATCAATATGATCTGTACTTAAAAAACCCTTAACCACAACCATGTAAATTACCAGCCTTTTAGGCTTTGTTGAAACTACTGGACTGTCAGTTTGATTTTATTACTGACGAAATACCTGATGTAGCAGGCAGTCCTATGGAACACTGAGTTTGAAATGCATGATTTGGAACTTAGTGTACAGGGAAAGTAGGGACAAAGAGGTGAAAGAAATGTTCTCTGACGTTTATAAAACAAAATTATTGAGATCGCTTTTACCTAACAGAAGGGTTCAGAGCAGCACTTCAAAATAATTTTGTTTACATGCAATATGTTTTTTCACTTCCTTCTTACGCTACACTTAATGCATTGTAGTTATGTATGTTTCCCTCGATGAAGCGGATCCCTAGCATTCTGTGATGTCAGAACTATAAATGAATCCTAAATACCCTCTATGACTCACACAGGACAGTCTAGTGTCTGTACGAGGACTGATATTTGTATGAATTTAATCTTTTTTATGTAGAGTTTTTGCATGGTTATTATTGCTATAAGCACATACACTGGACTGGAATACTATTTTTGTCTACTCAGTATGGTGTTGGTGCTTTGAGAAAAAGTAGCGCATTACAAAAAATATAAATATGTTAGGCAAACATTGAACCTTATTTGGGAATAGACTTAATCTCGGACTCATGCCTCTGAGTTGAGTAATGAAAGCAAATGGGCAATACTTTAAAACTTAAAAACACGTGAATGAAGAACAGGGATGGAACAGCAAACAAACTAGAATATGAGATGCAGATGAGCTGATAAAACATCTAGCACAGTAATGACCAGTTGACATCTCTTTCATGGGGGTCCATCAAAGAGAGGTTGGCAGCAATGAATTCGCTGATTTGGAGATGATTTCCCCATGCACCGGCTGCGGCGCACCTCCCAAAGCATGGACATTTCTGCGCATGCGCGAATGTCCGCTGGGTCCCGAGCGCACCTGCGGCTTTGGAGCCAGCGCGCAGGCACGCTCGGGACCCAGCGGACATTCGCGCATGCGCAGAAATGTCCGTGCTTTGGGAGGCGCGCCGCAGCCGGCGCGTGGGGCTGGCTGTGCAGTGGCGGCAGAGGCGGAGGCGAGGTGGCGGTGGAGGCAGGGTGGCGCGGCGGCGCCCCTCCCAGCCAGTGACGCCCCGCCCAGCCGGTCGCGCCCTACGCGTCCGCTTACATTGCGGAATTGCAAAGGCCGGCTCTGATTCCCCACCACCAGCAGCTCCTGAATTAGGGGAAAATAAGATCAGTCACAAGGTCTTAGAATCCTGGTTTTATAATACCTTGAGATCCTGTTTGGATTACTTCAACATGCTCTATGTATGGCTGCCTTGGAAGATAGTTCAGACGCTTCAACTGGTACAGAGATCAGCAGTCAGATTACTAACTGGGGCTCTGCACAGGGAGAGAACCACTCCCATGTTGTGGCAGCTCCACTGGATGCCAGTTCACTTTCAGGCTAAATACAAAGTGCCGGTTATTACCTTTAAAGCCCTAAATGGTTCCGGCCCAGACTATCTGGTGAACTGCATCACCTTGTACAAACCTGACTGCGCCTTTGATTGGCGGAAAAGACCCTGCACTCGGTCCCACCCTGTCTGAAGCGTGACTGGTAGGAATGGAGATCAAAGGAGATCAAAATGCCCCCCTTCTTACTCTTTTCAAAAACAGCTTTAAACCCGTCTATGCTCTCAATCATACAGTGAGGAGAAAGAATACAATTTGTAGTATGGACAAAATGGAACGGAATGGGTACAACACTCTGGCTAGGCTGGTTTTTAAATTGTTATAATCTGATGTTGTGAATTGTTTAATTTTACAGTTTTGTCATATAATTCAATGTTTCCCAACCTTTTTTTGAGCTGTGGCACATTTTTTACATTTACAAAATCCTGGGGCACACCACCAACCAAAATGACACAAAATAACAATCTAACACAGTAATACATATAGTTAATATGTTTTAAAATGTATTTATACACTCAGTGTGAAACCTGGGCCTGTTTTGATGAACACAACATAGATATCCTGGCAGGAATGGCAGAAAGACACACATGAAGGTCATGCTCAACAACTGGAAGTTATAGTTCACCCGCAATCAAAGAGCATTCTGAACTCCACCAATGTTGGAATGGAATCAAACTTCCCACACAGAACTCCCATAAGGGAGCCCGAGTGGAGAAGAAAAAGTGTTCGGCAGGAGGAGGAAGAAAGGGTATTGGAGGTTCCAATTTCCCGCGGCACACCTGATGATCGCTCACGGCATACTGGTGTGCCACGGCACACTGGTTGGGAAACACTGGTATAATTGATATCATAATTTAATTTTCATGATTATTGTTTAAATTTTATGGTTTCTGTTTTTTGATATTGGCATTGAATGTTTGCCTTTGTTTGTTGGAAACCACACTGAGTCCTCACAGGGAGATAGGGCGGGATATGAATAAAGTTCATTATCATCGTTATCATCATTACCCTGAGGAGATTGCCAGGGATATCCTTATAGAAGGAAGTTGGTGCCCATACTGTGACGATCTTAAAAGTCCTGGAAGTGATCCTGGTGAAGTCAGGGGAGAACCTTGTGGGCACTGGAATAATTTCAGAGTATCAAAGTGATTTTGAATGTGGAGAGGAAGTAAGTCTGTCCTTTGTAAACATCTGTGATTTGAAGAGTAAGACAAAGATTTTAGACTAGGATTTGAAAATGAAACAAATGAAATAATAGATACACTATTATTTCAGGTAAGTTTATTTATTGAAAGGCACAGGATTAAAGGCAATGGCTGGCAGTCACCTTCCCTACTTCCTGAGGTTCCACATTCTTTTGTGGAAATATTGTTCTGTGTAATGAGTGAGGACAAAATACCTTCCAACAGTGGTGTCAACGGAGTAGGTATCACCTAGTGCAGTACTTCATGGTAGCCCTCCTCCCATACCATAAGAAATCACAATATAGTAGATAAAATACCAGAAAGATAGAAAAAAGAATGTGGAGAGGATGGTTACATGTAAAGAGGGTTTGGGAGTAAAAACAGGATTTTTTGATGAATGGAAAATCATTCCTATCTCCCATCCCAGTTTGTATGTAACTGGAGCAGTGATGCCCAGTTTGTCCATCTGCAAAGATTTGATAGAAAACCTAAAGGTAAATTTAAGTAAAAAGTGTAAAGATGTAAGAACTTTGTTTTGGATTTTAGATATTAATATTGGCTATTATTTGATGTCAACCTAAGATGAAGATTTAAGCCTGAAGATATTAATCTAATATGGCAAGAAATATAACACAAAAATAATATGATCGATTCTTATGCATTGTGGTTGTTTGGTTATACTGTATAAAAATAATTTCAAATGACTTAGAGATTTGTACCTAACTGATAATGTTTGAGCTGATAACTGTTTCTAAACATGAAAGGAAGAATAAAACTTATCGTTGTTAATGATGGGAAGATGCAGCTGTTGTTATAACACATTGAGATTAAATGGGAAAGTGAGAGTGGTTAATCTCATTATTGTAATAGAAGCATCTCTAGCATTATGGTGTAATAGTTTGTTCAAGGTAAAGAATTAAGGGTGGGGATTAGTTGTTATAAACATTGAGATTAAATGGGAAAGGATAATCATAATTACTAATGTTTGTTCAAGGTAGTTAGGGGGGTGGGGGATTCAATAATCATAATTACTAATGTCTAGTATTAGATCAATACCGGCATTGATAACTGATGAATTATTTGTAGGGAATATAACTATAAGATTAGATTTCATGTAGATGAAGAAAGGCAGTTTGAATAAAACATATCTTTCACTTGCAGAAGTGTCCGCTAGATAAGAATCTCATTTGTGCACAAAAGGGCAATTCAGGATTTAAGCTATTTTGAAAAAATGTTTCGAAATCATGAGCGTGATCTACACACATTGTTTCCAGTTCACTTGTATTAGTCTTCCTCTTTTACTTGTCCAATATTTGCATTGCTTGGTCAACGCTGTTGTTTTTGTTTTTCCTCTAGTTTTGCTTTCAGTTAATTTCTTCCTGGTTATATTGATTTATTGCTCTTGTTTGTTGTCAAACATTAAAACAATGAAAATTGCAAACTTACACTATAGTAATGAATATTATGGAGACAATTCTGGAAAAGCTCCGGAGACAGGTGTAGATTCCGAGAATGTGCTCATGGTAGAAATAATATGTTTCCACTTCTGGTCAAGCTTCTGAAAACCTAATGATTACTCACAGTTCCAATATTTATTTTCCTTCCTTCCTTTCCGTTTTCTACTGCTGGTCTGATGTCAAGAAAACTTCTTAAGAAGGAAAGGGATGTTGAGGCAGTATAACACAGTTACAGCACTTCAGGCAGTGAGGTTTTAAGACAAACGTCAAATAAAGAGGGACTTGGCAAGACTGAAATGTTGTTTGTTTCTGAAAGATAGGGACGCTTGCAGGAATCTGCCAGACTGGTTGGCTTCATCCAAAACTGGCAGATGTAATGAAGGACTGTAATCTGACATTTTCCTGTTTCTGATAGGCAAGTGATTTCCCCAACTGCATAATTTGCCCCTATATACGTGCAAAATTGTACCAGCTGAGTTTTAAATAGGTGGGGATGCACTGGAGCAAAGGACAAAAATAATAGAACCTATAGTAAGACAATCTCAACTACGTCTTCTATCCTTCTCCTACAGAAGTTCTAGTTCTCTTTGCTGTGACATCTATACCAGAGCTTCTTAACTTTTTCCTCGACTGGCCCCAGGTATATAGATATATAAAATATGTATAAAATAAAACATTTACTGATAGTAATAAATCAACATTTGCAAGGCTTCCTAAACAGGCTAATTTTCCTTTTTATGGAGTACAGCTGAAGCTTTTTCTGCAGACTCTGCTGTAAACACTACAAGTTGTAGCGAGTAGATTTGTGTAAATAGGTGGCATTCAGAAACTTTTTACTGTTGCCAGATTGTTATGACCCCAATATTGAGCTATGGGACTCACTGTTTAAAAAGCAGTGATCTAGAGGGGAAAATTGACCAAAGAAGCCAAGGTAATTGCATAAATTCAGTATAGTAGATACTTCAAATTTCCTGGCTGTATTCACAGAGCAGTTCTTGCTTCTTCTCATTTTAAGCAAAAATGGTTAAAGAATAATTTCTACAATCTTAGGAAAGCAGGACAGTCATCCCTGGCACTGCCTGGAGTAAGATTTGGTCATGTCTTCAAAAGAATGAAGAAAAACAGATTAGGTTGATTGGGATAGAGGTGCAAAGTTTGATTGACTGAGGAATGACAGTTTAACCACCCACTTAATATTTCAGGCTCAGCTCAGAACTCTTTTTCCTTCTATTGCAGAACGTCTATCTGCCATGGAGGATTTTGCAGCGTGGGCCCTGGTCTACAATGGGCTATGGGAATTGTCCTCTCCCATGTCTGCTGGATCAGATGGCTCCACTGTTAGATATATGGTGTGGGATGGGTCCACAAGTCTTCAAAACACTTGATGTGCACTGATTTCATAATATATAAATTAAATATTAATAAAGCTAGTAATGCCAATACATCTAATCCTAATTGTTTCAGATTATTATTGTGCTGCTATTTCTACCAAGAATTTGAAATTTTCCACTGACATTAAAAATTAAGCTGGGATGATTAGGAGAACATTTCACAAACACACCTGATGATATCAGAATTTGGATTTATGAGAACTTTGGGTTCAGGTGCAGGGCTGTACAAGCACAAAGGTTACTACTGGAAAAGCTGAATTTCCTATAATGGGACTAATTCCCACTTGTCAAGAGGTAAGGTCTAAATACCATACATGTATTGGAATCCATATTATATTGGAAGCTAAATAGAGTCAGCTGTGGTTGGGACATGTGGAAGATTACCAGAGAATACTGGGTGTTGTAGTGCACTGCTTCTTAAACTGTTGGTCCCATTCCCAAAGGGGGTCCCCTTAGCACCATGTTGGCAGTCTTGAAAAATTGCAGCAAAAGTTTTTTGAAAGCTACCTAGTGGGTATTTTTCCCAAATCTGTTGTGTAGTGGATTCTGCAAAAATGCTTCATAAAAGGAAAAATCAGCCTGATTAGCAAACCTTTGAAAAGCTTTTTGTATCAGTAAATGTTTTATTTTTATACCTATTTGATATTCCTATATACCCATAGTCACATAAACATTCTTGGGCTGAAAGGGGGTTGTGAATGGAAATGTTTAAGAAGTCCTGATATAGGGTATATTTCTGAGGAAGGAACTAACAAAACCACCTCTGAATATTCCCAGTGTAAGAAAACTGAAATTTATGGGGTCAGCATAAGTCAACAGGGCATAAGTCAACAGGACACATATATGGATCAGTGTAGAAGGTAAATTTCAAACTTGTAATTGTTTTCTGTGAGCCACATTATTTTATTTATGTCCTGCCTTCTTGGAAGTTCCTTGATGTAAGGCTCGGCCCTATTTTTGAGGTCTGCACTGCATATTTCTAAATAACAATAGACAGTTGGAAAAAAAGATAGGTTTCACAACCAAAAATACATTAGGAGATCATCAAGATCATTAAAAAAGAGTGTGTGCGAGAAAAATGTATACTTGCACACTAACTACAATTTCTTCTGTCGCTTATTTATTTATTTATATTTATTTATTGTTCATTTTTATATACCGCTCCTTCCAGCAGGCTCGGGGTGGTTTACATAAAATCAATTAGTAAAACAGCAACATCTCAATTTAATAACAGCAACAATATAAAACAGAGCATAAAAACAACAATCTACATAGGACTCAAGGATTTGGGCAACTTTCTCAGGAGCCATTTAGATTAAAGACCTGCCTGAAAAGGGTCGTTTTACAGGCTCTCCGAAATGGGGCCAGTTCCTTAATGGCATGGACTTCATCTGGCATTGAGTTCCATAGCGACAGGGCCGCTATGCAAAAGGCTTTTGATCTGGTTGTAGACAGACGGCAGGAATGAATAGATGGAACTACTAAGAGATTTTGCTCTTCCGAGCGTAGTGATCTCGGGGGAACATATGGGGTAAGGCAGTCCCTCAGATACACTGGCACTAGACCATACAAGGCCTTAAAGGTCAACACCAACACCTTGAAAACTCTATTCAGCTTCTTCCCAAGCTTCAGCATCTTCCCAAGCTGATTTATTCCACACACATCTTTTTTCCTGTGCTTTAGCCTGGAGGGCAGCAACAGGGGGAGGAATTTCAAAAGATAGAGACCATATATGTAAGAGCAGTAAGATAAAGACATAGCACATGCCCAGTATTTCTTCTCATCTTTGCTGAAGTTCTCACTGGATCACATGTCTTCCACAGTTAGGAATATTTTGATTTTGTTGAGCATTTCCAAGTCCTTCTCTAATTGGTCAGTTTCGTTTGTGAGTAAATGTTAGAAGGGAAATATTTCTATCCCCCTTTTACCTTCTAAGATTCTCATTATATCAAGAATTTATGGGGTCTCATGAGACACATTTCTCTTTCAGAAGAGATATTATTCTGCTTTGTCCCACATTCCTTCATTCCACAGAGTAAATCTTCCCTCACTTAGTCTGATTTGCCTATTCAGCCAAACTATTGAAACATTGCAATATAAGCTGCAGTAACCCATTTCAGCAGCTCTCCCCGGGGGTTCTGGATGGGTTTTAGCTTCCCCTTGAATTGGGATGTAGAGGAAATAGAGCTTTTGGATCATCAGAATACACTTTTGTTTAAACTTTCAAACTACATCGGCTCCAGCACTTCTTATATACATCCTAAGGAAGATGTCAATTTACCTCCTCAGACTCAGTTACTAATGCAAGAAGGGGAAGACTTCAGAAAAAAGTTTGACTAGTTAGGTCCTTGGGTACCATCAAAAGGACTTTTGGGGAGGAAAAGCTAATGAGGTCCCTTGGCAAGGATTCTGGGTTTCCAAGCTCAAAAGTGATTTGGGGGGGGACAAAAACAGAATAGAGTACGAATAGACTAAAGATGCAGCCACACCGTAGAATCAGTACAGTTTGACACCACTTTATCTTCCATAATCAATGGTATGGAACCATGGGAGTTGTAGTGTTATCAAGGAAATGCACCCCGTAAATAATAAACTCTAAGTAATTATGAATGAATTTATATTAAATATCTTTTCCAGGCAATCTCGCAATGCCAGCAGATTGCCTCCTTATGTTTTGCCATTCCAATAAAACTAAGCAGTCTGTGTCTCTCTCCTTCCCAATACTGTGTTAATCAAATCACCTTTGGAAAACTATGTAGACCTTGGAAATGTGTACTTGGTCTAATAAATCTTCTCATAATGGATTAGGAAAATCTGTTTAATGTATGAATGTATTCAAAGCACACCCCATTCCCATTGATAAAATCTCTCCTGTACACATGAACTCAACCCTCTTTTCATTAATAAACTTTTATTTCATTGAGAAACTTCCTGATACAGTATCATTGAGGGTTTTTTCCAGCTTGCATTTATACCATTCCAAGCTCAAAAGTGATTTAAAAAAACAAAACCAAAAAACCTGTTTGCTGTTAGGAATTAGTTCATAAGTTGTGATCGATGCTTAACCCATTGGACTATTGATCACCTGCAATTTGCTTATTGTCCTTATTGGACTATCACTTTGCGTTTATCTGGAATGAGCCATTGAGTCAATCACTGAGCTCCCTCTATCAGCTCCAGCTCCTCACATGGGGACATGAGAGAAGCCTTCAACAAGGATGATAAAACATCAAAACATCTGGGCATCCTCTGGTCAACATCCTTGCAGACAGCCAATTCTCTCACACCAGAAGCGACTTGGGGTTTCTCAAGTCACTCCTGACAAGGCAAAAAATTTTTTTTTTAGATGCATAGACCTATCAAAACTACACGACTGCATATTGTCCACTACAATTAAGCAATTAGGTTTTTTTTTTAAAAAAATCCAACAAACCTGTCTCTCTGTCATGGTTGTTATCCCTTATTATTATATTCCCTTTAAATGACAATGTAATTAGTTACACTTCTACTTTTGACAGTACTAATGCATGACTACAGGTGAAAAGTCAAGACACATGTAGCCAAGCAACATCAGAATGTGGTCACGATGCATAAGAAAGAATGCGCAAACTTGGAGTAGCAAAACAAAAATATCACAAGAAATATAAAATTTCTATAGGCTTGATGGAATAATTTTTTTACTTGAAGGCAGGAGACTAAGGAGGAAACCATCCTAACCTCCTTAGGAAAGGGGCTCCAAAGTTTAAAAGCAACCACCAGGAAGGCCGTCTTCCTTCTTTCCCCCAAATGTACCTGAGAAGCTTGTGGGTCAGATAGAAGGGACTCTGTTAAAGATCATACAGCTCTAACCACCTCATGTAGATTAATGTTGTTGCTGCTGTAGGCCTCCAAGTTGTTTCTGACTTATGGCAACATTAAGAGGAACCTATTGGAGTGTTTTCTTGGCAATATTTGTTCAGAGGAGGTTTGCCTTTGCCTTCCTCTGAGTCTGAGCGGGTATGACTTGCCCAAGATCACTATGAGTTTTCATGATTGAACAGGAATCCGAATCTGGTTTCCAGAGTCCAACACTGAAACCACTTCCACCATGCTGCCTCTCATATGGGAAGATAAAGCTCTTAAAATAGCCTTGAAGCTGGCATAATTTTTCATGGTTTCGTTTTGGGGGGGTTTTTGCATACAAAACGTAATGCTATACTTTTGAGAAAGTAATCTTTCACATGTCAGTGTCTCTAAAATGTTCTGTTCTTCAAAGTACCAACACAGCAAAAACAAAACCGGCTCACAGTCGGTAGCTCCATCAGCCAGGATACATTTATATAACTACTGTAAATCAAATTATAGTATGTGAAAGACAAAGCTTCCAGAGTTTTGCCTGATTAATTGTGTAGATGAAAATGAAATGGTGCGCATGTGAGAGACAATTTCTTCACATGGCTTAGAGGTGGAACACATTTTGTAGAACAATGCAGAATTAGCTTTCAAGTGCTTCATTGAAGTTTTTCTTTAATTATTTCATTATGCTGAGAAGAATCATAGCTGGTGAATCAATATGCTTAATTATAACATCTAAATGCTAAGAAATTAGTGAACGGACTCTTACTTCTCTTGGGAGGGAGGATTAATCTTCCTTTACTCAATTTCAAATGCCTTATGGAAAAAAATTGAAAAGCTTATCACCTAGGAAACATATGGTCTTAATCGCATAGGTCTGGCACATACTTACAGTAGATTTTCAGGCAGGAAAAGGGCTTTTATTTAACCGGTCTCTTCAGAAGTACAAAAATAGGCAGGTTACCATATCTTTTTATATTTATTTTGACAATTAGGGGGAAAAACCCTGATGCTTGTATAGATGATGATTACTGTACTTAAGGAAGAGATAATAATACACAGGGACTGGGCTTTGTTCTCTTTTTTTGTGGGTAGGGGTACTTTAAGCTTTAGTATATGTTTCAAGAATATCCTTCTAACTGTAAGCAAAATCTCTCTTCTCCTGTATATTAAAGATAATCCAAAACGTTTTATTCATTATTTAATTTTCTTGGTCAACATATGAATAATATTGCAAGGCCCAAAGTTAAATCTAATTTATTTTGAGTGATTTAGGTATGTTCAGCTTTTCTTAGTGATGTTGATATGATATTCATGGGAACACTAATGTTTCCTGCTGAAATCAGTGGGTCTTAAAAATGATGAAGGCTGGCCAAGTTTGGATAGTATGGTAGATTTCAGAAATATCACAGTATGAGATAAGCTCTGAGTCACCACAGTGATATCGATCAAAATACCATACTAGAGAAGTAGGGTTTCCGGGGTTGATGTGAAATTTAGTCAGCACTTTGTAGCCTTGGTCAAGAATGGTTCCTTGTTCCTTTCCCAGTTAGGGCCCATGTGTACAGGTCATATGGATAGACTCAGAGGTGAATGGGCTTCATGATGTCCACATGATGCAAGGGGTCAATTCGTTGGCTTGGTGGCCTTGTCCCATAGCTGGAATGACAAAGTGATCAGAGAAAGGAGGAAGAAAGAAGGAAATGATTGCTCCCGCGCTCTTTCATGTTGCTTCGTTACTCTTGCTAGCATCACTACAGGTGCTGAGCAGCAAGCACCACTATTTTCATGCCTCATGGTCACTGACAAGGTAGGGTGATTGACTGATTCCTGTGCTGCTGGGTGATGCAGATGCCATCCAGCTGCTGAGCCATCTCAGGGCCACATAGTATAAACATCTGCCAGCCCAAGCTGTCTTGATAGCTGGGTCTGTGGATGTCAGCAACACTGATCTGGAATATCCAACTCTGGATCAGGATTGCCATTTGTGGTATGCATAGGTGGCCCCTTGATGTCTCTTTTTCTGAAGCTTCCAAGTGTTGTTGTTGTGTGCCTTCAAGTTCTTTCCTACTTATGGAAACCTTAAAATGAATGTACCAGAAAGGGTGTGTGTGCAAAATTTGTTCAGAGGGATTTGCCATTGCCTTCCTCTGAGACTTAGAGCATATGATTTGTCCAAGGCCATCCAGTGGGTCTCCATGGCTGAGTGGGGATTCAAACCATGGTCTCCAACATTCAAACTACCATCCACTTTGACTCTTTCTTTTACACAGGGCATATGAGTAGAACAATGGAGAACAAGTAACAAACAAAAAGGCATCATTTTATTATAAACATTTAGTTGCATTCATGCACAATCATTCTGTGAATCTTACTTTGTAATACGGAAATGAATGATTGCTAGCTTGCAAATGCAAAGGAAATGTAGGGTGTTGGAACTATTGCAGACAACATATTGCAGAATACTTTTAAGCACATAGACATTTTTTCACTTCCACATAGAGGCCATAACCCAAGCAAATGTGAAGGCCTTTCCAGTTCTTTGTTTTGCATTTTAGGGAGAAAAACAAGAAGCATGGGCTTTGCATCAAAACCTTACATTTTGACCCAATGGTTTTGTGTAGAAACATCGTGTTTTGGTGTGTAACATTCTGTACATTCTGAGCAGTGCAGCATGCTTTATTTTTGAGGCCTCGAGTTTCAAAATGATCCTTAACTGCAATAGTTGTTAGTAAGCAGGGAATATCCCATGCTTCTCTGTTTCTTGCAGTTTCTCACTAGGGCAGTTCTCGCCAAGCACCTTCTCCATCTGCTTGCATAAGCTCCCAACATACACCATATGGTTGAGATTCCCCAAGGGCCAATATTCCCAAGAGCCAAAGCTGTAGGAGCAGAATGGAGAATGCACGTGGAGTACTGAAAGAAGGGGAAAAATCTAAACATCTTACATGAGATATTTCTCTCTCAGTCTGCATTTATGTGTTTGTTTAGAACACACAAAATGGTACCGCTTTACTTTTATTTAAATTTTCTTCGTACTTTCCGTTATTTTCTTATTTTCCTCTATACCCTACAATTTATTTGGTTAAACAACTATTTCAGCTCATGTACTCTGGTTTTAAAATAAATGCTTTTTGTATGGTGATTTGTTGGCATCTGAGCATGATCCTGAACCTTACGTGCCATACAGAAGCAAGGGCTTCATAGTATAAACTCCCGCTAGACCACTAGTTTCTCTTGAGTTACAGTTCTCATTATTCCTAGCCCTTGGCATATTGATGGAATCCTATGGGAGCATAGCTCCCCCCATCTTGGAGCACAAGATGAAATAAGAGGTTTCAGATAGCAAAGGTACAATACCATGCACATTGTGATGAATTCCCTACCTGGGAGGGTAGGTGAAGCCTGAAAAAGTAGGCCCAACACATTGGCAGCCATTTTAGATAGGTGCCATGGAGGCATCTTAGGAATTCATTTTCAAAAGGGGGTGTGTCTAAGAGCAGCCTGGAGGGAAATGGGGGGGGGGAGAGTTAGGATTGGCTGGTAGAGAAGGGGCGGAGCCCAATTTAGAAAAAGAAAAAAATGCCCTGAAGGATAGGCGTTTTAAAATCTGACAGCAGTTGGTGTTTGGGTGTCAGAGGAGAAGCAGGAGGAGTCTTAGGAGTTGGGAAAGTTAGTGTTAGAGAAAGGTGGCCAGAAATTGGTCAGGAAGCTAGCAATGTCAGCTAGTGGGGAGACTCTGGATCTATCGGAAGATAGTTGGTATTGAGGTGTAGATAGATAGATCCAGAGTAGGACTATCTGTAGTACAGTTAAGATTTGCTAGGCAGAGAGGAGATCCTGTCGGGAAATTCTTGGAGGGAGAAAGGAGTGGTATTTTGTTACTAAGATTTGAACTGTTTAAAGGAACCATACGCTTTCATGCCAAAATCTCTGAACCATTAAGCTTAATACTTATTTTGTAAGTTCTCTTAAATAAACTTAATTGTTTTGTTGTTCAAAACATCTGCTTCATGTGTGCCTCTCTCAAAGAAGTCTCAAATCAGTTCCCGGCAGCAATCAAGAGTCTAATGAGGGACCGCCTTACCCCGTATGTTCCCCCGAGATCACTACGTTCAGAAGAACGGAATTTGTTGTCGGTACCATCAATCCGCTCCTGCCATCTGTCCACAACTAGGCAGAGAGCCTTCTCTGTGGTGGCTCCGGTGCTATGGAACTCTCTCTCCGATGACGTTCGAGCGATTTCGGAGCTTGCCTCCTTTCGTAAGGCATGCAAGACTGCACTCTTCAGACTGGCTTTCAACTAGTCCAGTTCTATGAAATTGTAATTCTGAAATGATACCTTGTAATCGTCGTGTGTTTTTATGTTTTTACTACCTGCTGCAAAGTGTTGTGCGCAGCATGTTTTTATCGCAACTGTGATCCGCCCCGAGCCTGCAGGGAGGAGTGGAATATAAAATCGAATAAATAAATAAATAATGGTGGCAGCGTACATTTTGAAGAAGAATTCTCTTCAGTGTTACCTCAGTGCACAGGCCTGAATGCAAGTCCAGAGCATTCTTGCTTGAAATACCTCTAGTAAGCCAAAAGGCTTAAAAGGGAATCAGTAGCTACTGAAATGGACATCCAAGTGCCACCTCTGTGTTGATGGAGGCAGGCAGGATTTCCCCGGGTACTGGTTGTGGGGGGTCGGGAGCAGGTGAGGGTTTTGCCCTCCTTTCTGCTAGAGATCCCTGTGTACAACTAGTGGGCCACTGTGTGACACAGAATGCTGGACTAGATGGGCTGAGGCCCGATTCAGCATGGCTCTTCTTATGTTCTTATGTTCTTATGTTCTTAAGTGATTATAAGTCTGGTGTCGACCAGGGGTTTTCAAAACGTTTTCCGGCCAGAAGAGTGTTTCAGCTTATTGCAGATTTTGGGTTTCTATTTAAGCAATCACACATTCCATTGTATTTGGGGTACACAACCCCTTAACTCTTTATATATTTGGTGGCAGCGGTGGGATAGACTAGAAAAGTCCACCCTGCCCTAATTACGACGTCATCCTAACCTCTTATACACATCGTATAGAGATGTCATTGTTTACATCAATGATTATTCAAATGTTTCTTGATTGGATTGATTTGCATGTATGTGTTACAGTTCGTAAAATAACAGTTAGCTAAAGGGTGTCTGTGAATCCATCAATAATTGTTTACATTTTTCTTGATTTGTAGGTTTTTTATGTATTTGTTACATTGAGCAGAAGACATTTTAGGTTTTTTTTTTAAAAAAAGCATTACATGATGTATTATCCATTTCAGTGCTTCCTGTTTTAAATTGTGGTTGGTTTGTGTTCCCTTTTGACTTTCTGTGGGCAAATCTAGACAGCCCCTTTATTGCGGAAACTTCTGCAATAAAAGGGGGGCTATCCAGATAATGTTCTGGAGAATCCCAAATTAATATTTGATAGTGTGTTTATTCCATACCTTCTTGGAAAGTGCGGGATAAACCCACTAGTTCCGGTGTCTGGACTGCGGTCCAGACATCAATCCTACAATTTTCTGGACTAAATTAGCCTTCACTCCCCTTTAAAAAATAAAAGTACTTTTATTTTTAAAAAGGGAGTAGGGCTTTTGGGGAGGGGGGTAGAGTCTCCAGGTGTTCTCCCAGGCCAGTCCCGGAAGAACATCTGGGCACACTGTGCTTTCTGGGGTGTGTGTAGACAGGGCCCCAGGAACATCAGGTTGTTTTTTTTTAACGGGGATGTTCCTGGGATAAAGGCCTGTCTGGAAGGGCACCGTGTGACATGTATAAAGGCCAGGGACAGATCAAAGTAACAAAGCTTCATCTGATTTTTGTGGCCATGGAAACCCGCTGAAGTTAAAGGTCTATTATCAAAATAAATGGTGATTTTTCTGCCAAATAATTTTTGTTGAAGCTTGCAATAATGTTTTGTTCCTGTATGATCATGCACCATTGTAAGCCTTTTATTTGGATGATTTAGACATTGGTTAAGTACTTTCGGGCATATGCTTTGCATGTAGCACACATGACTCGTTGAACACACCAGAATTAATTCTTGTGTATAATTACTAAATGTTTTCAAGGAGGATGAGCCCCCTCCCCTGCTTAAGCTTCTGAACCCTATTTGCAGTGGCAGCAATAAGTAATTGGGCATTTTGCTGCTTAAAAATATTTTCATGCTTCAGAGACTGAATATAATGATAGAGACTGTACTGCATTTGTGGGAAAGGCAGGGGTGAGGAACGTGTGGTTCTTCAGATGATGGTTGGATGGCAACTCTCACCAACCTTAGCCTGCATAGGTGAATTATTGCACCTGTCTGGGTTAAGTTATTCCTTGCATCAATGAGGACAAAGCAATATTTTTTAAAAGGAAGGACGAAAGGAAGGGAGGGAAAGAGGAGGGAGAATAAAAATGCATTTGAGATCGTATTCTATCAACAGCATCAGGTTAGCAAAAGTGCTTTATTACACTAACTCCATTCTAAAGATTAAAAAGCTATTTAGGATGCTGAGTTAGCTGTGTACTGGGAGAAGACTGGCAAGAAAAAGATAGAGAAAATATCTAAGGAGTCATGTGAAAACCACAGGAGACCACAGCTTGAATCCTCACTCTTCTTGACCTTGGGCAAGTCAAGAAGCAAAGGCAAACCACCTCTGAACAAATCTTGCCAAGAGGACATTGTGATAGGGTCGCCATAAATCAGAAATGATTTGAGGTCACACAACAAGAAAGGGGATTGTGAAGTTATCCAAAAAAGTTAATTGTGACTCCCTGCTGTTCTTATCAATGCCTAGGAATGCTGGTATTAGCAGTCTAAGACCATCTGGAGGGCTGTACAATTCCCATCCCTGGCAGTACATGATAGATAAGCAGGGAGGGAGAGGAAGTTACAGAATGGGGGGCACTTGGCTTGACAGCAGTACATGTGAAAAGATCTTTGAGTTCCTCATGGACAAGTTAAACATGAGCCAATAATATGATGTGGCAGTTAAAAAGCCAATGGAATTGTGACCTGCATAAATAGGAGTATAGTGTCTAGATCAAGGGAAGTCATGCTACCCCTCTATTCTGCCTTGGTCAGACCACAGACCACACCTGGAATACTGTGTCCAATTCTGGGCATCACAATTTAAGGGAGATGTTGACAAGCTGGAATGTGTCCAGAGGAGGGTGACTAAAACGATCAAGGATTTGGAGAACAAGCCCTACGAGGAGTGGCTTAAAGAGCTGTGCATGTTTATCCTGCAGAAGGGAAGTCTGAGAGAAAACATGATGGCCATGTATAAATATGCGAGGAGAATTTGTAAAGAGGAAGGAGTAAGCTTGTTTTCTGCTGCCCTGGAGACAAGGAGCCCGTCCAGACAGCACCTTTATTGTGGTATCTACTGCAATAAAGGAGGGGCTGTCCAGACAATGTTCTGGACAGTCCCAAATTAATTTGCTACAAACCAGGAAAACCCTTAATTTCCTGGAAGGTGCAGGATAAATCCACTATTTCCAGGTCTGGACTGCAGAATACTGCAGTCCAAACAATATTCCCACAATTGTTTGGACTGCAGTCCAAACAATATTCCCACAGTTTACTGGACTACAGAAGCCCAGTAAACTGTGGGAATAACAACCCCTCCCCCAAGCCCCCAAAACCCTTAGAAATGTAGTAAAAACTTATGTGCCCTCCATTACAAGCCTTGGCTGGCTCTCCCGGTACGTAGAAATGACGTGCCAGGAGAGCTGGGGGGGGGGGGGGAGGAAAATCGCTTTCCCCCCATCGCTCTCTGGGTTTGTCACTTCTACATGCCAGGAGAGCCAGCTGAGGCTTGTAATGGAGGGCACATAAGTTTTTATTACTTTTCTAAGGGGTCTTGGGGCTTGGGGGAGTGGGGTAGGGCCTTCGGGCGTACTCTCAGGCTAGTCACAAGAGAACGTCTGGACATCCACCCCAGAAAGCACGCATTTTCTGATGTGGGTGTGAATAGGCGCCCAGAAACATCCACATTTGTTTGTTTTTTAAAAAAAAATCTGATTCTTCTGGGATAAAGCCTGTCTGGATCCAGCCCAGGATGCAGAACAATAGCTTCAAACTGCAAGAAAGGAGATTCCACCTGAACATTAGAAAGAACTTCCTGTCTGTGGGAACTCTCTGCCCTGTGGTGTGATGGAGGCTCCTTCTTTGGAGGCTTTTAAGCAGAGGCTGGTGACCTCATGAATTTCATAGGGCTTTCTTAGAGTCTAGACAAAGGGAGGTTGTTGTAATTCTCCTTTATGAATGTTTGAAAAGTGGAGCATATATTTCCAGGTAAACTGACACTTAAAGGAAAAAACATCAATATGCACAGAATAATAATGTACAGTAATCGCAGAGCACATCTGACTGTTTATGGTAGAAAGCACTGCTACATTAATCTGTTTCTATTATGTTCATTAGAGCTTCCGAGAAGGAGCGGTATAGAAATTGAAATAATAAATAAATAAATATGTAGATCTGATCTAAATGGCTGAATTATAGCACAATATAGTGTAAACATAAAGTCAGTATGGTGTAATGGCTTGGGCTTTGGATTATAACTCTGGAGACATGGTTCTTATCGTGACTTGGCAATGGAGTCCCACTGAATGACTTTGGGCAAGTCACATATTCTTATCTTTGAACTGGATTAGATAATCTAGGATAATTGGATAATCTGAAAACTTGGTGGTAAATTTGCCTTGGGATTTGCCATATGTGGGAAACTACTTGAAGAACCATAGAGTTTTTCCTGAAATGCTCTGACTTAATTCCTGGATACGTTTCCTCATCTCAATCGCTAGATAAGACCCCTCCCTTGGGTCTCAATTATACCGTGCCAACACCCTCAACACTCTTTTGTCTACCTAGCTGGCACCCATTATCAAAACCATTTCAACACAATATCTCTCACCCAGCTGCATTCCTTTCCGCTTGGACCCTTCTCTTGAGTGGATCAGTAAACAGACATAAGCCTCCAAATAATTTTTTAATTTAATTTAATATTAAACTTTTTAGTCACCACTCCCATACGGCTCAGGGTGACTTACAAAGTTCAAGTTCACTGGACCAGACCAGTAGGAACGATACAACAACAGCAATACATAATACAAAAGAAAAACAGTGCATTAAACAAATACTAAACAGCAAAATAACGATTACTAAGTTTCAAGAATTAACTAATTATTACAGTTATTACATCAACTACAAGTTACAGACTACTCCTAAAAGAAGCCAGCCAGCTCTGGGTCTTAAATCAAGCCCATAGTTTTTGGAGGAATTGGTGAGGAGCTTAGATACTCGGGCTTGGGATAGTTGGGGAGGGAGATAGTCTTAGATGTTACAGGGCTGTCTTTTCTGGGGGCCTTGGGCTCCTCCCCCCGTTTGTCTCTGAGACGAGGCAGATCAGATCTAGTCCACATCCCAAAGCCCACACCCCAGAAAGTTTGTGTGTTAAATCTCCTGTGCTTCCTCTTCCTTTGGCAGGGATCACCGTTTCTTCCATAGCAATCACGCTTGTTGCCAAAGGCAGGGGCGGTTTTGTGGCTCTGTGGATTTTCTGTCTTTGTATTCCGGGGGGGGCGGGGCTCGGAGGGCTTCTGGGTACTCTTGTAAGAGGCCGGGAGTCGAGCATGGAGCTTGACCCGACTTCCTATTCCGCTTCCGCCTTCTGTGGCGCTTGTTCCCACGTGTCCATTCTTTCCACTTATTAAACTTTGCACCAAGCCTGAGAGCCAATCAGAAACATTAGCACCTTCTCCAATTACACAACAGATCCTAGCCAGCAATCCCCAGAGCCTATCAGTCTCCTTGTTTTGTATAGTTGCCAAAGTGCTATAAGTAAATTCATATGTTCACAATTGCACTTGGTATGCCCATCTTTGGAGCACAGACTCTACTGACATCATCTTTTGGCCAAAGGAGAATAAAGCCTCTGATCTTTGCCTTTATCTCCTCTGTGTCTCATTTGATTCTTTGGGAGCTTGATATGCTGGGCTCTGAACCTGCGGTCCTCGTGGTAGTTGAAATCACACAACAAATCTACAACTCCCAGGTTACTGTAGCACTGAGCCATAGCATTTAAGATGGTGTCAAACTGCATTAATTCTACAGTGTAGATGGGCCCTGAGTTAAATTTTCTGCCATGGAATAACACAGTTCCTCGATGGAAGTTGTACAGTTTTGTATTTTCAACAATAGAATCATGAAAGAGAGAAGCCTGGTGAGAAATACGAAGGGAAAGTGTTAGCTGAAAAAGGCTGGCTAAGCAGCTGTGTGTACCTTTTTAGTATGAATGAGAGGCAGAGGGGAAGAGTCCTGATTATGAAATTCTAGGTAGCAGCTGTGATGCACTTTGGAGAAGGAAAACCAGATGGTTAAGTGATTAACTTGTCTCCATGGAGATCACAGAAATAAGACCAAGTTTCAGAGATGTAATGAACATGGAGGGTTCTGATTTTTTAAAAAAGATAAATAACTATATACACACATGCGCGCATATATATATATATATATATATATATATATATATATATATACACGTAAAATAGCTTGATGTACCAGGTTTGTTTATGAGCTTTTTAAAGAAAATATAGTTGCTTATTTGACGTGGTGCAGACAGCTTCAGTAAACCTTGTCACAAACCTGTGCTCTTCCATCTGGAATACTTTAGGAAGAGTTTAGTCCTCCAGCAAATTGCTACAAATTGCTGGATTGTACAGATGGGATGCTAAGTGTTGTCCTAACAGAATGTTAAAGATTATGTCAAGATGGAAAATGAATGCACATACTAATACTGTATACATTTGTTTAATAGTTGCATAAAGTCAACAGTTCAGTTCTCAGCCAATTTCACAATGCTAGTTTTAAAAATGATATTTTTGAAATGACAGCTATTCAATTATTAAATAGTCTGGTTCTCTAATATATTAAGACCTTGCAAAAATACATCTATCTGCTGTTTCAGTTGTTTGTTTGTTTTAAGATAAGGAGTGATGCCTTTTTGGTGGTGGCACAATCTTTCTGAAAATCTATATCTAAATACCCTGTCTGACCTTTCAGGAACACAAAAACACTGAGAACCAGGTATCTTATACAAACAATTATATATAGTGTCATGGAAATACAACAAAACACATACATCACAAGTATCTCTAATATAGAGAGCGTGAATCGCTATAATATGCATGTAATCCAATATATAAGGAACATACTCGCATACCGCTGACGGTACGATACCTGGGTTGTAGCGCAATGGAGTCCAGATAGATATATAAGGGAGGAGTTCGAGGAAGGGAAGTAAATCCAGGAGTTCAGGAAAGTCTTCAAGGTGATGATAAAAAAGTTTTCCAATTCCAAGAGTTATTCAAAGCAATGCCCATGCCAATGCGCTAAGAAGCGTGCTGAAATTGTAATCCGTGCGGTAGGTATGTACCGTGGAGAACTAGAGGATGTAGTGCTCCAGATGAAACATACGGGACGCTGGGCACGCCGCAACGGTAGAACTGCAGGGCCCGAACCGTTTCACCTCAGGGTGGCTTTATCAAGCGGCAGAGTGCAACAATATTACAAGTGCATCACAGGGTAGATAAATTCTGAAAATAATATACATAATTAAGCAATACAGTTCATTTTCTACAGAGTAAACCCATATCAAAAGGTCAAATACATACCATGCAAAAGTACATAGCCAGCGCAATCTATCCTGCGGACCCAAAGGTGAGGGGCGAGAGGAAAGTACAGGCTTTTTAAGTCCGTTGCTAACTACCCTTAGCTGCCCACTATGTCAGAAGGGCGTGGAGGGAGAGAGGCTCATTAAGGCCGAAGGGATGTTCTGTCTTGAGTAGGGCAATTAGGCATGTTTCACACCTGATTACGTTATCATGATTGTTGCTATGCGGCTGAATACACACTTTTTCTAGGGCCTAGATGTGGAATCATACCCACTGTTACAGTCTGTTATGTAACTGGGATAGCTGCTTGATTCACTATTTGGTTTCGGTAGCTTAAAACATTGTGATTTTTAATTACATTTGTTGCAACATTAATCACAATGGCAGTCTTACTGCGTTAACTGTTGAGGTAAATATTTTAAAATAAGGGAATGATATGTGTGTTTGTGTGGCTGGTTGCCCTTGGGAGGTGCAAATAGATTTTTTGTGTTTGCCTGACTGGTCCCAAGGGAAGAGTGCTTTTGTAATAACACTGTGATGCTCAGACTTAGATTTTAAGACTCTGGAGGAGAAAATGAAGGGGGAAGCCAGAAGAGGAGGAGTGCTGCATTCAGGAGATTAGGTACCACAAATTAACAACAGAAATTGACTGCTAGTGCATTAGAAATCATATCTCCTGAATTGCTTATTCCACATGAATTAGTCCAATCTAAAACAGGCATGATGACCATATTATAGGTGGTACACATACACAGCTCAATTATCCTTTATCCAAAATGCTTGGGACCAGAAGCGTTTTGAATTTCAGGGTCGTCCCCTCCCCCCAGATTTTCTAATATTTACATAGTTGTAATAAACTATCTTAAAGATGAGACCACAGTGTAAACAGTCTAAACATACATGTCATGTATGTGTCATGCATACCTTATAATTTTTTTCAACAATGTTGTGCATGAAACAATTTGTAGACATTGAACAATAAGAAGTCAAGAATATCACTATCGCAGTTCACCGATTGGTCATATCTGAATTGAAGGTTCGAGCAGCTAATATTTTTAGTTTTAAAACTGTGTGCCATTATAATTGTAATCAATGTCAGCATGACTTAAATGACCCACAATCAAAACCTATGAAGGTATGACTAGCAAAAATGAAAATGCCATGCTCCAGCTGGAAGACTCCTTCAGTGGCTGTATTCTCCTGCTTCAACGTTTTTAAAAATAAAATAAAATACTAACCACAGAACTTATCCTACAACTTCCCCATTAACTTGTCCAATATTACCATCAATATTTCACATTTTGGAAAAAAAACAACAGATGCAACAACATTGGTGCTGAAAAGTGTATTTTGCACAAAAATGGAACTTAACTACCTGGAACTATCCTTTACTCATACTTTATTTATAGAATACCCTACCTAGAAATGTTCATAATGGCATCGCTTTTCTTTGTTGCTTAAATGATTGGCCAATTTTTTTATGTCAAACATTTTATAATTGTTGGGTCTTGCTTTAAATAGCAATATTCCTTACCAGTCTTATATTGATGTCAGTTTTCTTACAGGTTTCAGATTTGTTCTTATATTATATTATTTATTTATTTGTCACGTTTCTATACCGCCCCTCTCAGCCCGAAGGCGACTCGGGACGGTTTACACAGGCAGTCTCTGCCCTCAATACAACACAGCAACAAGTCAACCCCCCCAGAGAAAAACATATAATAACAATTTAACAATTAAAAACATAGAATTGCAGCCTCAGCGTCATGTTGAAATCAGTTTCCATCACATCATCGTCATTCCTTATATCCAATTCAGCCTTATATTTCATCAACAAATGCCTGCTCAAATAACCAGGTCTTGACTTTCTTATTGTCTTTTTGTTTATGAACTAATGACCTTTCTTTAAAACAGAAAGGTAGACTATAAATAGCACAAATAAAAGTTGAATAAATAGAAAAAAAATCACTGCAAAATGTCAGTGTTTTTATTTTGCTCACTGACTACTTGAGTACGCACGGGCACATGTGTGCGTGCGCACACACATATATATATGTATTCATTCAGGGCCTGGAATGTTTGTGCTCTGGCAATCTTACATGTGTGCATGCATGCGTGCGCGCACACACACAATTAAGTGTAAGGTTTTCAGACCACAAACATTCCAGGCCTGAATTTTTGGGTTCAAAATATGACACCACTACTAATGTCACAGATAGTAGACCCCCAATAGTGTCAAACTACATTCATCCCTGGGACTGGAGGAGGAGGAAGTATAGGAGTGTAAAGAGTGAGAGTAAGAAAAGAAAGAGCGGAGGAGTGGAGGTAGAAGAGAAAGTAGCCAATTTAAATGGGTGAGAAGGAGAAAAAAGAAAAGAGAGGTATAAAAGATAGAGAAGAAATGGAGCAGGAGAAAGAGGACAACAAAAAGGTGTGGGTAGGTATGTATGCATGAAGACTTCAGCAAGAAGCTAGAAGCTTCAGGAAGGGCGAGGAGAAAGAGTACAGATGAGACAGAAAGGGGGACAAGAAATTTTAACCAGGATGAGGAATAGGAAAAAAGAGGTGAGAGAAAGGAAGAGAAAGATGTTGTGGGGCAGGAGAGAAGGAGGAAAGGGATGAGAACGAATGCTGGAGGTATGGAGGGAAGACAGAAAGAAGTAAAATCTAAAAGAACTAGGAGTCAAATGCCTGAGCAGAGCTAAAGAAGAAATGTATTTGTAGCAAGCATCTTACTGAAAGTATTGCAGTCCACAGGTGTCTCAGGGTACATCTACACTGAAGAATTAATAGAGTTGCACACTACTTTATTGACTGCCATGGCTCAATGATATGGAATTCTAGAAGTTGTAGTTTCACAAGGTCTGTGGCCTTCCTTGCCAAAATATAGATCCCAGGATTTTCATAGTATTTAGCAATGACCATTAAAGTGTGTCAGACTCTATTCATTCTACAGTGCAGATGCACTCTCTATTTACACCTTGGGAACCAGACACCTCTATCCTTTGCTGCTTCTTTATACATGGGTATTGATCATAAACATTTTTCCTGATTTTGCTGCTGTAATACATCTGAACTTTTCCCACTGAATATTAGTTTCTAATAATGATTACCTATTATTATTTTAATAATATTGTGCTAAATTATTTACATATTTTAACTCATGAGCAGTATTATCTGTGGTGTAGACAGCTAACTGTCGCTGGTCCAGAGGCCAATATTGTGCTCCTACCATGGATAACAGCACCTCCAAAGCTGGAGATTTTGGACCCTCTGCTGTCAATGGAGGCGCAAATCTCTGCTGTCAGCAGAGTGGCATTTTTCCATCTTTGCCAGGCTAGGAGGCTGGCCTCTTACTTGTCTCGGCATGACTTGGCCATGGTGATCCAAGCCACGGTCATCTCAATGTTAGACTATTGTAACACTCTCTACATTGGCCTGCCACTGTTGGTGACCCAGAAACTCAAGCTGGTGCAGAACGCCGCAGCTCAGTTGCTCGCAGGAGCTCCTGCGAGCTGCCACATTACACCAATTCTGTGGGAACTGCACTGGCTTCCTATTGAGTACTGGATCACCTCCAAAGCTTTCGTCTTGACTTTTAAGGCCTTGTATGGTCTGGGGCCAGTGTACCTAAGGGACCGCCTAACCCCATACTGTCCCATGAGAACACTTAGATCTGAAGACTGGAACCTTCTAGCCATGCCCAATGTCAAACAATACCACCTAACTTCAACACGGAGAAGGGCATTCTCCATCATCGCCCCAGTTCTCTGGAACGCACTACCCCCAGAGGTTCGGGCCTTGCGTAACCTGCTGGCTTTTTGGAAGGCCTGCAAGTTGACCCTATTCTGGCAGGCCTTTGAGTTGTAATGTGCTATCCCCTAGGACTTGTGTTGTCTCTTAGGAATTGTTTTATCCTTGTGGTTTTACTGCTGTTGTAGATTTGTTGTTTTATTGTTGTTCTTGATGTAAGCCGCCCCGAGCTGGCTGGGAGTGGCGGCCAACAAATCTAACAAACAAACAAATAAATAAATAAACCAGAATGGAAGTATTGCCTACCCCACGGCCAATAAAAGCCAAATTAAAACAAAGTATACACAACCAGATCTAAAACTTCAGACAAATCTTAAGGTGGAGACATGGGAAATTATTCACACAAGGGAATTCTTACTAACTGACTTGTGTGAGATGAGACAAGCATTATACTATTATCCTGGCCCTAAGTCACTTGGTGCTTTAAAGGTTAAAATGGGCACCCTGAATTAAGGATTTTTCTTAAGCAACATAAGCTCTTTGAAGCAGGGATGTTTTGTCTCCCCAGGTGTCAGTATCTTGAACAGATCCAGAAGGGTGTTTGTTTGAAAAGGATGATCTCTCCTTTTAACTGCCTAAGTACAAGGAAGTTAAGGGATAAGTGGCATATTTTGCCTTGATCTTTCTTTTCAATGATGCCCAAATCACTTAGCCCTCTTAACCTTGCCTCTGTGAATGCATGCATAATGAAGGTGTTATTCTGGCCTATTTACTCTAGAGGCAATCAGAGCATAATTCAATGTTGTAGAAAGGCAATGAATATCACTGTTGAAGAGAAACTTGCAGGTAGCAGAAGCTGGTAAATAGAAACCTCTGTGGAAAGAGGTCACAATCTAAGCATGATTGGATTGGTTAATTGAAAGGGAAATTATAATAATAAAAGAATAAGACCATGGTCAGCCAAGAAAGCATTTTCTAGGGAGGAGGAAGATTTTGCATTAGGAATGTATACAGTTTGTAAGCATTGTATTTAGTTATTTACTAATATGCCATCTTTCCCCTGGAGTGAATTTAGTTATTTATTTAGTTATTTACTAATATGCCATCTTTCCCCTGGAGTGAACCCCAACTTGGCTCACAAAAAGAATCAACTAGAACCTAAAGATTAAATTGAAAAACACAGTTAAAATCATCACTGTATGTTTTATCATATGTAGAGGGCAGAGGGTGTAGGGAGAACTGGGTATTACAAATGTTTATACAAGTACTGGTATTATTTCAACTCTGCTAAATTGTGGGTTCAGGGACCTGGGGTGTCCTGCTTCCCAGAAGGCCAAATGAGATGGGTTGAAGGCAAAATCAAAGATTTTATTCTCAATGGCCAGAGAGGATGTCAGAGGAAAAAGCCCTCCAAAGAACTGGCATCCCTCAATGCAAATGTGCAGAAATATTTATAGCACTTTGAAGTGATTTGAAATAAAGGAGTCCTACTGCCCTGAGTGTCGACTGATCCAGGTTGTAGCAGGCTAGGATCTGCAGGATGGTTGGCTGCGATGCACTGTCAGTCATTGTTGCCAATTGGCTTGTACATTTGGAGAGAAATTTAATAAATTGTCATTGCTCAGTTTAATGTTTTATGGCCATTATTGGTTCTGCCTCTCATGGGGTATGTAAAGGAAAGAATTTGGGTGGGTTTGAGATAATGGGTGCTAATGATGGTAGTTTCCCCAGTCTTTCTGGGGGGGGGGATGACGGACAATGGTCTGTGCTGTTGAAACAATGGGCAGCAATATGTTAGCCAGACTGAATGGGTCCCCAAGATGAGGACAAAGGAAGGTGTGTTGGGAAACTTCTGTGACCTTTGGTTGGGCTTCATTCTTAGGTGTATGGAGGAATTGTTAGGGAATTATGGTAATTATTGGGTTATCTCCTGAAGTTCTAGGTGTTGTGAGGCAATATTCTAATGAACTTCATGAAAGGTTACTAGCAGGCAAGGAAAAATCCAATGCATGATGCTTATACAGTATTTCCTCACTACTTCGTGATTCACTTATTGCGGACTCGCTGTTTCACGGGTTTCAAAAATATTAATTTAAAATATATATCATGGTATTTTCATGGTTTTCTGGGGTTTTGCCGCTGCCGCGCTCCAAGGTGCTTTCCCTCCGCAGTCCTCCCGCTCTCCAGCCTTGAAGAGCCTTTCCTTCCTTTTATTTTAAGTTTATAAAGACTTAAACTAGTGTATAACTACTGGAATAATGTATAAATATTAAACAGAATATCTCGGTTTTTCACATATTGCAAGAGGTCCTGGAACCTAACCCCAGCAATAAGTGAGGGAACACTGTATATCTCAATGGAACTACGGATAATATTTCAAAATTTGGGGTCCAGTTTCTCAGTAACAGTGGAATTCAGAAGAAGTCAACCATTGGGTCTTGAACTATATGTGCATGTGCCAAATATCTAGAAGAGAGAGGTAGATTTTGTTTTTGCTTATTTTTCCTGAGAACATTTTAAACAAAGGGAATAATTAATATAGTAAATTAATAAAATATTCCCCAAAGGAAAATCAGATGAAAATTGTTAGGATGTTCAAAATGTAGTGGGTGGATATTCGTAACATAGTACATGGAAGAGCTTCATAGGTACTGTGCAGTAGATGCCTATGCCACTATTTTAACCTCAATCCAAAGTGGGAAAACATGTTGATCTGCTATGGAAATAATCACTCCTCTTCTAATCAATTTTATTTAAGAAAATAATTTAGAAAATATGTGGTTTTAGGAGAATTTGTTGCCATGATGTGCTGTAGGTACATTCTAGTTGGATTTGAAATCAACCTGAGAAAAGAACAGCATATGGAAAGGTTATGTGGTGAAGCAGATAGTACATTGGACTTGACCTATAGGTGTGAAGGAAAGAATAGCAGAAGGGAGTGGATGAAGCTGATAGCAAGTGACTTGTGTGAAAAGTGCAGAAGGAAGGTTTGCATGGTAAGAGGGAAAAGAGCCTGATACAGGGTTTTGAAATAGCAGTAAAAATAGAAGGCTGCAGGTAATCAATGTGAAACTTGTATCATGGAGAGAAGAGAATGAACAAGATTGATTTGAAAGAGCTGTCACATCATACTCCCAGGGCTGAATACATGAATTAAAACTTGTTTCAACATCAGTCCATCATCTTGATAATTTGTTGGTACATATGAAAACACAGGTTTTCTTCAACAGGATGAGGAATACCTTAGATTTCTCACATTACATTTTTTCATGATTAGAATCTTAGGATCAACTAACCAGAACAACAGACTAAGGAGTGATGGATTAAGTTGCTGAGATATGCCTGAGGTTTCTGGTGAGGATAGTGCCTGGTGGGGATGTTTTATATATAACTATAGTGTAAAGTACTGTTGTCTTTCTGTCTGACTGTATATGTTTAATGTTCCACACTTTCGTGGAAAGATGTTATAAATAAATGAATGAATGAATATTATAGCCAGCCATCCACATTCACTGGGATTAGGAACAAGGACCCCTATGAAAGTGAAGAACAAATACATAAATTGATAATTCTTTTACTGGAGAGAACATCTATTTTTTCCCTGGGGGCAATTTATGGGTCGTCCAGCATGACACTATAATCAGAGGCTTACAAATGCCTTAAGAGATCTCATGTCTAGAAATCTCTAGGTCCTCCAACACTGAAGTAAGATGTATCATAGAGTAAACCAGGAGGACCTAGAGATTACTAGAGAGAACATTATTATATCTATGAATAATCAAATATGCAAAAATCAAAACTGTCAATGTGCAGAGATGACTGTATTATTATGACTCATAAGTGAAAGAATATGATATCTATGTGTCTAGGACCATCAGTATCAGAATTCACCTGAGATCACCGTTGCTTTCATAAAAATTCTACTTCTGATGACCCAAGCTATGGAAAAAATACATTTTTCTGCTGTATAATATTATTTATTTATTTATTTACATAATTTCTACCCCGCTCTTCTCAACCTCCGAGGGGGACTCAGAGCGACCTAACAAAAGGCAACAATTCGATGCCGGTACACAATATAAAAACAATATAAAACCATAAACATTCAGAGTTAAAATACAATTAGCATTGATACATAATACACATGCACTTAAGTTAAAAACAGAGTTCCGTCCACCACATAAACATTGAGCCATAACCAACAATTTACCAATTACAATTCCAATCCAAAGTGCTGCATTGTGCTAATGTGCAAAAGCCTGGTCCCAGAGTCACAATTTCACTTTTTTCCTGAATGCCAGGAGGGATGGGGTTGATCGTACAGTATGTCGCTTGGAAGCGCATTCCACAGATGTAGGCCCTCTCTCTCGTCCCCAGCAACCACATGTAAGAAGTTGGCGGGAGCGAGAGCAGGGCTTCTCCGGATGATCTTAAATTACGGGGTGGGACGTAGCGGCAGATGCATTCGGACAAGTAAGCTGGGCCAGAACCGTAATAAGTCGGAGGAAACTCTTGCCAGTGCATTCGGAGATCTAAAAATCAATTTCTATCTATAAGACATCCATCTATAAGAGTCTTCTTACAGTAGGTACACCTAATTCCTGAGCTCATTTAATTTCAGTTATATATGGAGAGCTTTATGAATACTATAGAATTATGCACAAAGTGAAGCATTTGTTCTAGCCCTCCAGCATGATTTCATGGTAAACTTTGGCTGGACATTGTTCATTTTAGTTAACAAGATATTATTTATTTCAGGTAACCAAAATAGTGTTCCAAATTAAATGTAAAATGATATTACACTAAGGGTCTTGGAACTGATCCCTTTCATAGTATGCAGGGTTACTATCCTGGACTTACAGTAAAATGTCTAATTAGCATTGACATGGGTTGTGCAATTAGAGTACAAATTAAACCTTCATCCCTCTGGATGCCAATGAACTCTGTCCCCATATCATACCTTAGCATTAGCTAGGCTATGTACAACTGCTGTGAACTGGACTTAGCAACATCTGGAGAGACTAAGGGCCCTTCCAGACAGTCCTTATATCCCAGGATCTGATCCCAGGTTTTCTGCATTAGACTGGATTATATGCATCCCCACCCCACTGCCAGATAATATGGGATATACAGAAAACTGAAATATAGAGCCTGTCTGGAAGGGCCCCCTCAGTTTCCCCAGTCTTGAATAAAACAATAGTAGGAAGGGATATAACTTGCATGTTATTGTTCTTTTATCTATGCTGTATCTACAAGTGAAAGAGCAGGGAGAGGTTTTATTTATGCTCCATGAATCTATTTGACTGGCTGTGGACTTTCATTCCATTAAGCAAAAATAGATTTATCTCTTTTACATCCACTGACCAATAACCTAAGTGACACTGCTCTCTCTCTCTCTCTCTCTCTCTCTCTCTCTCTCTATATATATATATATATATATATATATATATGAGAACTATTTATTGAGCATGACCTTTGCCCAAAAGGGTCCATGTTTTCTTTGACTATAATTTCAATCTGTTCATGCTAAAAATATAGTTTTCAGCGTAGCACTAAATCAGCTCTTGCTACAGATAATTGGAACTTTTTTTGTCCTGAGTATAGTTCAGCAGACACATTAAATTTCTAGTTTTCGTAATCAGATTGAACAAGAGACGACAATTTTGAGGGAAGGGGGATATCACATAACAAAACGAAGGACTAATTGTGTCCATTAGCACAAAAGATTCACTAAGGATGAGACATCAAACAGGATAATGTTTTCATCCTGTTCTATGTGGAAAAAAAGACAAAGTAAAGCCCTGTAAAGGATGTAAAAATTTGTAGAATCACATTAATTTTCTTTGCAATTAATCTGCTAAAAATGGAATAAGAGGTATGAACGTCTTTGAAGTGATTTTTTATTTTGTGTCAAAAGCATTGCATAAAATAGTTTATTGGCAACCAATGGCTAATAAAGATTATTGACATCATGAATATGGACAAATTAACTCAATTGATGACTACAAACCATAAACAGAATACATCAAAAACAGACTGGACATTTATAGTATTTTATAGTACAATAATTTTATAGTACAAGAAAATTTGAAATAGGTTATAGACCCAAGATGAGCTTGGAAAATAACACCCTTAAGACGGATGTTGAAATAGTGACAGCAATTAATAAAGAGGTGACTCAAAGAATGACATCACCGATGTGAAGACGATTGGAAGTTAGATACCCTAACCCAATCCCCAATGACCCATCCCTTTCCCCTTCTCTAGCCCTTCCCCACCATCACCCTTACCCTCACCCTTACCTTCAAACCTACCCTGGCTTTTCCTTGGAAAATCCCTTCTTTTTAACCTACCCTGTAAGAAAACCTTTAAAAAAACATTTATTAAAAAATAAAACTGATAAAATAAAGGGATCACAAGCTGCTGGATAGTTTTAGACCAAAAACAGATAACAGCTACTACATCGTCTGTAGCTTTAAACAGTTTTTCTGAGCATGAGGCAGTGCATTGCGGGCAAGAATACAGATGCTGAGTTTTTGTTCTGCTTCACAGTCATACAAGGTGACGTGCCATTTATCCAGGTTGTCTTGATCTGCTAACTCCATTTCTGAGTCTGTTCAGGGACTTCCAAGTTGCCCATTCTTGGTTTGCCCCTGGAGGTTGGGGGGGGGGGGTGTGATTATCCAGTTGGAATTGTTCAATTTTGCTGCCCACAAGGATATTCTTGCTGTTATTGGAAGAACATTTAGAAGAGTGGTGGTCTTTTGAAACTTATCCTTGATTTAAGTCTACTGGGAGGAAGCTGATAGCCATATAGTGTGTGTCTTACATGTAAGATAAGTACATTTTGAAGTGATTATCCTATATGTAAGCCGAATGTGGTAATGCCAATATTTCAAAATCTGTTAGAAGATAAATAATATGCAGTGTCATAGTGAATGCTCTGCCATCTGCTGGGAATATGTTCCATTGAACTCAATAGGACCCATTCAGGGGCGGACCTACAGTACCTATTCTGGGGGGGGGGTAAGCGAACCCCCCCCGGCTCCCAAGCACGAGTCACGCTCTGGAGCCCAGTGCGCATGCGCAAATTTCCACGCATGCGTCCTGGCTCCAGCCGGGGGGCGCGCTTTGGAGCCAGGACGCATGCGTGGAGATTTCCAAGCATGCGCAGAAGCTACTACAGGCGCCTGTAAAATGTTGGATTAGAGAGCATCAATACATCGTGCCCCATTGTTTATGCTACTGGGGACACATGAAGTTTGCTGGGAAGCACTTGCAGGCAAAATGTCATGAAGCAAACAGTTTGTATGAAAAGAAATGGTAATGAGATATGTATGCCTGCTGCTGGTTGCAAGAAATAAAGATTTTTAAAAGATGCTCTCTGCAGGCAGAACTTCCTCTCAAAA
The DNA here is from genome assembly GCA_030556195.1 of Anolis apletophallus. Taxonomy (NCBI): domain Eukaryota; kingdom Metazoa; phylum Chordata; class Lepidosauria; order Squamata; family Anolidae; genus Anolis; species Anolis apletophallus. The sequence goes on from JARBWK010000001.1 coordinate 11,249,458, forward strand.
GTTTGAATGCTTTTTCAACTGAGTGAGAACAAATACTTGATTGCCATCATAAAAGAAGACTCTTAAATTCTACCTTTGTTTGTGTGAAAGAGAGTTTTATAGTCTCATATAGACTACGGCGCCTGTAGTAGCTTCTGCGCATGCGCGAAAGTGCCAGTGCGCGGGCGACGGGGCCAACTGCAGAGGCGCAGCCGCGCGGCGGCGCCGCGGCGCAGGCAGCGGGCCGGCTGCGGAGTCGCGGGGCGGCGGGGTGGGGGGGGCAGCGTCGCCCCTCCCAGGTGATGACGCCCCTCCCAGGTGGCGACGCCCTACGCATTTGCGTAGTTGGTGTAACGCTTCCACCGGCCTCAGAAGTGTAACGCTTCTGAGTAGGAAAATATATGGTTTCTCTGTAAAGCAAGACTGAACAAAATAGGTCCTCCAAGTTTGCTAGCGACCTTTGCTTAAATTGAACCTGAATACATCTTATAACCCCTCCTCCTATAAATCAAAGTTGACTTGAAGGTGCAGAAAAACAATAAATAGGTGAAAGATAATTGAATGAAAATGAGACTATAAAACTCTCTTTCACACAAACAAAGGTAGAATTTAAGAGTCTACTTTTATGATGGCAATCAAATATTTGTTCTCACTCAGTTGAAAAAGCGTTCAAACTTTTGAGAGGAAGTTCTGCCTGCAGAGAGCATCTTTTAAAAATCTTTATTTCTTGCAACCAGCAGCAGGCATACATATATCATTTCCATTTCTTTTCATACAAACTGTTCACTTCATGACATTTCGCCTGCAAGTGCTTCCCAGCAAACTTCATGTGTCCCCAGTAGCATAAACAATGGGACACGATGTATTGATGCTCTCTAATCCAACATTTTACAGAGGGTTGTGCTTTTTGTAACAGATTGGGAGATAATCATAAGATAAAGACGTTTGGCTCATTGAAAAAATAAGCAAATTATAGAGTAGAATAATATCAGCTAGAAATATGATCTCCAGTTGGATACCCAAAATATTGTCAGAACTTCAGTAAAATGTTTATTCTTCTGGAAGCATGGCTTAACTTTAAATGCATGAAAAATTGCCTGGATATTGTTAGACAAATAATAGATAATATTGATTTTATTTTAAATTACAGCTTACAGGAGCTGAAGGGAAATAAACTAATTGAAATTGATTGGCCTGAGTGTGTGTGTGTGTGTGTGTGTGTGTGTACACACACCTTCGAGTATATCAAAACACTCCTTTTCCCAAGTATAATTGTTAGTTTACTGTTTAACAGCTAAATCGGTCCAAGTGTCCAGCCATAGTCTGGAAGCCCCTTTTCTCTTTCAACAAACAGGAAGCTGTTTTTATCATGTTTGCCAATAAGTAACTCTGAAATGTGGACAAAGCTAGTATAGTAGGTGTACATTGTGCTATTCTCCCATGTTTTGAAACCCATTGAGGGGCAACATATGCAGTATTTCTATGGACATTTGAAGAAGTTGCTTAAATGATTTTCAGGGTTCTTCTCTTGGAACAAGGAGTAACCCACCATGTTTCCACTCCAACAAAACAGATGTCCCTAAAAGCAAGGTCATTTTCATCCAGACCTACAGGAGTGATATTAGAAAAAGAAGTTGAATAAAGAGCAGCCTATATAAAATCAGAGATGGTGCATAGCTCTTGTTCTTGCAGGGCCTTTCCTTCCATTGATGTGAATAAAAGTGTTTAAAATGTTCATTATGGAGCATAGTATATCTTTATAGCACCATAAGATTTGCCATCTAAAACGGCATTACTGTAATATAAAGCTATAAAGTTTCATAATGCTAATCAGTTTTTTAAAACCCTCACTCAGAACCATTACAGCAAGATGTTTAAAGAAAGAAGTTATATATGCTACAACTCTAATGTTTACTGTTAATGTTTATTTTTCCTTTATTTATGTTTGTTCTCTTTGTTTGTTATTTGCTGGACTGCTTGTATTAAGTACATCAACGCTGTAAATGTCCAGCTACCTGTACACAAGCTGACAAAATGTTCAATCTGTATACCTTTATAAAGCGAAATGTTTGTATGTATGTGTGCGGAGGGCGGAAGGGCAGAAGGGCGGGAGGGCGGATATGTGGCAGCCACTTTCACAGGCCACAGCGACCATTGCGGGTGATGGACCTGCACCAAACTTGGTACACATAACCCCACTAACCCCCTTTACATCCTAGTGCGGTTCGGGGGACATGACCCACGGATTATGGGATTTGTAGTACTTTCAAACACTTTGGTTCCCACAGACCACTGAGGCCACCAAAAAGGACCAATACAGACCACACTTAACACACACAGCCCCCATGACCCACTCTACATCCTGGTGCAGTTTGGAGGAGGGTGGACCATGGATGATGGGACTTGAATTACCTCTACTCACTTCCCAAGTCCACTGCTACCCTCATCCAATCACTGATCGAGACCAAACATAACCCCCATGACTGCCTTCACGTCCTGGTGAGGTTTGGGGGAGGACTGACAATGGATGATGGGATTTGTAGTACTTTCACACCCCTCTGTTCCCACAGACCACTGTGGCCCCCAACAAACACTGATAAAGACCACACTTTGCACACAGAGCCCCAGTGACCCACTCTACATACTACTGAAGTTTGGAGGGGGACAGAACATGGATGATGGGACTTGCAGTACCTTCCCTCACTTTCCAAGACTGCTACAAACCTAATCCTATGACTGATCAACACGAAACTTGCCACACAGAGCCCTCATGAACCACTCTACATCCTGGTGCAGTTTGGAGGAGGGTGGACCATAGATGATGGGACTTGAAGTACCTCTACTCACTTCCCAAGTCCGCTGCGACCCTCATCCAATTACTGATCGAGACCACACTTGGCACACATAACCCCCATCACTGCCTTCACGTCCTGGTGAGGTTCGGGGGTGACTGACAATGGATGATGGGATTTGTAGTACTTTCACACCCCTCTGTTCCCACAGACAACTGCGCCCCCCAACAAACACCAAGAAAGACCACACTTGGCACACAGAGCCCCAGTGACCCACTCTACATCCTACTGAAGTTTGGAGGGGGGCAGAACATGGATGATGGGACTTGCAGTACCTTACCTCACTTTCCAAGCCTGCTACAAACCTAATCCAATGACTGATCAACATCAAACCTGGCGCACAGAGCCCTCAGGACCCACTCTACATCCTGCTGCACTTCTCAAATGACCTGGGCACCGCCGGGTCCCCAAGCTAGTCAAAAATAAAAATCAAAAGAAGAAAAAAGTTATAGGATAGGTTTCTATTGTCAAAAACATAATTATAGAAGTATTATCATTTCACTATAATGCGGATATAAAGATATTTCTCCAAACATGTGGACTGATACGCTATCAGTACTTGTGACAGCCATCAGTTTGCTTGGGTTTATTTGAAACACATCTTTAAAGGAAGCTCTCAATTTTTTTAAAAAATTGTCCCTTTAGGGCAGTGTTTCCCAACCGCTGTTCCACTGCACACTAGTGTGCTGTGAGCAATCACCTGGTGTGCTGTGGAAAAACCTCTCTTCCCACCTTTCTTCCTCCTCCTGCTGCTCATATTTGGGCATATTGAGTATCCATTTCAAGTGTGGTCCAGATCCATCATTATTTCAGTCCACAGTGCTCTCTAGGTGTAGGTGAACTACAACTTCCAAACTCAAGGTCAATTCCCAAGCAAACCTTCTCAGTACTTTCTGTTGGTAATGAGAGTTCAATATGTCAAGTTTGGTTCAATTCCATTGGTGCAAGAGTTCAGGATGCTCTTTGTTTGTGTGTTAACTATAAATCCCAGAAACTGTAACTCCCAAATGTCAAAGTCTATTTTTCCCAAACTCCATCTGTGTTCACATTTGGGCATATTGAGTATTCATGTCAGGTTTGGTCTTGATCCAACATTGTTTGAGTCCACAGTGCTCTCTGGGTATAGGTGAACTTTAACTTCAAAATCCAAGGTCAATGCACACCAAACTCATGTAGCATTTTCTCTTGGTTATGGGAGTTCTGTGTGGCAAGTTTGTGTCTTTCTGCCATTCCTGCCAGGATATCTATGTTGTGTTCATCGAAACAGGCCCAGGTTTCACACTGAGTGTATAAATACATTTAAAACATATTAACTATATATATTACTGTGTTAGAGTGTCATTTTGGTTGGTAGTGTGCCCCAGGATTTTGTAAATGTATAAAATGTGCCGCAGCTCAAAAAAGGTTGGGAAACACTGCTTTAGGGGAATTCTACCTGATGTTTATCTTCACCTCTGTCTCTTTTCCTAACAGAAAGATAGAGAGAGAAACTCGTAGGGAGCCTATATTCTGCTCCAATTAAACGGCAATACTATGAAGAAAGTGCTTCTGTAATTAAAAACTACATCCCACTCACTTGTGATGTCACTGGGATCTTGGGAAAATCTATGTATATCTATCTGGTTAACCTACATTACAGAGATGTTGTGAGGATAATATGGGAGAATCCTCGTGCAAGATTCCTTTAGCTCCTTGGAAGAATACATGATGACATTAATTATTACCACATACAAAATACTGAGAAGGATCTAGAGCTAGAGTAATTCCATCAGTGGACAAAATCTTAATGAGTTTGTGTATTGCAGAATAATTCCAAGCTGTGTTTACCTTTTCCCTAGAAGTCTATCAGGATTTTCATCTCTGTGCTGCTAAAAAAATGTGTTAATGCATTCCGACGTCTCTGACCTTTTAAAGAAAGCCTGCTGGTCTGCTCTGATACAGTGCTTTATATGCCCTGTGGCCAATTCTTGCTTGGATGCAGTGCAATAAAAAGTTGGTAGGTATCTAGGCATTTAGGATTCTATGACCCACACTTAAAAATCATGATTTGGACTTTACTGGAGTGTTTTCACTCCAATTAAGTGATAAAGAATGAATAACATACTTCATTTCTGATGATGGCAAATGTGTTTACAATTTATATTTTTGTGTGACAGATTTGTTTTTTGACTACATTATTTAGGTTTTATTTATGGATTGTGGTGTATTTGGACCTTCCTACTTTTTGTTTCTCTGAAATCTCACCCTGTTGCTTTCTGACTGCTTTTTTGATGGAATCAAGTTATCTAATCTTGCTTTACAATTGCTTCACACTCAGTACAGGTATGAAGGCTCAGCTAAAGAAGATTTTTAGGCATAGGCAAGATATGAGGAAACAAAGGGAGGGCAATCAATGCAAACCTCCCATTGGATTTCAAATGCTTTAATTGTGAAGACTGCTTCTGGTTTTCCACATTGATTCTCTATTCCTGCATGGCAGGAGGCTCTGGTCAGCTTTGTACTATGGCAGGGGTGCTCATTAGGTAGCTCGGGAGCTACTAGTAGATCTTCGGTCCTCTTCCAGGTGATCTTCGGGCCTCACCAGCTGGATGGGGTGCTCCTGCCATGCGCGCGAACACCCTGGGCGCATACGCACTCCTGCTGCTGGCTTCCGCTCTTGCAGTGCTTCTTTCACCTGCGAGGCATTGCAGGAAGAAGGAAGCACGAGGCGGGGCCTCTGGAGGGAGCGCCCTGCCTCTCTCTCATCCAGAAGCAGCTGTGCAGCCTCCATTGCTGACGAGACAGGTAGGGCGGAGCGCTCCCTCTGGATGCCCCGCCTCGTGCTTTCTCCTTCTGGCAATGCCCCGCAGGTGGAAGAAGCGCTGCGCAGGCGGAAAACAGCAGCAGGAGCACGGGCGGTGGCAAGAGCGCGTGGCGGGAGTGCGAGGCGGCGGGGCCAGGTAGATCTTTTGGACTTGGTTGCTTTAAGAGTAGCTCGCATGCTGAAAAAGTGTGAGCACCCCTGTACTACGGCATCAAATTACTGCCATGTTAGCCGCTCTGAGTCCCCCTATGGGGGTGAGAAGAGCAGGGTAGAAATGACGTAAATAATAATAATTTGTTCCACTCTCTATAGTTGGTCAACTCTTTGATAGGGAAGTCACGCCTTCACCAACATATCAGCACCCCCAGAGTAATGCAACTGAGCTGAGCTCTGCAAAGTGATGAGGATGAACTGGCTCCAGTTCTATTAGCTTAACACGTCACTAATCTGATAGAAAATTGTTAACATATTAAAGCTGCTTAAATATAAAATGCTAGCTTGACACAAGAAAACTGTATGATTTAGACGTATTAGCACATCTACTGGCCTAAGGCACTGCTGCACTAATAAACCACAACAACTGATCCTTAAATGTAATAGGATTGGAGGTTAGGGTTATTTGGACTCATTGTCTTTGTCTTGTAGTTTCTGGGCCTTTAGGGTACAAAATACCCTCCTGCTCTCTCTCTCTCTCTCTCTCTCTCTCTCTCTCTCTCTCTCTCTGTCTGTCTGTCTGTCTGTCTCTCTGTCTCTCTGTCTCTCATGTATACACATGCACAAGGTTATAAAAGTAAAATTCAGTAAAATAATTAATTGAAAGACTTTGATCCTTCATCTCCATTCTTTTACATAAATGCTCAAAAATGTATTTTCATCTTCCCGTTATTGTTATAAGTTATCCCGAGGAACTGGACTCAAAGGATCCCCCTGTGGATTACTGGGATTGCTGACTCACTTGGGGCTGATGTAACCCTGCCCAGACATTGCATGGGTAGGGGAGGGGCTATGGGGGTATAAAAGGTGTGTTTGGGTGGCGGGCCGGTGCTTTAGCTTCACATGTCTCGTACCTTCAATAAAATCGTGTTGGACCAAGATACCATCTTCGTGTGATCCCTACCGTGTGTTGGAGAGTCGTTACAGAAGCTAAAGCCCCTTTTCAACTATCCCAGCAATGGAGAGGTTGGCTTGGAAGCAAGAAGCGTACTTGGATCAGTTTGTGGTAGATCCTGACGAAGTCCGGAGAGTTGAGGAGTGGGACTGGACCACTCTGGACCAGGTGGGAGTCCCAGATGCTTCAGGAACGGCGATGGCGTCGGGAAGTGAGATGGAGAGAGAGCTCCGTGAAGGGGAGCGGTTGTGGAATGCTCAGGTGAGCAGATTAGTGGCCTGCCGGAGGAAGGGGAAGATCGCGCAGGCAGCGCTCAGCAGATCAGCAGATCGAAGAGCGTAGGAGCGCTCAGCAGGCCGGGAGCGTTGGAGCGCTCGTCTGGCAGTGGCCCAGGAGGATCTGGAGGCATGCGGTGCCAGAGGGGTCAGGAGGACCTGGCGGAAGGGGGTAGTGAGACCCCAGAACCTGAGTCACCATCAAAGCTGGATGTGTTGAGTTGCCAGATGGAAGCGGTGGTGCAGACGGTCAAGCGGATGTCTCAGGCGATGTTCCAGAGAGATCAGAGAGAATCGATGTGGAAGGCCCGGGAGGAGGAGACTTCACTTACCATTCGTGGATGGATGGTGGACCTTCAGTCGGCGTCCTAGATCTCCTTCGGGAGTGAGGAACAGAGACAGAGGTCCAGTGAGCCCAGTCCCAGAGGCGGCGTCCTACGCAGCCAGTAGGGATGGGAAGAGGCATCTCCGGTCCGAGGGACTTTCCAGGGAGAGGAGTGGTTTCCCAGGAGTTCGGTGGCCGCATGAAGAAGGAACCGTTGCGGGTGGAGTTTGATGGCGAAGCCAGTAAAGTCGCCTTCTTCATCGCAGCGGTGCAAGACCACATGGAAGATTACGGTCATCTTTATCCCAGCGAAGGCAGCCAAGTGCGGGCCGTTGGAGCTGTGTTCAAGGGTCGTGCAGCTGAGTGGTATGTGCAATGCCACGACCGGCGGGACCCTTGCTTGAGATCGGTGAGAGAGTTCCTGCGGGCCATCCGGAATCGGTTTCGGGATCCGCTGGAGCGGATCAAGGCGAAGGAGGCGTTGCGCTGTTTGTCCCAGGGATCCAGATCGGTGACGGAGTACGCTGAGGAATTCATGGGACTAGCTGGAAAAGTGGCGGAGTGGTCCCAATCCACTCTTTTGGAGCTGTTTAAGGATGGTCTACGGAAAGAGATCCTTGAGTGGTGTCTACACCGTGATGACCCAGGAGATCTGGACGGCTGGGTCCAGTTGGCTGGCAAGGTGGAGGAATCCTTGCCCAAGTGCAGCGACGTAGATTCCAGCCTGTGAGGTCTCGAGGGGCTGGCCGTGGGGTGGCTCAGGACCGAGCCCGAGGAGGAGAGACCAAGCGAGGCAATGATGATCGTTCCAGTGGTGTGAAGAAGCCTATGTTCGGGAGAGGGCTTTGTTTTTCCTGCAATCAGCCTGGACATTTTGCTTCTCAATGCCGGCGAAAGTCAGGATTGGGCCCAGTGAAGGAGGCTGCAGCTAAAGCAGTCCTCATGGACAGAGATGAGAGTAAAAGCGTTGGGGTGAGAACTAATATCCAATGTACCCTGGGGATATATAAGGGGAATAGAGTGGTAGAGAGGAAAGCTTTGGTGGACTGTGGGTGCTCAGAGAATATGATGTCCCCCAAATTAGTGAAGGAGTGGGGAGGTGAGACACAGCCATTGAAGACATCTGTTACTTTTACTCAGTTGGATGGGTCATCTATAGAGGGAGGACCGTTCTCTGTGGGGACAAAAGGTTTAAAGGGGCGGGTAGGACCCTGGGAGGGGAATATTGATTTTATAATGGCCCCAATAAAAGGACATGAGGTGGTGTTGGGTATGCCTTGGTTGGAACAGGTGAATCCTAAAATAGATTGGAAGGCTGGGACTGTACAATGTGCTCCTAATGTGAAGGAAAGGGTCGAAAGCAAAGTGCAGGGAGTGCCAGTTGAGTATCAGGATTATGCAGATGTGTTTAACCCCAGATTAGCTCAGAACCTTCCCCCCCCTTCGGAATGTGCAATGTAGCATAGAGGTCAAAGAAGGAGCTGTACTACCTAAACCCAAGATTTATGCCATGACGGTTAAAGAGAAGTTGGCTTTGAGGGAACAAATAGACGATTATCTGAAGAAAGGGTTTATTAGAAGGTCTGAGTCCCCCATTGCCGCGCCAGTGTTGTTCCGGGAAAAGAAAGATGGGAAATTGCGATTGTGTATTGATTATAGGGGTTGTATGCTGTCAGTACCACCAATTGCTATCCTTTGCCATTGATCAAGGATTTGTTAGGTCAGCTGGGAGGAGGTAAGGGTTTTTTCCAAGTTGGATTTGATTGATGCCTTTCATATGGTGAGGGTGAAAGAAAGCGATCAATGGAAGACAGCTTTTTCTTGCCCTCTCGGGCTGTACGAATGGACCGTCATGCCATTCGGTTTAGCAGGCTCTCCAGGTATTTTTATGCAATTGATTAACGAGGTGTTGCACCCCCTTTTGTATAAAGGAGTGTTTGTGTATTTAGATGACATTGTGATAGTGACAGCTACAGAGAAAGAACATGTGCAGTTAGTGCGTGAGGTGTTGGAGCGGTTGAGGCAAGCAAAGTTGTATGTAAAGCTGAGTAAGTGCGAGTTTGGTAAGAATCAGATTGATTTTTGGGTTATAGAATTAGTGAGAAAGGAGTTGAAATGGATCCTGCCAAAGTGGAGGATGTGTTGAGCTGGGAGGCTCACGTACGCGCAGGCAGCTGCAGGCTTTCTTAGGGCTGGCGAATTTTTATCGGGCTTTCATTTCTGAGTTTGCAGTTGTGACTCTCCCCCTCACGGAGTTGTTAAAAACTAAAGGCAAGGGGGAGTCGAAGAAGGTCAAGTCTCCAGGTGCAAGATTAGATTGGACTGAGGAATGCCAGAAGGCGTTTGTCAGGTTAAAGAAGGCTTTTACTGAGGGCCTTTGTTGCTACACCCAGATGTGGATAAGCCCTTTGTTGTTCAATGTGATGCTTCTGCCTGGGCTTATGGGGGAGCTTTGATGCAGGCAGATGATCAGGAGAGGCTGAGACCCTGTGCTTATTTCTCCAAAAAGTTTGGAGAGCATGAAAGGAAGTGGCCGGTGTGGGAGAAAGAGGCGTTTGCCATACGTAATGCATTGTTAACCTGGCGTCATTTCCTGGAAGGGGCTGCTTTTCCGTTTATAGTGATGACAGACCATCAGAATTTACAATATTTGAGGAATCCCCAAAAGTTGTCTCGAAACTGGTGAGGTGGTCTCAGTTTTTCAATAGATTTAATTTCAGGCTGCAGCATATTAAAGGCAAGGAGAACGTGGTGGCTGATGCATTGTCCCGGTATCCGAGTGTGGGAGAGAATGGGTTGCATAAGGCGGAGGGAGTTTTTGCTAAAGAGCATTGGGGTTTGGCTGTGCAAACCAGGTCTCACACTGTGGTGGGAGTGAAGAAAGAGGATGAAGTTGTGGATGAGTGGAGTTTGGAGTTGCAAAGGAATTATGTAGGAGACAAGTGGTTACAGGAGCACGGAAAGGAATGCCAGCTGTTGAATGGTCTGTGGGTTATTGAAGGTAAGACTTATGTTCCTCAAAGTTTGAGGGCGAAAGTGTTGGGGCTGCACCATGACCATAAGGCTGCGGGTCATTGGGGTTGACGAAGACTATCTTGGCGATAAAGAGGAGGTTTTGGTGGCCTGGGATGAAGGCGGAAGTGAGGCGTTATGTGGAGTGCTGTGAGGTGTGTGCAAGGAATAAAGTTCCCTCTGCAAAGCCGCAGGGGTTGATTCAAGTAGTGGTAGAGCCGGTGAGGCCGTGGACGCATGTTAGCACGGATTTTGTGGGGGAGCTGCCGTCAAGTCGAGGTTATCGTTTCATCTGGACTGTGCTGGATATGTTTTCAAAGCAGGCCCACTTCATTCCTTTGAGGGGGTTGCCCTCGGCAGAACGGTTGGCTGAGTTGTATGTTCAGCATGTGTATAGATTGCATGGGTGTCGGAGCAGGTGTTGAGTGATCGTGGGGTCCAGTTTACGGCTCAGTTTTGGAACCGATTCTTGGAAGCATTGGGGGCTCAGAGGCGTTTGACTACTGCTTATCACCCTTCCTGTAATGGCGCTGTGGAGAGAGTGCAAAAATCCTTGGGGGCATATTTGCGAATGTTTAGTAATGAGGAGCAGAACAACTGGTCCGACCTCCTGCCCTATGCCGAAATGGCATATAATAGCTCAGTACATTCTTCTACTGGGAAGTCTCCTTTTGAGATAGTGTACGGACAGGAGGTGGCCCTTTACCCCAGCTGTTGGATTTAGGGAAAGAAGGGGGGGTGAGTGGAGGATAAGAGCCCAGGAGGAGTGGAAGGAGGTGACGGAAGTATTAAAAAAGGCGCAGCAGTCATACAAACTGTTTGGGGACCGCAGGAGACAGAAGGGGGAGGAGTATAGCGAGGGGGATTTAGTGTGGTTATCAACGGAGAATTTAAAGTTGGGTTACAAGTCGAAGAAATTGAGTCCTAAATACATTGGGCCTTTCAGGATTGAAACCGCTGTGAATAAAGTATCATATACCCTCCTGCTGCCTAAAAGTTTGGGAAAGGTGCATCCCACTTTTCATTGTAACCTTTTAAAGAAATATGTGAGCCCCTTTCCTCCTTTAGATTGAATGATGTTTTGTTTCCTCAGGGGGGGGACGAGGTGGAGGAGACCGCTATGTCAGGATTGGGAAACCTGAGCTTGGATGAAGTCCAGGTTCCAAGCCTGTCATGAGGCAGCAGCGGCCTTCACTTTAGCTCTGGGGTGACCTTTGTCCCAGATTCACTGAGACTGTTGAGTCCGACTGGGGGTGATGCAACTTCCAGGTGCTTGAGAGGGAAGTGAGGTAACTCCTCCAAGCAAGGACATTGGACATTGGGACTGGTGACACTGACTTCATGACCCCTGGGGTCATGCCCCTGTGGATTACTGGGATTGCTGACTCACTTGGGGCTGATGTAACCCTGCCCAGACATTGCATGGGTAGGGAGGGGCTATGGGGGTATAAAAGGTGTGTTTGGGTGGCGGGCCGGTGCTTTAGCTTCACATGTCTCGTACCTTCAATAAAATCGTGTTGGACCAAGATACCATCTTCGTGTGATCCCTACCGTGTGTTGGAGAGTCGTTACACAACAGCAGCTGCTTCAAAATCCAGCAACCAGTTTGAGGATGAGGGTTGTTTATGTGTGTGTATGTGTTATCAAGTCACTTGTCCATTTATGGTAACCCCATTACATTTATGGGGTTACCATAAATGTAATGGGATTTTCTTAGATAAGAAATACTCAGATGATTTTTTGCTAGTTCCTTCCTCTGAAATGTAGCCTATTGCACCTGATATTTTATGGGTAGACAGTCCCTTCAAATACTAACCGAATCTGTCACTGCTTTGTTTCCAAGGTCAGATGGGATCTAGTGCCTTAATGGTATATTTAGGTTGATTACAAGAGAGCAAAAGTATCATAAGTATTGCAGTGTAACAAGTAATTTAGCATCAAAGTAACAAATATCCTCTAAATTCTTACTTGAACTCTCACTACACTCTCAGCTTTCCACTTAACTGAATGGATTTTCCTAACTTATCTTAGCTATAACTATCCTTACTTTGATCTTATTCATTTCTTTCTATTCCCATTCCCTGTCTCTAACTCTCTCCCAGTCTAACAGTTAAACCATAAAGCCTTTATAGTCTTTATATGGTACACCCCTATAGTCTTCTTTCTAAGAATTCAAAGTATTGGCATTGGCCAAACCTTTCCAAGGTAGGAGACTTCTTTCTTCATCCTCTTCAGTATGGGATATAACCTTGGATCACGATTCTCATTCACCCAGATTGGAGCCGTCCTTCTGAAGGTTTATATATAAGAGCAAATTGCAAGAACAGAGCAAATACCTCACAAAAACCTAAGATAATGCCATTTAACTTGATAAGAAATTAGACTTTTCCATCTCTAGGTTGTATGATTCTGTGGACTCATTACTAGCAGCACCTTGTAGGAGAGAATCAAAAAACTTGTCATCCCTCATTAAAATACACCGAGCAGCTCAATAAGCATTTGCTTGTCACCTGTTAGAGGTGAGCTTCATTATCTTTCAGGAACAAACATGCACAGCCATTGAAGCAGGAAAGGCAAAGAGAAACAGATGGCCTCTGTGGTCAGAGATGCTTTATGTAACTCTTGTGCCATGGCACCAGGGCATAAACCAAAGTGCTGTGGAAAGACAACAAGTCTAGCTAGCTACTCATCCTGAGCAGCACCTGTCACCTGCCTTCTCATCTCTTCAGCCTTTGCCAAGGGCAGGATGTCCTGTACCTATGGATTTGCTGACAGATGCCTGCCCAGCATTTTTTTAAAAAAAACAACGGACAACATTTCTTAGGCAGCTCTTTTCCTTTCATAAAAAGATTATCATCCATCCACACATATACCCCCGCCTTCAAATTTAACAAGACTTTAATTTCCTTTTTGGCCTCTTTATATATTTATAAACTATTATTTTAATTGGTAAATTAATTATAAAACCATGACACCAAGAAATGTTTAAATGTATTGCATTGTGTTGTTCAGTAACAATTATATAAAGAAGTATTTTATAAATATAGGGAGGCCTTTGTTATCTGCCAAGTTTTAGTTCCAGAGCCCTCCTTGGATACCCTCCAAGGATATTCAAGCTGTATTATTTACAATGGCATAATAAAAAGGTGTCCTTTATGTAAAATAGAAGAATTAGAGTTTGGTTTTTTAAAAAGTATTTTCAAACCATGTTTGGTGGAATCAATGGAAACAGATGGATATAAAGAGCTGGTTGTATAAGTTACTTATTATGAAATCTAGACATATAGATTTCCATAAATTAAAAAAAACATTCATTAAAAGAAATTCTTCTGACTATACACCTCTAGGATCTCTCTCTCTCTCTCTCTCTCTCTCTCTCACACACACACACACACACACATATATGAGAGATCCTAGAGGTGTATAGTCAGAAGAATTTCTTTTAATGAATGTTTTTTTAATTTATGGAAACCAGCTTTCAGTGAATTTGTTACGTATGCTACATATTAGCTGTTCTGGCAGTAATAGGTCTCACATACTGGAGAACCAATCCTGAATTCATGGAATCATAGAGTTGGAAGAGACCTTGTGGGACATCTAGTCCAACCCCCTGCCAAGAAGTAGGAAAATCGCATTCAAAGCACCACTGACAGATGGCCATCTAGCCTCTGTTTAAAAGCATCCAAAGAAGGAGGCTCCACCACACTCCAGGGCAGAGAGTTTCACTGCTGAACAGCTCTCACAGTCAGAAAGTTCTTCCTAACGTTCATGTGGAATCTCCTTTCCTGTAGTTTTAAGCCATTGTTCCACACCCTATTCTCAAGTGCAGCAAAAAGCAATCTTGCTTCCTCCTCCCTGTGACTTCCTTTCACATATTTATACATGGCTATCATGTCTCCTCTCAATTAAGTGGAAGCTGAGAGTGTGAGGAAAGTTCAAGTAAGAATTTAGAGGATATGTGTTACTTTGATCCTAAATTAGTTGTTACACTGAAATACTTATGATACCATTAAGGCCCAAAATCCCATCTGACTTTGGAATCAAAGCAATGGCAGTCACCCATTCAATTCCAGGTGCAATAGGCTACTTTTCAGAGGAAGGAACTAGCAAAAAAACCCTTCTGAACTTATATTTCCTACCTATGAAAATCCCATTACATTTACAGGAATAGTGTGCAAGACGGGTGTGGGGCCTCCAGTGCTAGACTGCAATCAAGAACCATTGACATGATGTGTAACAGCTATTTAGTGATAGGAATTAACACATTAAGTTATAAATTAGAACAAGGGGTAACTTGATTAATTTTTTTCTTATTAAAGGAATTGACTTAATTTGGAATGTTAGCATTGATATTTCACTGGACTTAAGCTGTTAATTAAGGTACTGATTAATTATAGCATTAAGGAGGTGACATTATTTAGTTGTCTCTGTCCCCAAATCACAGTTTTCTTGCTTTTGATGGGAAACTATTTCTTCCTTCCCATCTCTCTTTTCATCTCTCACAGTTGATGGTTTATAAAGTTTGGATCAGATGAGCAACTTGGAAGTGGGCCTTTTCTTCAATCCAAACCAGTGGTTCTCAACCTGTGGGTCCTCAGATGTTTTGGCCTTAAACTCCAGAAATCCTAACAACTGGTAAACTGGCTGGGATTTCTGAAACTGTAGGCCAAAACACCTGGGGAACTATAGGTTGAAAACTACTGATCCAGATGATCATTCCATGTTCTACAGAAGGACCACATGGGGGTTCCTCACGCCATGCCCCTGAACCGCATCTGAATACTGAAATATGATTGAATAATTGAACACTTCAAATATATTTTTTCTACGGAGATATGACTGTGCTTGTGTTGATTTAAGAATAATATCTGAGGACATACTATTGTGTACCTTGCATAGGGGGTGCACCCCTGTTACATTTATACTTTGGGCTATTGAACATACTGGAATTACATGGGACACCTTTAAAACTTCCACCACCGGCTCCTACATCGGGTCCACAGCTGGCCGGCGTTCACTTTGGCATCCAGTGCACGGCCCCACCAGCAGGACTTGGACCTGAGTACCCTTGAGGACTGACAAACTTACACTCAGATCGTTACCTTATTATTATTTCTACTGGAAGTGAACATTGTTTATTCAACAATATTTGCCTATCATTTTCGGGTTTGATCCCTCGCTGGTGAGATCTCGCGAGATCACGACTGTAGCCTCACGAGACTCACCACTGCTGGCTACCGCGAGAAGCCCCTATGCACCACGGAGACTCCTGCATTGCGTCACACGTGGACTCCTCCCCCCTGACGTGCCGCTTAGCCTTCTGGAACTTGTAGGCGGCGGCAGCGCTATCCCGCTACCAGGAATTACGGTGTACGGACGCACTGACATCACTTCCGCCCATGCCCGCTGGCCTCTGGGAATTGTAGTGCACTTTAGCGCGATTGTATGTTTATATTCTCTGCCATTTGTGGGGGGTCTGTACCTGTTTCTGGTGGGCCATAATATGTTGCATATTCACTAGATGTTAAGTACTGGGTCTGCTTTATTCTAATATTGGTTAATTTGCTGTGTATTGACCCCGGACCGCATTCCAGTGTAGAGGCCGAGTTCAGCTCCATTGGGTCCCTTTATCACGTTGCACCTCATAATAGAGTCTCTCCTCCCCCCTTTGCATTACCTCGTGTTTCTTTGTGGTTCCTCAAATGTCCCAGTAATCTGAGATTTGAAGTTCTAAACATTGAGGCTTTTTCTGAATACATGTGGGAATCGGTGAGCCAAAGAAAGCATAAGGAAAGCAGATGATGTTATGCAAGAGGGTAAAAGGGAATGCATGGTGGAGGGAATGAGAAATGGTGTTTTCAAACATTCATACAACTGTATCTTCAAAGCTCAGGACAGAGATGGAGCAAACAGTGGATAAGATTTTTTGTGGCTGTTTTTCATGTGATAATGTAAATTTAAACCCACGTTTAAAAGGAATTATTGGCACAAAAAAACCCCTTCTTCATTTAATATCAGTATAAGCAAGATATTCACCATAGCCCTTTGAAAGGAACCCAACTTAAAAAATGTATTTGT